>CAEMYA010000213.1:504270-517074 GCA_903131615.1 Diplodus sargus
GCTCTTCGTACGCCATCTTTCTGGAACGTCGAGGCAGTTTGTTGTTGCTGGTGGTGTAAAGAGGTCAGCCGGAGGTGCTGACACGCTTCGGCCAGTAATTCGATTAAAGTATCAAAAAAACGAAACTAACGTCTTAATATGCGCAAAAAAAATAAATAAGAAAGAAAAGCCGAGACTTTCGAGTCATCTGAGTAAAGTCTCAAGTTATGAATGCCGAGTGAAAGTCAAGTCGAGTCTTTAATCGGTGTTAATTAAATCTCAAGTCCTCAAATTTGAGACTCGAGTCCAACTCGAGTTCAGTCATGTGACTCGAGTCCCCCACCTCAGGTAACTAATGATGAAGTAATTAGTATTTAATGAGTGTATTTGTGTTATTACTCAGTGTGACACTGAACTTTACTTGAAGGAGCACAAAATAGAATTACTTTATTGATCCCAGACTGGGAAATTATTGAAAGAATAATAATAATAATAAATGATTAAGTAATAAGTAACTAGTGAGTCATCACTAGTTTCAATGAACTAATAATGATTTAGTAATTCTCTAGTAACTCATCATTAGTCCTTAAATAACAGTCATTCAGGAACTACTCATTAACGATTCATTTGTTAGAAAGTATTTCCTGATTGATTCGTTGCTCCTCAGGAACTTCTCACATGTTTGTGTAGCGTTGCCATTTTCTTTAACTTGCAGACTGAAGCAGCTTCCTGATCATATATAGAAAGCTGTTGATAAACAATCCACAGAAGCAGGTCAAGTTCAGCAGAGCGTCTAATTTGTCTCCATTAACAGCCGGAGAACAAGAAGCCGGTCATTTCCTGCTTATTTTCTCTGAGGGAATCTTTCTGAGGAGGTCACGACCTCTGGAGGAGGGAAACTGACTAAGCTCACAGTTCAAAAATGAACTCGTTCATGGTTCTTTTTTTTTTTCAATATGTTGCTGCGAGCTATTATTTTTCTAAATGATTGCCACAGCCCATATAGAACCGCAGACAGCAATTATTCTATCAGTTTTAACAATGAAGCTGCAGCTCTCCCACAATATTCTGCAAAAACCAGGTTGTGGAGCTGCGGCGGGGAGATGAAGACAGCGGAGCCGCTACTGTTTGCCGTTAATGTGATTCGGGTGGTACAGGATCTGTTTTGGCTCGCCGTCGCCGTGTCTTTTGATTTCTCATTCACTTGCACAGACCTTGAAAGGCTCGCCGGGTAGTACAGGATAGAGTACAAATTAGAAATAAAATAATACATAAATAAGGAAAATAATAATTTTTATTGCACAAACTTCTCGTCCAGCCACCTTTTTATACACAACAGCCAGATTTGGTGTTTTTTACGGTGTGTTTTAGCCGGTTTTCACCTGGAAGGCTCGATGGAAATCTGACTGTGTCTTGAACGAAGTTAAACTGTGAGAACGCGCCGTTTACAAACGCCAGAATGAACGCGTTCGCAATAACATTCATCAGGCAGAAATACAGTACGTTCAGTTCACGTTCGCCCAAAATATGAACGAGTTCAGGCAAAACACTGCTCACTTCAAGTAAACTTGTTTAAGCGATTACTACATCAGACTTGCTGCAGCTGACTATCACTTTAAGAACATATCCAGGAAAAAAAGACCTCTTTTAAATCAAGACTGAAGACCTTTCTGTTTGACACTGTTCAACTGGTTTTAATGTTTTGTTTCTTGATGTATCCCTACATGTTTTTAAATGTAGTTTAAATGCAATTTTTAATTTCTGTTAATGTTGTTTGTTTGCCCCTGTAAAGCACTTTGAGTTGCCTTCTGTCTGAATTGTGCTGTAGAAATACTCGCTTGCCTTGCTGCTCGCCAACACACACAAAAATGCCAAAAATAATCATTTCGGGAGCTCATTCAGAATAAAAATGTGCTCTAAACTGGCTTATTCCTAAAGACATTTCAGCGCGTAAAACTTTAGTGGCTCATTACAGTGAAACTCTCGCCAAGGCTTTATTTGTGAATGTACCGAGTCAAACCTTCGTGTAAAAGCATAATTACAACGAAAGAGCCACTTTACCATATTTTTGTTTTCGGGTCAAACTCATTTTCAATGGGAGTGCTACAGGCACTTTTACGATAGCATCAAAATCTCTATTTATAAAACAGTAAGAAGACTCGACACAACATGAAACTTTGCTCGTAGTATCACCAGGGTCTCTACACGTGAACACGAGCATTGAGAACATTGTTTGTGTCCAGTTGCTTTTACATGAAGGTTTGACCTGGGTTGCACTCTGGAGATTTTTGAAGTAGTATTTCCAGTATTTACCTGCAGTTATCAGGCAGTTGGATCAGCCGGTGACTCAACATACATACTGGTAATCAGAGCTAATCGTTTCCTGGCAAACTAGTTTTGTAGCCACTGAAATGCTCCATTTTCATGAAGCATTCCGTACAAAGTCCTCCTGCGGGCTGAGCCTCAGCTTTTAATGAACAAAAACACATATAACCTGTTTGAGTGTTAAGTGTTAAAGTAGAGCACTTGTGTAAATGTCAAACTAACATGTTGATGTTAAACATTTAAGATTCAGGTCTTTCTTGTCCAAACGAAGCATCTGCCTGAGCTGCATAGTACAGAATACAAGATTGAAATAGTAAAATGAAAATAGAATAAAAAAGATGACATAGTACTGACGAGATTGTTAGTGCTGTTCCTCATCCGTCCACCAGGTGTCCTCAGTGTGTCTCCAACATCAGGCCATCACCTGACAGCCATCAGCCGTCAGCCAGCTCTTTGTCATCTTGTTGTTTCTTCTATTTTTTGCTTATTTCTGCTTGAGATTAATGTTCTGTACGTCGTCACTTTTTAGGGTTGCAGCCGCCTGCTGAATAAAATACGTCAGAAACAAAAGCTGTTATTACCTCTCACAGTGTTATTGGTGGGTCATGTTTCGGTCATGCAGAGAGGTTTAGATTTTGCTTTGAGGCTGAGCTGAGAGACAGACAGACAGATCACAGACAGACAGATCACAGACAGACAGGTCGACAGAGAGACAGACCTCCACAGAAAGCTAATCTGTTTGAGATAAGACTCTCTAAGTCTTAGGAGCTTTGGAGGAAATCTGAAATCCAGACCCTCATATTTCCATAATCTGCCTCATATCCTAACCAACCAGCCCCGACACACTCATCTCCATACCCATCATGCACCTGGCCTCTGACTCATTACCATAATCCCTCCAGCCTGTTGAAAACTTTCAGATGTAGTTCTGTGCTGCTGTTGTTGAGAATGTAATTGGTAAAATGTAGAAAAATGAACAAACAGTTGGAAGAGTCCAGGAATCACATTTGAAGCAGTTCACTGGTGCATTTTTCACCCTTTCCCCCCCAAAACCCCAAGTAAAGATATCTATTGGGATGGGACAGGATGACACAACATAATACTGGGAGAGATAATAGGGCCAATAACTGCATGGCTAACTGAGCTAACTAGCTACTGGTAGCTAACGTTTCAGGTACCGGCAGTTAGCCGTTACTTTTAGCTAAAACTAAAACAATCTTTTTCTGCTCGGACTGGACAAAACATTACGATACTTGGAGAGATAACAGACAGACAACTGCGCTAACCAGCCAATGGTTGCTAGCATCACAGTTAGCAGCAGTTAGCAGCTACTCTTCCAACAAATAAAGCCATCTATTAAGAGATTATAGGGCCGATAACTGCACGACTAACTGAGCTAACTAGCTAATATTAAAGGTACCAGCAGTAAGTATCTGTTTGGGCATCTAAGAATATCATGACACCTGGATGCAGTTTTGATGAGTTGTGATTCTATATTCTATGTTTAATAGCGACGTTTGTCTGCTTTTTTACCACCAGATATTCTGCATATATTTGACTTGTGTCTGTATCCGTCTGTTGGGTTGATTTAAAGTTTAATGAGACTCTCATTGTTTGTTTTCAGGTAAATTGGATCGTTTTTTTCGACGGGTAAAATGTGTGAATCAGCATCACCACGTTTTCCTAAATGAGGTTTCAATTACACAAAGAGAGATGAGTTTATCCCTGATGTTGTACCTGTCGCTCATCCCCCCCCTGGCTTCATTAACTTCCTGTTTCTGAATCCTGCATCTCATCTCCTTCACCGTGTCTGTGTAAATGAGCTGTCAGTCAGCCAGCCGGCCCCCCCGGCCACAATTACTCAGACATTATTACCTCAACGCACAAGATTGAGGATTAGAAACACTTTCTGTGCTGTCGGTTCACTTTAATGCAACCATAAGCTGAAAAGGCAGAGAACTACACCTGACACCGAGCAGAGGAAGTGTCAGAATATGAATCACAACTTTGATTCAACTGAAACAGAAGATGTCGCGCTTTAACGGCTCAGCTTACATTTACTGATCCTTCTCACAGCTGAGCGTGTTTTCACTAATGCAGAGTGTGCAATGTTCGTATACACAACGTTAATGTTCTCTACAGTTTCAGACTCGCAGGAGATGATCTTCAAACTAAAGGATTTACTTTGTATAGTCAGTAAAAACACATTTCTGAGAATTTGTGATGAAATGTTTGGTTTTTTTCTAAACATCTACAGAACCGTCTCACCACTGAGGGACCAAAAACCCCTACAGTCTAACCAAGGACCAGTAAAACCTCTGAAAAGACTCCTAACTGGAACTAGAGCCTCACGAATGAAACCTGGGCCAGGTTGAAGCACCCCCATGACCTTAAGTGACACTTACAATCTCCTTACAGACCCCTACAAAGTCTTTAATGCTACAACCTGTTTAAAGACCACTATAACCCCTTCAGTTATCACTACAGCCTCTCCAAGGACCCATACACCATCCTGCATGAGTCCTAGTCTTCAAAGACCTTCACAACCCATGTAATGACTCTTGTGACCCTAGAATCTCCTTATGGATCCCAACAACCTCTTCAAAGATCCCTAAATCCTCCTCTAGGTCTGCACAACCCCTTTAACCAGTTCAATGATCACTACAGCCTCCTCAACGTCCCCTAAACTCTCCTATAGGTCCTTTTCCCTCGTCCCTTGGCTTTATTAATGGCCACTCCAAAGTCTTAATCGAACCTTCAATCTTTTCAAAGACCCTTAAAACCATTCAACGTGTCAAATTTCCCCCTAATCTCCTGAAAGACCACTGTTACCTTATTAAGGGCCGCAACAACTGCCTCAACTACCCACGCAATCTCCTAAAACATTAGTCGAGCTCCTTCGCGGCCCCTAAAGCTTATCCAAGGACCTCACAAACATCCTCACACACTAGGACTAAAATATCTGAAGGCAGCTAACGTGCTTTAAAAAAAACATCTCTAAAGGGAGGAACACACCGGCCCAACCGTTGGACGTCTGAAGCGTTTGGGGAGACTCGGACGAGGTCGGGAACAAATATGTTTGGTGTGTTCAGCTTCGTTGGAAGCTTTCAGAGCCGCACGGACGTTGTCAGCATGCGAAGTCTGAGGAGGAGGGCTGTCTGACGTCTGAGCCTTTGGATTCTCTGATTGGTTGTGTGCCAGCTGAATGGCCGTTCTGATTGACGGTGTGCTAGTGAATCAGCGCGGTGTGTGGGAGGGGTGAAATACTGTGTGCCCTTTGGTTTTCTATGCATTCCGTTCCGTCATTCCCCGTTTTCATGTTTTGCAGTTCTGGCACCAGACTAGTTGTTATGTCCGTTCAGGACGAATTAATATGTGTTAGTTTGAAAATGCCTCGCTGCATGTTTAGTATGCAGCTGTTTTTGTTTGAAATTGTTACGTTTCGTTTTGATTGAAAGTAAAGAGGGTTGTGTGCATAAGCCTCTCGTTTACAACTCACAACACAAGCGCCACCCGCTTGTTGCATGTCACGCAGGCGCAGAACGTACACGCTGCTGTGGAGCTGGCAGCACATCTGTGGTGTGTTCAATGCAACTTTTCTGCCGAACAGGTCAGACAAGAGGCAACGGAATGGTCGGAGAGTGGTTGGATAAGGCAGTTGGACGCCTTGGTGGTGTGTGGGGGTGCTTAAGTATCTGTTAGTCTCACTTAAAGACTTCCATGACCTCTTCAAGGACCCCTACTCATTAACTCATCTATAGGTTTAGAGCTACAGCGAGGTAGACAGGGCCGGCCCTAAGCATAGGCGATGTAGAGGGGTCGCCTAGAGCGCCATCTGCTGGAGGGGCACCGCCAGTCACCCTCGAGGGAGACAATAATAATTTTCTATGCCCATTGGCGCCCTCCCCTCGTGTTATATCTTGAAAATAATACATATTAATTAATGTTGTCATTCAGTTGTATGATGGTGTTCTTTTCTGGTTTTGCAGGGGAGAAGTAATCACGCCTAGGGCACCAAATGGGCGAGAGCCAGCCCTGGAGGTAGAATATTAATATCTATTATCATCACTGTGAGGTCTCAAGCTATATGTTATGTAATGTTATGTAAATTATATTGTACCTGTCATGACAGACAACTGTGCAGTAGTGTTGATGTTTGGAGACCTCCCAGAGATGATGAGATAAAGGAGCACAGAGGTAACACAGCCAGCAGATGGCGGCAAACAACCAGAAAACCAACCAGGTATCAATGAATGGGTTTTGTGAATGGTGGTGAGACTTCCTCCTTCCTTTACAGACGCCACTTAAAGAAGGAATATAGAGTCTTTCTCCAACTGTTGGAGCCTTACAGAAGTTCTGGGCCTTTAAACTGGAAAATTGAAAGAACTTAAGTCCAAAATGTTCATGTTTAGGTGTTTAACAAGTTCTCCCCGGTAATACAATAAAACATGTGCAGTAAAGGCAGCAATCTTAGGTTAAACGTGACATAAATACCATCAATGTAATGTAAGAAATAAGTCCAATAGTATAAATATGGGGGATTACAAGGTAAATATGAAAATTCTCTCTAGAGATGTTTGAAATTATTCTGTCACAGTGTAGTATCACAAAAGTAGTATTGTCAAAAGTCCAATGCTTAGCTCGGAATTTTAGTTTATAAGTTTATTTATTAATGCTCTATCTCATCTTTAAGGATCCTACAACCTTCTCAAGACCCCTTCCAACAGCTTTGGTCCCCAAAACCTCTTCAAGGGCCTCTAGAACATCTACAACCCATTCAAGACTTACCTCACTCCCTCCAGGACTCCTACAAACCTCATCAAGGCCCCATACAACCACTTATTGGACCCATACCACTTTGTCAACAACCTGCCAATAAGGCCCCTCATAACCTCATCCAGGACTCCGTACATCCTCCTTAAAGTCCCCTACAACTTCTTTAAGGCACCATGCAACCTCTTTATGGACCCCTATGGCCCCTGACATCCTCATCAATGACTCCAACAACCTCTTCAATGGTCTACAACTTATTTAACGCCCTTGAAATGTCATAAGGCCTCCTACAATACCCTCAATAATTCCTACAACCTCATCAAGGAGTCATTAAACATCTTCAAGGTCCCTTACAACCTCCCGGGTCCCAAGAACCTACTCAAAAAACTCCTTAATATAGCCGCTAAACTTGAACATGCTAGTGGACTGCAAGGCTATGCTCACAGGTTTACTGCTAATAGGCGAGGCTGGTGTTTCGTATTGTTTTCTTACTCTGTGTTGTAAGTTTGCACTGAAGATTTAAGTGAAGTTTAAAACAAAATGGACGCTACGTCTTAAATCACAAGGTAGCCTATGTAGCATGTTTCGCGCCATTTTAATTGAGTGTTTGACTCTGAATGTGTAGCCCCCATTTTGAAAAGAGCTGCCCTAAGTATACTTGTGACAAGCTAACGTAAGCTTAACATCGACTTTCCGTGTTCACATCTAAAAATAAGCTATTTTTATTCAACAGAGGGAGTTACAGAAATGGGAACATTGGCATCCATCTTGTTTTTATCTTCACTTTAATGCACTCACAAATAAAGTAACAAATCAATGCTATACATCAGCATTTAATCACTGTGAATGTGTTAGCATGCTGCTGTTAGCATCTAGGTCAAAGCAGCACCGACGTCCGTTAGCATCAGACTGCGTCCAAAATCACAGTTAGCCTATTTAGCATGTTGTGCGCCATTGAGTGTCCTGATTCTGAACGTGTAGCCGACATTTTGAAACGAACGTTAGCTTAACGGTCGTTAACGTTCGCAAACGTTAGCGACCGTTAAGCTAACGTTCGTTTCAAAATGTCTTCAAAACGTTAGCTTAACTTTGTCACTATCACATCTAAAGTAGGCAGACTGTCTGTTTCTGTCATTTCAGATCAATAACACATATTTTAATGAGGCACAGAAACTGAACTTGATAGTGAATCAAGTCAAACAGATTCATTTTTATTATTTTCCGTTTGACGTGTTCATCTGAATGCATCATCTGTGTGTTTCATTCATATACCTGTTGAATCTGCGTGTCACCGCCCGACACACACACGCACACACACACACACACACACACACCCGCACCCGCGCGCACACACACACAGGCACACGTCTCTCCTCTAAGCCCCGCCCCTCCCGGAGCCAGAGAGGGAGACCCGCTGATGAATAAGAAACATTCATTGAGAGGAGAGGCGACAGACAGACAGACAGACAGACAGAACGGACTCCTCTTCAAACTGTCTCACCTCGACAGGAGCCGGACTGCCGTCTCTCCTCCGGGGCTGGTCGGTGTCGGACGGGTCAGCAGCGGACAGGTAAGAACCTCTGAGCGTCGGTACTGTTAGTCAGTGCCTGATAATCGATCACCGATCAGCCTGAACATTCCTGTAGTGATCCTATATAAACGCTGTGTGTCATGCTAATGCACTCCATGTCTTTTTTATAATAATTGACTTAATGAGTTTGTTTCTATATGTTGGATCTGTTTGATTCTATATTTTGATTTAAAGGAATATTCTGACATTTATCAGCAGGTTTGGCTCATTGTGTTGAACTTGACAGGACACTTTTCTGTCAGATGTGACCTGTGAAGTCAGTTTGTTTCTGTCATATTATGTTAAATATGTTTATGAATCTCTTGTATATATATTGTTCTGACTCAATCTTCACTCAAGGTCTCCTTACTAGCTCCCTTCAGAGCTTTCAGCAGCGTCTTGGAATTTGAGTTTTGTCAAAAGATGGAAATATTCCTTCATCTCTTTTTTATTGTTTATTATTCTTATGGAGGTCTTCTGTTTATTTAACTTGGCTTTACAGGACAAAGCTGTTCAGTTTGTGTCTGTGATATTTAGCTTAGCACATATAACATATTTTATTTTAGTTGTAGCAGAAGAAATCTTCACTCGAGCTCCTCTGACTCGCTTTCTCAAAGCTCAACCAGCATTTAGGTTCAACCAAATTAAAATAAAAGTGTTCGATAACCACATTTGAGGGATCATTGTGAAAAAGAAATGTCAAAATTGAGTATATTGGCTGATACCGTGCATCAATATTCAAATTGTTTACTTCCTAATATCGGTATCGGCATTAAATGTAGTTCATGTTTTGGAGAAAGACTTGTTGTCCTTGGACCTCGAGTTCAGAACTCTTTCAAAACTACCTGTTTCCCGGGTCGCCTGTAACTTCCAGAGAACATGAGACTGAAGAAGGACTCAGCAGACTATAAAACTTTACAACAAACGTTCTCTGTGAACCTGATTTCCTCCCGACTCACTTCACGATGGAGCGTCATCAGCGATGGTGGCTGTTCGTTTTGATTCAGAGCGGAAAACTCGTACCGTGCACATCTGTCGTCATGGAAACCAACATTCATTATTAATGATATGTAATAAATCAGCCGTGTGGGGGTGTAGCTACATACTGTGCACATGAATCATCATAATCATTAACCTCAGAAGCATATTTGAACCGCCCTCCGGCGTGTTTGTGATGATGTTCAGACAACAATAACACACCGCAATGTTTGTTCAGCATCTGTAATAAATCACAAGAGAGTTTATCTGTGACCGGATCACAGTTAAGCAGCAGGACATAAAACCAACGCAACTCAACTAAAGTTAAGATTAGATGTAAAAACAGACCTTTTAAACCCGGTGAAGAGTTGCTCACAGTTACCTGTTTGTTAGCGGGTCCTCTGACAGCTCACCTGTGAGGATCTGCAGACTCAGCACAGTAATTACAGACGTACACTCGGCTTTTACATTCCTCGACAGCCGACTTCACGTTCAGCTAACCAGAAACAAACAAAACATACCTGAAGAAGAAGAATCATGTGTGTTTCGGATCACTCGTATCAAAATATTAAATATTCTCTGTCCGCTGACGGGTTTAATTTGAAAGTCGGCCTCGACTTCCTGATGTTCTGGATGTTTTCTGTAGCCGTCGGCTCTCTGATCTCACTGCTCAGCATTCCTGTGACACCAGATCATTGCTCTGAGGTGTGTTTTTTGCTGAGTGTCTGTTGAAATTTTCACATGTTGCATCTGGTTGTTCTCTTCAGGCACACTGAACCAGGACTGCAACTAATACTTTTTATTTTCCAATTCATTCAGTCAGACATTTGGGCCATAACATGTTGTGTGTGAGCTGCTTTAGTTTCCTTTCCGCTGCATCGCGTTACCACAGAAAGTTGTTGCATCCCACCAGCCTCCTTTTTGTTTACGTCTACTTCCCCATGAGATCACGTAAGAGGGATCACATGTGAGCCCAGCGTCGCTCTGTTCGCTGTTTATCGCACCAAATTCGACGCTGCACTTTCTCAGGTGCTCCGCAACAAACTTGTGAAGTGTGACGCAGATCGGACGAACGGTTCTCGACGTACGTGAGCAACAGACGGACAGATGTCTTACTTTGTAGTTAGATTTGAGTTCCATCCTGTTCAATCTGTGTTTTCTCCTTCCACAGGTCACACTGCAGTGATGTCATCACTCCTCCTCTCCCTCCTCCTCCTCCCCGTCCTCCTCCTCACCCTCGCCTCCACCTTGGAGTTCCGTTACCACAGCAACCGTGAGATCGAGCAGTACCTCCGCCAGATCAACGCCTCCAGCCCGGACATCGCACACCTGTACAGCATCGGCCAGTCTGTCCGAGGTAACGACCGAACCCTCGTCTGTGGTGTCTGTAGATTTAAAAAAACAAAAACACCTCAAAGCTTTGAGAGTTTAAGACCAAAGAAGACCAGCGAGATCAAGTTTTACTCCAACTGGTGGAGGCTCGTTATCATTACGGCAAAAGCAGGACAAACCAAAAAATAAGATATTTTGAAATTTAAGCACAGAAAGTTATTTGAATCACTGTCAAATCATGCTGGGAGACACGAGTCATCAGGTCGACCCTTCCTTGTGGAGTCCGTGCCAGTCTGACTGCATGTTGTCATTAAGGCAAAAGCGCGACATGCTGAATATTAAGAAATTCTGAAATTGTAAAAAGCTGGTTGATCTGTGAGCTGTTGGCTGTCAGTCAGTCAGTCAGTCAGTGCTGTAACGTGACACGGGCCTGTTAGTGTTTGTGTGATCGCATAACGGGACCAGTTAATTTAATCTGGGACGGCTTAATCTGGCTAATCACACACACACACACACACTAACACACACTCACAGACACACTAATCTGTGCTAATCTAGGACGCCAGCTGGCCTGCTTCCAACTGTGCTTTTTGAGTGTGTGTTTAACCTCGTCTGTATGCAGTGTGTGTGTGTGTGT
This sequence comes from Diplodus sargus, assembly GCA_903131615.1. Classification (NCBI taxonomy): domain Eukaryota; kingdom Metazoa; phylum Chordata; class Actinopteri; order Spariformes; family Sparidae; genus Diplodus; species Diplodus sargus. The sequence continues at coordinate 515,865 of CAEMYA010000213.1, forward strand.
GTGTGTGTGTGTTCTGACTTGCTGAAGCTTGCAGCACTTCATTCATCCACCTTCACCTGCAGTCCCGTCATTCAAAACAGTTACGGTCGTCGAGTTTACCTGGAAACTTTGACTCACTGCAGATGAGCAGAGAGGAAACAGAAACTCCTCCATCAGAGTTCCGACTGTCGACCTCCATCATCGTCTGCGTCACACAGATTACCTGGCGCTCGCTGAGGTGACTCGTGTTCTGGGTGGTGGACTCCACCTGCTGATTCACTAAACCCTCAGAATTAGCATTGCTACATTTTGTGTTTGCGCCGCCTTCAGATCTGAAGCGTGCGGTGGAGTTTCGACATAAGAAGTTGAGAACAACACTTTGCTCGCTGCTTAAGTGGTTTTAAGTGTTTCTGCTGCGCAACCGACTGTCAGAACTGAACATCGGCTTGTTAATGATTCCATGTTTTCTCCCACATCGATGTGAAACTCACACGCACTCTTCTGGGTAAATATTAGCTCCCGTTTGAGTTTATTCACAGCACGACAACACTTTCCTGGTAGTGAAGAAGAAGAAGAAGAAGAAGAAGAAGAAGAAGAAGAAGAAGAAGAAGAAGAAGACAGTTTTGTCTCATACTTAATTGAGAAAAAATCCCTCATTCATTCATTTGTTCCGCCCGTTAAAACAACTTTCCAGATCGCTTCCTGGGAACAGTTTTCTGTTTCTGGTTCGGTGGATTTCAGCCACATTCATCTTTTCAAACACGACTCGTTGTTTCGAGTCTTTCGTCCGTGGAGGTGCTCAACAGTCCTTAAAGATGTCAGTGGACCGACGTCACCTTATATTGAGGACAAGATGATTATTATAACCCAAAACAATGAGCTGAAAGGCTGAAAATGTGCAGCGTTAAGGTCTGTTTAGTAAGTAGAGCTGGATTGAGTCAACTCAAACCTGTCGCCGTACAGTTTATATTCACTGTAAAAACATCTTGTTAAAATGTTTTCCGCAGCAGATTCGCTCGGAAACACAAACTGTCGCTTGTACAAATGTAGAAAACTTCACTGTTTACTGTGTTTCTCTCTCAGGTCAGCAGCTGTGGGTGTTGGCTCTGGGTCTCAGTCCTCGCCGTCACACCGTTGGCATCCCAGAGTTCAAATATGTGGCTAACATGCATGGAAACGAGGTGAACACACACACACACACACACACACACACACACACACACGGACGGAC
>CAEMYA010000213.1:521518-546204 GCA_903131615.1 Diplodus sargus
CACACACACACACACACACACACACACACACACACACACTTACACACACTCACAGTTTACAGTCACGGTTAAAGCCCTTAAGTATCTAATTATAAGTGTTTTGACTTCTTCTAATGTCCCGTGAAATAGGTGTGTGTCGTGTTATTGTTGTAATCACTTGTGGAGATGTTCATCTGTTCACACACTCTCATTACACGAGGACTCACACAGAACTTCCATACTGTGCGTGTGTGTGTGTGTGTGTGTGTGTGTGTGTGTGTGTGTGTGTGTGTGTGTGTGTGTGTGTGTGTGGCCTGTCTGAGGTCACCACTTTCCAGGCCGTATAAGGAAACGATTCACTGAGATGAGATGAGATCGTTGAGGCAGGTTGAGGCAGAAATAAACTTGTTTTTCTTTTCTTTCTTTTTTTTATCAGTTAAAGTTTTTATTGATTGTAATAAACGTGTGTCAGAGTCAGAGGAGTCGTTGTTAACTGGTGTTGTCAGCTGAGTGTGTCGAGCTTTAAACAGACATTTACACTGAACAGGAAGAAGTTCAGTCACCTGACGACACGTATCAGTAAAATACTGTGAAAAGTCAAAAGTAGAATTAGACTTTCTGAAGTAAAATATCTCCTGTGACTGATGAACTGTTATGTAATACGTGCAAATCCATTTATGAAGATATAAAACAGAGACAAGCAGCAGATTCTCACATTTTAAAAGCTGGAAGACGAAAACGTTTCTTCGTTTTGATAGTCGTGTCTGTTCGGTTGTTCCAGACATTCATGGGTCACTGATGATGCGTTCAGGTGACTTTTCCTCTCCTGCTTTGTATTTCTGACCATCAGCTGTTCTTTGTGCTCAGCTCAGGCAAATGTTTGCACGCTAAAATGCAAAAGTGTTGAACATATTTGTGTTTTAGTATTTTTAGCTTAAAGCAGCAGGAACATTCACCACTGACAGATTCTCAGTGTAGAATGTGAAGCCGTTGCTGTAAACCTGCACGCCACTGGTTGCAAAAATAAATCAGATTGTATGTAAGCTTATGAGAAAACATCTCTTCATGTCTCTGGATTTATTACCTAAATAGTTAATTTCATGTTTTCTTCATACAGCAGATGCTCATTTTTGTACTTTATGGCCCCATTAAGAGTCAAACAGACGATGACGCAGGTTTATTTTTTTGGCTGCCTTGTGATTGACAAGTAGCTTCGATCTGGATCCGATCAGAACATCCCTTCCCGTTAAACTATGAGCTTCAGAACATTAACCCAAAAACCAGTGGATGATGTTACTGTGTGTTCTGTAGACTCTCCAGTCTTGTTTGTTCGACGGATGACTGAAATAACGACTGATTGCTAATCAGAAAAAGAGCGGAACATGTTTGATACCGATCAGAACGTCTCTGATGAGGGTTTGGGTCAGAGAACAACAGAGCGTCCCGGTTGTTATCGAGTCCTCAGACGCACATCAACCAGTCGTCTTCTGTCTGTTTCAGGTTTAATGAAAACGGCGTCGACCTGAACAGGAACTTCCCCGACGCTTTCGCTGGACTCAAACGGCAGCAGCAGGTGGACGAGGAGAAGCGGGAGGCAGAGGTTCGTCAACACCCGAGTTCATGCTGTCGTTTGGGTCGGCTGAGACTGGGACCAGAACCAGTGATATCCTCTATTTGTACTTCTGCTCCAGAAACACATCAACAACAATGTGGATTCATCCGCCGCTGAAAATAGTGTTAGGAACGTTCTGAGCTGTTTTTTAAAGAATACACATATTTAAGATTCACACTGTGAGTCAGAACCAATGGGCCCGAAGGTGACAGCTACAGACTGGAAGTCAGAAAGTCCATCATGACTCTGGAAACCAGAAGAGTTCAGGAATCTTGTGACATCCCCACACACCTGATTTATTGTGGAAATGACCTTTTAGCAGAAGTTACGCCCAAAAAACACGACGAGTTACAACATGAGGCAAAGCGACTAAAACAGAGGTTTAAACTTGACGTTAGAACTCCGGAGCCAAAAGAACGAGACACTTGAAACTTTCAGGACTTATATCAAATCTTGTGCCGTGCTTACACACTGAATGTGATGCAGAAAGGCGGAATTAATCCAACAAAATAACACAAAACAGTCCAAAAATGACAAAAACATCAGGAGTGAAACTAGAAATCAAAACTCTGGAGCCAAAACAGCTTCAGACTGTTTATCGCCAGCTTTATTCTGTCAATAATGATTCAAAATGATGTGTCTGCTCTTTGATTGGCAGCTTGCTGTGTGATGTGTTTCAGGTCAGAGCTGTGATTGGCTGGTTGAGGACGGAGAGTTTTGTTCTCTCCGCGAACCTTCACGGAGGAGCCGTGGTGGCCAGCTATCCGTACGACAACAGCAACGGAGGTGAACACCCGCACAGACAAAACGAAGCTCGAGGTTAAACAACAATTAGAGCGACAGCGCCGCGATAAAGACAGAACTAGGTGGTCCACAACAATCTGATAATGATGTGCTGCTTGTTCCTGCGTATGGAAGAAACAGGAAACAGGCGCTCAGACTGAATCCCACGACATTGTAGAGGAGCGTCTGATAAATATACAAGCTGAGCTGAGCGACTCGCCCACACACACTGCGATCACAACCGAGAGCAGATTAAAAACCCTCCGCAGTGACTTTAAGAACACAACACACAAGCAGAGTATTCTGGACGACTTTAAACCAGAAGAAGCTCCTTCATTTCAGTCTTAAGTGGATTTGTATCTCATCCAGATAACTCATTAATCCGGCTGTGCGAGGCTCCGAGCTGCGACCCTGTCGTCACATTTCCAGGTCCTGAGGGTCCAAACTCAGCTTCCCGCTAACACACACGACGGCAGCGGAGACTTTGAAACTTTATTTCTAGAACTCTGAGGATACGAGACCATAAAATATCCTGTGGGTGCAAAAGTTAAGGGAAGAAATGTAACAGACAGAGACGTGAAATAGAAAAGATCGACGTCAGACATCCAAACGTCTCAACAGGAGCATGTTAGCATGTTAGCATCAGTGTCTGATAATAACACTGAACACGCCTCACCTGTTTGTCCAGGCAGCGAGCAGGTGGGCGGAGCCAGCATCAGCCCCGACGACGACGTGTTCATCCACCTGGCGAAGACGTACTCGCTCAGCCACGGCAGCATGCACCGCGGAGACGTCTGCGCAGACAGCCGGCCGTTCCTGGACGGCGTCACCAACGGATACCAGTGGTACCCTCTGTCAGGTCAGCACGCCGGAGCCACGCTGTGGTTTCACCTGGTTTCTTTAAATTTCACTTGAAATGCTGAATCAGAAAGACCCAGAAAGTCCTCTGCAGACACAAACATGGACGGTGACACATTCTATAAGTTCTTTTTCGATGGTTTCTGTGATGGAGGTCGGCTTGTAGTCTTTCAGGAACTGAAAACAATGTTCAAGACGAGAAAACTGAGATGTTAGACTTCCTCTCCCGTGTGTGTGTGTGTGTGGGAGTGTACACTGAGCAGAAGGTCAGCTTATGTAGAACGTTTTATCATAGTTGAATCTGAACAGTACACACCAGAGATGCTCACAGGGTTTCTCACAGCTCCTTGAAAGTCTGACAATAAATAGATTTGGGTCATGGAAAGAGCTTGAGCTGATTTATACTGAGCAGGAATAGAAACTGAAGTCCTCTCGATATTTTTATGCCTCTGTGGCGGGTCTGCTGCAGCCAGAGGCGAAACGTTTTTGGGTTATCCGTTCTGTTCTTGTGAACCAAATCTCAGGAACACTGTGGATTTCCGTACATCTGGAGCGAATGTGCACAATTTCAAAGGTCAGTGTCGGTTTTGTCACATCTGCAGGCTGACGTTTCGCCCTGCAGTGCGTCGAGGAATCACCGCTAACAAAGTAAAAGCTGCCTGTTCTTTAGTCATCTTAAAGCTTTTATTGTGAAGCAGCATCACAGGAAACGTGTTTTCAGCAGCAGCTACTGAACACGACTCCTGAACCAGCAGAAGAACAAACAGGACGAGAGAAACTGAAGAGATTCAGTCAGAAGCTACTAAAGTGAAATAGTTCAGTGCATTTATGTAGCAATGATGTAAAAAATATCTGAAACGTACTGAGGGTGTAACAGAACGAAGGTGTCGCTGCACCACGTCAGTACTTTCCTCAGTGCTCGGCGTTGTTCCGTCAGGTTTCAGGTTGACGGCTGCTGCTCTGTGCACGCTGCAGCCGTCAGATTCAGTTTCAACAAGAGAAGAAAACTCTGGATTTACATGATAAAAGTCTGCAGGCAGCGAAACTTAAAACCAGTCTGAATTCTGAATAAACCCTCCGTCCCGACCTTCAGCCCAGAGCTCTGTGCTGCAGCATGAGAAGGACAAACTGCTTATTCAGTATGAGTCTGTAGAGACGCTTCAGATGAGACAGATACTGAGGACAGAGGCGTCAGTCAGCCGCCGGCTCTGGTTTCCTGCTGCGGAAACACGATCGCTGCAACACGATCAGCTGACTGACGGCCGATCGACCCGACGGAGCCGCGAGTTTGTGTCCAAATGACCTGAAGATGCTTCTGTAAATCCTGTTAATACAGCACTGTGTGTGTGTGTGTGTGTGTGTGTGTGTGCAGGCGGGATGCAGGACTATAACTATGTGTGGGCTCAGTGTTTGGAGTTGACTCTGGAGGTTTCCTGCTGTAAGTTTCCTCCAGTCAATCAACTTCCTGCCATGTGGACGGAGAACAGGAAGTCTCTGCTGGACTTCATCCAACAGGTCCACCTGGGTCAGTACCTGTCTGTCTCCTCACCTGTCTGTCTGTCTGTGTGGTCTCCTGACAGCTGTCTCTCTCCTCCAGTGTCTAACTGAACCGGGATCAATACTTAATAATCACCTGATACTGTCTTTTTGTTTGTGTTCAGGGGTCAAAGGTCAAGTGTTCGACGGCTCTGGAGCTCCCGTGCAGAACGCAGTGGTGGAGGTCAAAGGTCGCAGCAACATGTGTCCGTTCAGAACCGACAAACATGGAGAATACTACAGACTGCTGCTGCCTGGAAACTACAGCTTCACGGTGAGCGACCCACGACCTGCAGTGGTAGAACTGTTAGCGCTGTTAGCTTAGCGTAGCATGTTAATAGAGTTTTTAGCAAAAACCTGTTTGTATTGAGCTAATCCTGAGTTTCTAATTTCTGTGACTGACAGGTGACGTACCCAGGTCACGAGGTTCTGAGGGAGACACTTAAAGTCCCATATGGACCTGACAGCTACTCTGCCATGAAACACGACTTCCGGTTACGACAGCTCGCCGCTACAACGGGCAGCACCTCGGCTAACCTCACCCAGGCTAACCCCACCACTTCCTGTAACCACACAGTGCAGCTGCATTCAGGCGGCGCCATCACCAGGCCCGCATGGACGCGGCTCGCTGTGGGGTTCGGACTGGTGGCGGCGCTGCGATCCCTGATCGGCTGAAGCCGCCTGGTGCTCAGTGTGACGATCAACCTGCAGGAAAAACAGTTTACCTCTCGTCATCAGCGCCGTCTGAGCCGGAAAATTCTGATTGGAGGTCAGCGGAGTTAGCCGGGGTGAATGGTAAAACCCCTGGAGGGGAAAGTTCACTAGCTAGCTGGATCGCTAACGAAGCAGCACTTAATGTGGGACGATTCTTTCTTGTGACAAATGTACTTATTGTGAGACGCTTTGGACAAACGCGTCTGCTAAATGCCCTGAATGTAAATGTAAAATTAGACGATGAAAAAATGGGAAACTAGCTGAGCTGGTGGGCTAACGGCTAACATGCTGACAGCCAGGATAAATGGTGAATGCTTGTCAGACATAATTGGCTGGATTACTAACTAGCCTGCATTTGTTCTGACAGTAAAATCACACGACACTAATTGGCAAACTACTATAGCTTGTGAGCTAACAGTTAATAAAGAAGGTTAAAGGGGACATGCTAACAGCCACGCCAGCTGGTTTGCTAGCTAAGCAGCAAGTTACAGATCTGCCTCAAACTGACATTAATGCAGTTTTTTTTATCACTGCCTTCATCTCGTAGCGGCCTCGACTTTTTGGTGAAGGTTCTATTTTGTCAGAGGTGCAACATACTGTAGCTAATACGCTTTAATTCTCTGAATCTCTGTTTCCTCTAACGTTAGCACTGTCACACAGCAGCGGAGATTCACTTCACACATTTTGCACAGATTTTTAGCTCCCCCAGCAACTTGCAGGTTGCAGCACTTTTAATGAAAAATGATGTGTTTTTAATGAAAAGTACACAATTTTAAAGGCTGGTGGTGATCACAGTAACTACTGAAAAGCCGAACATGTGAGACTTTGTATTCCTCTAGAGAAGCTTAGGTAGGTTTTTTTGTAACATATCCAGTAATACCAGCAGCAAATCCCAAGACCATGCAGAACTCCATAAGAAAAAGTGTGGATTTAAGGGAAATGACAGAGAGAAACCTCAGGAGACGTTGAAACAATAATAGGAACATAAAGCACACGCTGCCACTTTCTGCACAGCACAGACTGTATAGATAAGTTATGCACTCTCACGGGAATAAAGAGGTTTTAAATTTGGACTGTGTTTAAAAGGATCACAGTAGGAAAAAAGCTCCGCTGCCTGCAGGATTTCGTCTTCCCTGCTGAGATGTTCCAGCCTGTGGAGGGAGCGATAAGGTTCATTAAGTGTGCTGGAGATGGAACATGTAATTTTATATGTGAGGAGCAGAACTTTAAAAGTAGCACTTGCAGGGCCTGAGTGCTGTTTTTAGAGAGGGAGGAAGTATTTAAGGACACGAGTGTTACAATCACGACGACATGAGCTGTGAAATTTATACGATCTCGTGAGGCGACGCGTTAATCATCTGAGCTCGCTGAGGTGCGTTTGATTTACGACTCCAGAGGACGAATAATACAGCCACTCATCTTTTCTGCTTTTTTTCTGTGTTTTTGGGAGTTTTAAACCATCTTATTCATTCCGACCTGACAGATTAGACCAGCAGTTTCTCTCCTGAGGCTGTAACATCCCATCAGGACGCTTCTGTCTTTGGCGCTTCTAAAACTCCAGAACTTGCCTTAGAATTATCACATTTTTCTTCAGTATCAAAGTGATCCAGTGATAATTGTGTGTACATCTTTTGTCCACGGCAAACAGGGACAGCTAACAGCTAATTCGGCATACTTTTGATGGTGCTAGTTTGCCAAATTCAAACAAATGTGTGTGTCATTTCATGTTTTTAATCAACCTCAACGTGTTATTTAGTTTTTCCCTGAATTAGTGTTTAGCGTAACAAAACTATAACGATTTAGCTGTAAAGGACATTTTTCTGGACTTATATGTTCCAGGAACATCTTGGAACCTGATGAATGACATTTTCCTTTGCAGAAATCAAACATCTCATCAATTTTAGGCGTTTTTTTGGATCATACAAGTTTTATTTAAATCTGCATTTTTGGTAAAATGTCCCACAGTGATTTTTTTACTCCTGTAACTCTGACACTGTCCTCTGTGGGTGTCAGCTGAAGCCACAGCGCGTCCGGTATCTGTACACAGTATATATTTATATGCATTATACAACACACGTGTATCAAGTTCACAGCAGCTCCGATAACAAAACAACAGCTGTGCAGCTTCTTTTAACACGAGGTCGGAGGTTGAAGCTCAAATCTCAGCGGCCTTCTGCACATTTTTCCTTCATTCAGACTTCGTTTTTTGCCAAATATTGTTAGATTTTCTACTTTTGTACTGTTTGATATTAATGTTGCTTCATGAATAATCCTCTGTGCCATGTTGTAACTGTGGTGACTGCAGGATCCAGTCACAGATAAACGTCTGACCTCAAAGTCGTGTTGTTGTTTTTTTCTGTTTCATGTTTCATGATGCTGTAAAACTTTAATGTGTGGAGGCTCAGAAACTGATTCAGAGTCAGATTATTGTGTCTTTCTCAGTCAGAATTGTAAAAATCAGTGAAGCTGAGCTGAAATTCAGATGTTCTAAAACATGTTTATGTTTTTTGCACACAGAATCTGCCCAGTGAAAATGTTTTAACCTGGTTAATGGTTAATATCTCCAGGTTTCAAAAGTCAAAGAGGAAAAATCTCCTGATTTTTTCCCCCTTTAACGTTTCTCACGTTAAAAACAATTTTTTCCTTATTTTCATACAAATTTTTTTTTTCCATTTCACGCATGAAAATAAAACATTTTCCTGAAAAAAAAAAAAATTCTTGTGAAAAGAAATTCATTTTTTTATCCTGAAAAAAAAAGTTTCACTCTGTTTCACACGAGATTATAAAAGTTCCTGGAAATTTCTTTTTGAGGGGAAAAAAAAGTATTTTTCAGAAAATAAATTTTTTCTCTCTGTTGAAAAACTATTTTTCACTGTTTCATACATGAAAAAAAATCGAAAAATTATAATATTTTTTCCTGAAATGTCTTTTCAGGTATTGATTTTTTGTCCTCCTGAAAAAAAATGTTTCACTTGGTTTCATACATTAAAAAAAGTTTTTCTTTCTAAAAATATATTTATTCTCAGTTTCACCAATGAAAGAAAGCAATTTGCCAGTTAATTTCCTGTAATTCAGTTTCACACATAAAAAAAGAAAAAAAACTCCAGAATTTTGTGTTGTGTTCGCTTTTTACACATGACAATAAAAAATTTATCTGGAAAAAAAATTCAGAAAAACAGATATTGTCTTGGTTTCACATGAAGAAAAAAATCTCCTGAACAAAGAAAAATAAAGTATTTCTCCAGAATTGTTTTTCATTGGATTCACATTTGTTTTGAGATTCCTTCATTTGTCCCTCAGGGCTTCCATACAAAACAAAAGGTCAATCACACACAGAGGCAAAACATTCCTCACAGTTCAGTTTGTCTTTCATTCTCCATCAGGAGTCCTGCTAAACTTTAGAGGGACACACAAATATATCATTCATGAATATTTGTCTTCCTCTTCTGTAACAATAAAATTATGTTTGAAGAGGAATTCAGTGGCACCTCTTCATGCAGTTTGGTAAGTATTTATTGTAAATGTATTTGTCTTTGTAATATATCTACCTTCTAAAAAGTGTTTTGTGTGTGAGAGCAAACTGCTGATATTTAGAGTTAACTGTGTATCATTTGTAAATCTTAACAGTATCTGTTCAGCCAGTTGATATCTGCAGCATGTGGACACAAATATTTGGCAACACTGCCTCCTTGTGGTCCAAACGAAGAGCTTCACTTTTAAAAAGGAGAAGACAAAACGTGTTGTAATCTCGTGTTCTTGTTCGTTGTCCAGGAATTTGCTGAGAAATCGTGGCGAAAATATACGCTTCAGAATTTGCTTGAGAATCTACACATTTTTAAGTATGATTTAGTATTAAACTAATCCAGTCAAATGTATATGAAAGTCGAACACTGCACTGCAAAATGGAACTGTTATTAGACAATTCGGCACACTATTAATGGGCAACTCGTGTCATTAAAAGTATTAATGGTAGTATACGTAGTATTAATTGCAATGGACAAGAGAGATAATGATATGCTCCAAAAGTTGAAGTGACAGTTAATTAAATCAATGTATTTCAATCACGTTTGTTGAGGTTTGACGAAGGTAAAACTTCCTAACTTAGCGGCCATAATGTCCTCTGGGAGTTGCGCGTCTCATTCTCAGCGGCTGACCCTCGAAATCTGCGGCCAAACTACTTCGTGTACTTATCCTGTATTTCTTGACATTTTGGCCAATTGGTGCCATTAAAAGTATTCCGAATTGTCTATTAGCACGTTCTGTTTACAACGGACCCATGGATGTACCGACAAATATAACTGGATTAGTTAAATACGGAAGAAAACCTAAAAATGTGAGGATTCCAGGGCAGGTTCTGATGCGTCTGTTTTTCTATGATTTCTTTGACTGTCCAAATTGGACATGGAAAATGAAGAAACTCGTCTAATGTGCGGTTCTGTGTCATGAAAAGTATGCCGAATTAGCCATTAGCACGTCCTGATTATAGTGTGACAATTTATTTGCACAAAAGTATCACTAAATCGCTTATATACTGAAGAAAACCTAAAAAATGTGAAAATTCCAGGGCGAGTTCTGAATGGACTTTTTCTCTGATTTCTAAGCGGCTTAATGGACGTTTATCCCCAATGGAGATGAGAGATAACGATATCCTTGAAAAGGTGAAGTCACTCTGAATTAAAATGATATCTTTAATATCTGTCTGTTTATAACCCAGCTGTAGTTTCAGTCCGCTTATGTTTTCTGTTAAAATTGTTTAGTGTGGTGCCCTTTAAGTTTACGACGGCGTCATAATGCGGCAGCCAATAAAGTGGCGCTTCTAGCAGAGACCGCGGGCTCAGAACATCTTTCCTGCGGTGTAGTTCACAGGTGTGTCCTGCTCTCAGTTTTCTGTGTTAGCTCGCAGTTATTTCATTTATAAACACAGTGTTTCCTGGCTCGGTAAGCGTTTATATTCAATGCTGTAACTGTCTGTATTATGACAAGTAACATCGTAATTTGCGAACGACCGAATTGATATCAAGTCGCGGTATGCTAGCGGTGAAATGCTAATCGCTATCTAGCCGCCATGCTAGGCGGACTTCGCAATCACTACCATGGTTTTAAATGTATGTGTGTTTAATTTAAAATGCAGGGAGTTAATGCTGTGCACAGGGTCACATTAAGAGCATGATATATTGTTTATTACTGAGGTTAAAGACGCTTCAGAAGATGAATACTGCGGTGTAGTTCACAGGTGTGTCCTGCTCTCAGTGCTCACTGTTAGCATGCCTTCGTTTTATTTATAAATGTGTTCTTGCTGGTGGACTGACATTGGAGCAGAGACTGTGCTTTTTCTCTGGCTACTGAGTTTTGACTTCGAAAATTAGCTGCCATAACGTCCTCCTGGAGTTGTTAAGCCTCACATCTAAAGCAGCTGAGCGTCCTCATCAGCAGTCAAACCACGTCTTTGGTCTCTATTTGTTGACGAGGTGCCATTTAAAGTATGCCGAATTGTCTATTAGCACTTCCTAATCACAATGGAACCATGGATGTACCTAGAGATGTCACTGGATGAGTTTAATATTGAAGAAAACTTAAAAATGTGGAGATTCCATTGCAAGTTCTGGAGCGTCTTCTTTCTATGATTTCTTAGCTGACAGTCCAAAAGACTTGGATTGTATTTGTTGATATTTTGGCCAATTAAGGCCGTTAATATGCCAAATTAGCTACTAGCACGTCCTGATTGCAGTGTTACCGTGAATTTTTACATTAGTATCTAGTACTTATCACAACAAGTCCGGGACGTTACTACTTAATCATTTTGATCTGTATTTGTCGATATTTTGGCTTATCGGTGCCATTTACAGTATGCTGAATTGTCTATTAGCACTTCCTGTTTACAGTGGACTCAAGGAAATACCTACAAGTATCACTAGATTTGTTTATTACTGAAGAAAACTTAAAAATGTGAAGATTCCAGGGAGAACTTGAGGCTTTTCTATGATTTCCAAGGGGAAAGTTCAAGCCAGCTAGAAGAAAACAAAATACTCTTGTCAGATCAACTGTTACTGTGTCATTAAAAGTATACCGAATTAGTGTTTAGCGCTTTCTGTTTTAACTCTATCCATTCCAGACAACAATCCCATCCAGACAACGATCCATGGATAAGTTAAATAATGAAGAAAACCTAAAAATGTGAAACTTCCAGTTCAGTTTCTGAGTCTTCTTTTTCCTGTGTTCTTATACATTCTTGGGGACACTGCAATCAGGATTGTTAAATTCAGCATACTTTTAATAATATAGAAACTGCACATTTGACAAGCTTTATCATTTTCAATGCAGTAGTTTGGCTGCTTATTTGGACGCTCAACTCTGAAATCATAGGAAACAGACGCTACAGAACTTGCCCTGAAATCTTCACATTTTTGAGTTTTCTTCAATATTAAACTACTCCAGTGACATTTCTGGGTTCATCCATGTGTCCAGTGTAAACAGCAGTGACTTCACCTTTTCAAGGATATCATTCTCTCTCATTTCCATCATGGATAAACGTCCATAAATCTGCTTAGAAATCAGAGGAAAAAAGACCATTCAGAACTCGCCCTGGAATTTCCACATTTTTAGGTTTTTTCAGTATTTAACTAATCCAGTGATAGTTGACGGTGCGTCCATGGGTTCATTGTGAAGCGGAAGCGCAAATAGACAATTCGGCATACTTTGCGTGGTACAAATTGGCCTACATGTCAACAAATACAGGTTAAGAACATGACATGGTTCACCTGCTGCTGTGGATGTGAGGTGCAATTCCAGGAGGACGTTATGGTAGCTACTTTTCAAGGATATCATTATTTTTCATCTCCATCATGGATAAATGCCCATAAAGCCGCTTAGAAAGCAAAGAAAAAAAGACCATTCAGAACTCAACCTGGAATGTGCACATTTTTAGGTTTTCTTCAGTATATAAGCAATCCAGTGATATTCATGTGTAGATAAATGGTCACTCTATAATCAGAATGTGCTAATGGCTAATTTGGCATACTTTCCATGACACAGACAGAACCGCACATTAGACGAGTGTCTTTATTTTTCATGTAGCTGACATGGACAGTCATCTGAGAAATCAAAGAATTAAGTAATATAATCCTGATCTGTGCATTCCTGGTGCAACTGCAATCAGGAAGTGCTAATAGCTTATTGACATACTTCTTAAGACACAGAACAGCACGTTTGACGCGCTTTTTATTTTCTATGTAGCTGATTTGGTCTAAAAATTGTAGAAAACAAGACACTTCAGAATTTGCCCTGGAATCTTCACATTTTTAGGTTTTCTTCCGAATTTAGCTAATCCAGTGATACTTGTCGGTACATCCATGGATCCATTGTAATCAGGAAGTGCTACTAGACAAATCAGCATCATTTTATTGGCACCTATTGGCCAACATGTCAACAAAGGAAGTAGTTTAGACGCTGATTTGGACGCTCAGCTGCTGTGGATGTGAGACTGGACGTTCACATCTCACACAACCAATCATCATTTCAATAAAATTAAAACAAATTGAAATAGTTTAATGTCATAATCACATGATCCACGACAAAATGAGAATCATTACATTTTTCTTTGATGTTTACATAATTATACATGAATATGGCGTCTGTAAGGAGAGCGAGTCAGTTCATATCATCACAGCCTGTCGAGTCTCTTTGGCACTTCAGAGGCTGAGAGGACGTCTGGTGATGTCCGGGCTCGAGCAGCGCAGGTTTCACATTTCATCCAGGGGTTCAGTACGAAGCTGTAAACACATCAAGCTTCACCCAGAGTCAAGAGTTCCATTTCATTTACGTCTGTTTTCACGTGTTCACATGCTGGTTTTAAACAGGAGAGGAGCAGACAGGTGTGCAGCAGCTGGGACTCCACCACAGAAGAAGAAGAGACAGGAAGTAGCCTCCTTCTATGGAGGGGACGAGTGAAGACATTTCTTTCTGGTGATCAATTCTGGTTGACCTGTTTGTAACTTGAGAGGTGTCTTTATTGTCTTTTTCTGTTTTGTAAGACCTCAGTTTAAAGTTTGTATTCTTTAACGAGTCTTTCACAACCATAAACTCTGTCTCAACTCTTTGTATACAAATACAAAAAGCAATTTTCTGGTAATTTTCTTTATGTGTTTTCACAGAAGGAAAAATAAATGAGGAACTTGATGAGGAAAGATTTTTCCTGCCAAAACTGTTTTTCTACAAGCTCTCAAGTTAAACTCACTTAAAAACAATTTAGATCAGATGTAGGAAATGGATCACCAGAAAGGAAAACATGTCTCACTCGTCCCTTCAGGGCTTCTGTATCCTGCTGTGGTCCATCGTTTGATCTCCGCCTGCCACAACAGCAGCTCAGCTCAGTCGGAGCCCTCCTGGTTCTCCAAAATCGGATCTGTGGACAGAGAAACACTTAAAATGTGTCGGAGGTTCTTCAGATCATTTCTGATAGGAAACACATGATATCTGCTTCATCAAACACTTTGATCTTTCTTAATGACTTTAAAACAAATGTGGGTACTGTCGTCATTGTTGTTGTCACTAATAGTTCTATGTGAAGAACAGCTTCTACCTTGGAAGTGGCTGATGGGGATCAACATATATGAACAAATACAATATTCAGAGGGGTATCTACTAAAATGTGTCCACAGCCCTGAGTATCAATGTAGTAACAGTTCAACCAAAACAGTAAATTCAGTCATCTTCTCCTTCACGTTGATGGAAAGTCAGGTAAAGTTTTGTGGTCTACAAAACATTTCTGGAGCTTCACAGAGGACAAAAAAAAGAGTTGTGCCATTCTCTTGAACAACTGAAGGAGCTGTACTTGTTTTAAAACTTAAAAAACAAGAAACTTTCATGAAATGTTGTGTTTTCTTCACTGTAGCTGCTAAGCTAAACGATCACACTCTGGGTGCGAAGTGGGTGCATGAACTCAAAGTCACATTGAGGGTGTAATCAAATCAGTCTGAAATTAATTCTTCTGTTTTACGTTTTAAAACAGATTGTTCAGGTGCAACACTGTTTTGTTTACTTTGTGTAGACGTATATTTTCAGTGTGTGTGTGTTACCTGTCAGTGTGCTGCTGATGTTGGGAGGAGACACGATCAGTACGGCGCTTTCAGATGTTATCCCAGAATGCACCACTGGACCCTGTACAGACGGGGAACTCAGCTCCTGAAACGCAAAGACTTTAAAATCTAACGCAGTGTAATAAACAGCAGCTCTGTGGTTCAGTTTATATTCAACGTGTTTCTATTATTTTGTCCACCCCTGTTTGCTTCCATATATGAAGAATTATTAACTTTCACATCAAAACAGGAGAGAAAAGGTTCAATAACTGAACAACAAACAAGAAAAGAATCTAAATCTGTTTTTTTTAATTCCCTCTAGTAAGTCTTTTCAAAGTAAAAGCATGTGCATGATGCAGGAAGTACCTTGTCAGTGAAGTCATCCGTCAGTGGCTCCTGCGTTTCCGTGACGACGCCCTCTGAACCCTCCAGGAGACTCGTGGCCTCCAGGTGCTCCTCCTGACTCGGCCCCGCCGTCTCCACGACCAGCTGTGATTGGCCGAGGGGGTCTGAGGAGGCGGGGTCAGAGGTGACTGTCTGGATGATGACGCCGTCGCTGGAGCAGAGGCCGTCCGTCTGAAAACACACACACACACACACACGATGAGGTGTGAAGAACAAACAAACAAACATCAGGAACACTGTGCAGACACGCACCGACAGGCTGTGGAGGATGATGTGTTCGTGTGACGAGGGAGACGAGCCCGTCGTCAGGGTAACCGTGCTGTTGTTGCCTAAGCTGAGCGGGAGGCCCTGACTGGTGGAGAGGCTGAGCGGAAGGCCCTGATTGGACGTCGTCTGGAGGTAGTAGGTCCCCGGGGTGCCGGTGGGCTGCAGGTGGAAGGACTGGAAGAGAAAGACGAGACGAGGAAACATTATTCAGTATAGATCATTTATGACATCACAGGGTCCTCTGAGATTAATGCTCTAGAGAGTTTGATGCTCACACATACGTTCAAATACTGGACAATCAACACGAACATGAACACTTTAACTATTTGATTAGTTTCACCAGTGCAGATTGAGGTTCTGACATGTCAGGTGAAACAACAGGTGAAACAACAGGTGACAGCTGATAAACACCAGATGAATGTGTGAGGTGCTGCTGAAGTTTAACTCATTAACTTAGAAGACTGACGCACACAAAACACAAAGATTATTAAAAAGTCTCATTATATTTAGGGATTATCGGAGTAAAAATCACAAAAACAAAAAAATAAAGGAAGTTCTGTTTCAACTCTTACACCGTCTCTCTTTTATAATTTAGTTTTGTAATTTGTATTTTCTTGGCCTCCTGCATGAGTGCCTGAAATAAACTGATGTGCTTCATATATCTAAAGAAACTATTAGATGGAAAAAGTCCAAATTAAGAAACAGATTATCCCCAGAAAACAGCCCGATTACACAGAAGCTAAAGTTTTTTTGTTATTTTGACGGATAGGGTCGTTAAAATTCTGCCATCTTCTATTATTACCTCTCATTTTAATTTTAAAAAAAGTTTCCTATGATTGAGACGCAGATTATTTTCATAGCATTTCATAAAAACTAACAATAAACCTTTGAGATACAGACAGATCTTGTGGATTTGAGGACAACATGAACCTTTGTGGTCACTTTTCATGTCAACACAAAACAACACAGATGAATGATTATTTCCACCTTAAAGTGACGATGGAGGGGAAAATAAACCTGCAGCTATAAGAGCAAAACATTAAACTGAACTCGTTTCACTGTAGCCTGAAATGACAATTCCACCAACAAAACAAACTTCAGTCAGTGAACCTCTGGTTCAACGTGATGTGATGACACAGTGAAACAATCAGAGGAAGTGACAGTGAGTCGTTCTCACCGGCAGGATCTCGAAGGTCTGCAGGGCTCCTGTGTTCAGAGTGATCGTTTCACTGTCGCTGGCTGCTGCTGAGGAATCGGACGCTGGAAGACAAACAGAGTCGACTGTCAGGACGAAAACCATCACACACGGAACACAACACAGCACACACACACGCTACCGCGAGGCTCACCCAGGTGTGTGATCTGCAGCGGGATCTGGACGGGAATCTGCAGCGCCGCCACGGAGCTGGGGGCGGGGCTGCCGCCGCTCTCCTCCAATCGGGTGAGTCGGATCTGTAGCGAGGAGGAGGAGGGGCTTCCTGGTCCGGATGAAGTCTGCGAGGACGCCATCAGCTCCTGGAGACCCTTCAGGAGGACTGACGACACACACACGGTCACTATTAACTGAAGTATGTGAATACGTTTTCCACCTCTGATTACAGCTGCTTCAAGAAGTGTGTGTGTGTGTGTACGGTGTGTGTGTGTGTGTGTGTGTGTTTACCACTGAAGGGGATGTCCTTGTGATTGGCTACTTGTCTCTTGATGCTCCACCACTTGGACCGCAGCCACTGAGGCGACCGGACGCTGCTCCACCCTCCTGCCAGATCCTCCCACCTGATCTCATTCTCGTCCTCCACCTCCAGCTCCGATATCCTGAAACACACGTCACAGATTCATGTCGTTTGTAAAGACGATTTATTTATAGTAGCACGCACACACACACACACACACACACACACACACACACACACACCTGCGTATGAGGTTGAGGTCGTCCTCCTTCATCCACTCTGTTCCTCCGCTGTGTTTCCAGTTCAGGTAGTTCAGCCACTTCGACCGACACTGTTTCTCTGAGCGCGTGCGAACCTGATCGGCGACCGTCGCCCAGGAAACGCCTCCCGTGACCGCCGACCCCGGCGACACGCCCGCCATCTCATACACGACCTCAGCGAGACGCCTCTCCTCCTCCTCACTCCATTTACCTGTTTAAGAACAAAGAAACTCAGCGTCTTCCACCAACTTCTTACAATCTGTAAACGTGTTTAAAAGGAGAAAATGATTGAATATTTGGGTGAATTGTTCCTTTAAGTCGTCAGGTTTTAGTTGCCTTTAACGTTCTCTGTGATGAAAGCGAACAATATAAAATATCTCCCTTAATTTCAGACTCGGTTTGATCCTCCTCACCTGTGTTGCAGGTGTCCTTCATCAGTCGGCAGCGGTCTTTAACAGAAGAGGCGCTGCGACCCAGAGCGGCGCCGATGGTCGCCCAGTCGTTGCCGTGCTTCTCCCGCAGCCTGAATACACACACAACACATACACACAACATATTAATGTACATTTTTAAAAACACTTAAACGTTAAAAACAAAAGAGAAGTTTGACTCACGCTTTCAGCTTCTCTATCTCATCAGGCGTGTACCTTCAGGAGGGAAACACACAATAAATCATTACAAACTGATAAAGGAACAAAGTTTTGTTGTGTTCTCTGTCGTCTTTTCTTCACACACTCACTTGCCGACGTGGTTTCTGTTGTCGTACATTCGTAGAACTCGTCTGTAGACGGCGAACAGCGGCCGGTTTAGGCCCTGAGCCACCGAGCGGTAGAAATCCTTCCTCTCCTCTTTGGACATCTCAAAAATGATCTCAGCCGGGTCTTCGATGCCTCGGCCCTGAAACACACACACACACACACAGAGTCAGTCATACAAAATATGTCCGACACGTATCACAGTCGTCCTCAGGTGCAATAAAGAGAATCAGAGATGGCCGACACGACAGAACGTACCTTTACGTATTGATCGATGTTGCTCATCAGAATGTCGATCTCCTCTTTCGACCACATGCCCTGTTTCCACTTGTGACCTGAGCAGGAAGAAATGCTTATTTCTTGTTTACTTCTTTATGGTTGAGAAGAAATGACTTTATCCTGCATGAATTAATTATCATCTACACACAGTAAAATGTTTAATTCTAAAGTCTTTCGAGGGGAATATTAAATAAAGTTCTTGTTCAGCTCTGAGTTGTGTGTCTGTCTCCATGATGATGTCACCTGTGTGTACCTTTGTTAGCCAGTGTGTCTTTGTCCTCTTTGGTTGTGAACCAGGCCTGGCTGACCGCCGACACCTCCGCCTTCTGACTGGGTGAAGGAGCGTCTTCATCATCCTGCAGAATCTACACAAACCAACACATGAAGGAAAAAACACACACAATTATGTGAAAAACAAGCTATCAGGACTATATCACTGTCTCCAGCTTAATTTAGCACATTTTTGAATGAGGTTTGGTGCATCGCACTGCATCTTTAAAGTAGCTCCTAACTAGCTGATTTAGAGAAACTAAAGAAGAAGAAGCAGAAGAGAAAAACCTGAATCTGAGCGACTCCCTCCTCCGAGAGATCAGCGTCTGCCGTGGCCGTCATCGTCACCTCGAAGCCTTCGTCGTTCTCCGACACTGACGAGAAAAAAAGAATCAAGAAACTGTGGCTTAAAAAAAGCACAAAGTTTAGGATGTCAGAGTTAAACATCATGTCAGAGACACAAATACAAAATGAGTCTTACTCGGTAAGGTGACCACAGAGAACTGAGGAGCGTCAGTGTCGTCCTGTTCGTCTGTAGAGAGACGCAGCTTCTTCTGAAGGGGCTCCGAGTCCTCATCTACACACACACACACACACACACACACAACTTCTTAAAACCATTTAAAGTACAACTTTAAGTCGATATAGGTGATTAAAATCTGAAAACGTGCAGTAGAAATACAGAGTAATTTCTCATTTTAATTTGCCTAAAAGTTGAATGAAGTCTGGTGCTTTGGGATGAACATGAACACAAACTACAACTACTATTATTAAATGTTAATAATAGTGCATGTGTGTGTCTTTGTGTGTGTGTGTGTGTGTGTGTGTGTGGTGACCCACCATTAGGAGGGCAGTGCAGGATGATGCTTCCATCGCTGTCCTGTGTGAGTGTGACAGACTTGACGGTTTCTAACACTGCAGCCTCCTCCTCTGCAGCTGAGCTCATCCTGCTCCTGCTGATCAATAAAACACAGTGATCGATATCTAATGTCCACAGTTTTATGTCATAACAGACTGACACACATAAAGATATTTTAATAAGCATCTATACGTATGGAATGGGCTCTGGTTGCTTCCTATTAGCTATTAAATCAAGTTATAATGAGGATTAGGATGAGGATGGACCAAATTCCCTTACAAAATACACCTATTTAAATCTAAATTGCATACAGGCTACGATGTTCAACTCCCACATCTGCTCTGATGACATTATATTTATCTTTAGATAAGAACGCTAAACTCGGCTGAGAAGTTCAATATTTATAACAAAGCGATTTCAGTTAAACTCTAAAACTTTGTACTGAGTTTCAAGTGCTCGCTACCGCCCTCCGTTGCTTTCCAGGGTAAACGTAGCCCCGGCTGCTAGATTAATGGCCATAATTTGTCCTAATTTGTTGTGCTTGTTGGACAATATGTAAGCCGAATTTAAGGTTTAATCACTTTTAAAAGGTTTTACTTCAAGTTAAGATCAGCGGCGCGTTTACTGCTAGCATTCAGCAAGAATACGTAGAATTGGTCTATTTTTAAATGGAGTTTGGCGTGAGGTGCCGTCCATCGCTATTTGGAACACTGCCGAAAACACTGGCATGGATAACCACAACCAAAACCTTCAGAAAACTCAGAGTATTCCGGTTTAAACACACAAACGCTGTAATGTGGATGTTTCTGTGATGTTTCAAAGGAGGCAGACTGTCTCCCGCTCCCGGCTGAAGCTCTCATGCTAACCATTTGCATCCAGCTAAATGAAAGACGAAAATCCTCCGGCGCCATGTTAGTCGACAAGGTGAAGCTTATGGCGTCTGTGCTGTTTGACGGTGTTCTGGCGCTTTGTTCTCGATTTTTCCCACTTTGGGCTTTCTCCACGTCCCCCCGGGTTCCGACTACCAAACAGAAAGTGAATTTTACTTTTGATTTGGCTACTTACTTCCTGTTTTTGGTCCGGGGACTTGCGAGTTACCAGGATGAAGGTAAGTGCCAGGATGGAGGCTCGGCAGACACAGGGCCGGCGGGTTGCCAGATAAGGAGATTTCCCGTAAAATGGAAGCTTGAAACAAAAAGATCATTGATTTTATTCACCTTTTCATTCAATTTCTTGTTTTTATTCACTTTATATATTAAGGACTTACATAACATTATATCTGAGCTGAAAAATATCAATAGAAAATTAACCAGCAACTCCTTATTTCTTGTTTTTACTAATAAACATAAGTGCCATTTTTTAATTTTGTCTGTTTTATACAATTTGAAATTAAATATATTGGGGTTAGTTGAACAAAATAAGATATTTTAAGACACAGTCACACATGAGAACAGGAAAAACAACACTTATTTAACTTGTGCTCCAGATATTCTATTATATTTAATTTTAAATCACATACAACTCAGTCTAAATATATTAAAAACCCATTTCTGCTTGCATTTTAGGTATTGCTCCATTCAACTTGGATTGGACAGACACAGTCTTTATTTGTTTTATTTATTGTATTAAGTCTTTATTCACATATAGTACAATTTAATCGAAATCAATTGAAAATACAACAAGTGTTTTGCTGATCATAAAGGTTAATTATTCACCTTGAACATTATTTTCATTGGAATGTGGTTGAAAACTCTGTAAAAATCTTGTAAGTGCACCTTGAGTAGCAACTTTATGGTTAAAGTGTTAAATTATTTGCCTTGAATACAAAACAATTCACTTTACTTTTAAGAATCAAACCTGGCAACCAAGCCTCTCCGCTCTAAAACCTGTCCGGGTAACAAACTGACTTATTTATATTTATTCATTGACTAAAATAAGATTAAGGAGATATTTATAATCGACGTTGCCACTAAATAAACTTGTATATATGAAATCTTATTTATTCTACGACATCCTGTCGACAGCCGACAGGTGATTTGTTGGGACGGAAATGGTTCCGCTGTTGTTTCGATCGGACGACAATCGGCGACGAACGCAACGTTCAAACTGCAGAAATCCAAATCACACTTTTTGACACTTACTGCTGTAATTCAGCCAAGACATGGGCGAACAACCAGTGAGAGTGTAAGTTTATCATTATTAATACTTACACTTTATATTTAAAGGCGTTTCGTGTGTTCACATGTGGCGGTTTAATCTGTGACGGTTTTTATTTTATGTTTATCTGAACCGTGATGTTGACAGAGGGGCTGTGCGATCCAGTGAAACACGTTAACAAAAGGTTTTGTTGATAAGATGGATAAAGGAGGGTCTGTCAAAAGTTTAAATGTAACGTGAGGTCAAATTGTTTTATTCGTTGCGAGGGTTCGAAAAAATTCCTTCGCTTCCCATTTAAAATGTTGATGATTTAAGGGATTTTACTCATCGGCACATTTATATACAATATTCAACTTAATGGCGAAGCATTTCGAATATCAGTAGTGAGAACTGAGAAATTCGGCGTACATATACTTCAACAGAATACATCTACTATTGGAAAATATTAACCTGCCCTAATGCACACTTGGAATCTTACACTAATGTAATATGAGAGTTACAGAAAGACACGTTGCATTTATTAGAATATTACTGAACTTACGGGTGAGTATAGTCATGTTTTGTTAGCCGAATTGAAAAGCTGTGTTTATTATCCATGTGTGCATGTTTACAACCGAACAAGGTGCCATTTAAATCTGATAAAGCCTGTATAGCAAGTTAAGAGTCAAGAGTTTTGTGATGGGAGTTGATCAAACTAGAGTATTTGATGCTCTTTTCAAACTGTCAGCCAGCAGAAATGATCCGTGAGTCTTAAGTGCATCTTTAAATGGATGTTTGTGTTTATTTTATTAAGACAGATTTAATTAATAAGTGTATTTTTGCAGCTTGGCGTGTGGAGATGTTGAAGGCAGGCTGACCGCTCTGTTCAACCGCGTCCAGACCATCCAGAAGAAGACCGGACCGTTCGATGTGAGTCAGCTGATCTGATTCTGCTGGCACACGTATGATAGAAACCACACTGTGTGTTCATGTCGTGTGCTTTTTATTCCTCTCACAGTTGTTGCTGTGTGTTGGGGAGTTTTTTGGGACGACACCAGAAGCCGAAGCGGAGTGGCAGCAGTACAAAACCGGAGCCAAGAAAGGTAGTTATCCTTAAATAATTCTACGTGGGTGATTATAAAACATCTTTGTGGCTTGAAACGTATGCAGCAGTTTCCTTTCTTTGACTCTAGTCTCTTTTGTGGCTCCTCAGCTCCCATCAGCACCTACATCCTCGGCGCAGCGGGTCAGGACACGGTGAAGAACTTCCCCAGCGCTGACGGATGTGAGCTGGCTGACAACATCACATATCTGGGTGAGACCGGTTCCCTTAAAGACACTGAGATCGTTGCTTCCTCGCCATGAGTAAAGACAGATCATGAAAAGAATTATCATGCTGATTTAATAACTGTGTGCTTCAGGTCGGCGTGGTGTGTTCACGGGCGTGTCGGGATTACAGATCGCCTACGTCAGCGGTCGGGAGGCCCTGCAGGAACCGGCCCCGGCTCACTGCTTCACACCCAAAGATCTGTCGGCCCTCGTGGCTCCGCTGACCAGCAGCTCCAAGTTCAGAGGCGTCGACATCCTGCTGACGTCGCAGTGGCCCAGAGGAGTGTGGCACTTCGGGAACAACCCGGTAACCAGGAAGTCCAGAATCTATAAATGTCACTGTTTCATTTCAGGAGGATTGTTTTGATATCGAAAGTTTCCGTGTCTCTGTTTCAGGAAGTGAACACTAAGTTCTGTGGCAGCGGCTCCGTCGCCAGCCTCGCCGACAAGCTCAAACCGCGATACCACTTCGCTGCACTAGAGGGCGCTCACTACGAGAGACTCCCGTACAGGTACGCTGAACACCTGTGGAGCAACAAACCTGCTGCTTTGTTTACCACATGAGCAGTTTCATGATCTAACGGAGAGTTTTCATCCTCAGGAATCACGTCGTTCTCCAGGAAAACGCTCAGCACGTCAGCCGCTTTATCGCCCTGGCGACCGTCAACAACCCCGGCAAGAAGAAGGTGCGAGCGTCTTCTCAGAGTCGTAACTCCGTTGAATATGAACACACGTACACGATACATATGTTTTTAGATTCGATATGATTTGCACTTCCTCACATTATCTTCATCTCGGATGTTTATTTCAGATAAACGTCCATAAATCTAGTTTGAAAACGTAAAAAAAAATGACAATTCAAAACTTGCCCTGGAATCTTCACGTTTTTAAGTTTTCTTCAGTGTCAAAGAAATGCAGTAACGTTTGTTTGAAAATCATCGCAAACACTGTAAACAGGAAGTGCTTATAGCTAATTCGGCACATTTGTAACGGCAACAATGTGGAACATTTTCAAAAACAGGCTGAAAGTTTTAAAAGTTACTGTAGATTTTCCTCGATTTTGTCTGAGGTGACAAACATCCTGAGCCTTCCGTCTGTTTCTGTCTGTTCACTGCAGTATTTGTACGCCTTCAACATAATCCCCATGAAGACCATGGACCCCTCAGAGCTGGTGAAGCAGCCGCAGGACGTGACAGAAAACCCGTACAGAAGCTCCGCGAAAGACAAGACAGACAAACAGAGGACGGGCCTCACAACAGAGGAGGAGGTAAACATGGTGTCATACAGTTTTAGAGACTAGACTTTTGGTTAAGAATATTCTTAAAGTCACTGAAGTCGCTCAAATTAAGAAAATGGTGAATTGAAGATATCTAGTTTTAGACTCTCCGTCCTCTTTGCCGTGTGTTCAGGAGCCGGCCAGTCAGTTCTTCTTCGACCTGGGCAACAAGCGCGGCGGCGGCGGTCCTCGGGGCGGCAGGAAGAGATATTCAGACGGAGAAGGACGAGGACGAGACCAGCAGCACAGAGACGGGCCTTATCAGGGACAACCCAAACTGCCCCGCAAGCACCGTGAGTCCAACCAGGACAAACAGGACCAGCATCTGGTTTTACTGGACCAGAAGTTCAAGCTCCAAAGATCCATTCGGTGGAGTTCTTCTACATTCAGCTCGGTAAACTAACAGATTGTTTTCCTTTCATTGTGTGCAGCTCAGCCCACCGGGCCCTGCTGGTTCTGTCTGGCCAGCCCTCAGGTGGAGAAACACCTGGTCATCAGTATCGGATCACACGTGAGTTTCTAACCACAGATCATCAACCAGCACAAGGTAGTACAGAGCAGGAACATACTGAGCAGGCCCGGTTCTGATTGCAGTGCTACCTGGCCATGGCTAAAGGCGGTCTG
>CAEMYA010000213.1:554163-564729 GCA_903131615.1 Diplodus sargus
GTTTGTTTTCCTGTCTGTCATCTGAAAAGACTTGTAAACAGATTTAAGTGTCATTTGGTGGAAAGATGGAGGGCGATCCGGTTCTGGTTCAGATCCAGGAGCTGCTTCAAAAGGAATTCTGAACGCATTAAATGTACATGATGGTTCTGTTGTCGGAGTCTTTCATGCAAACGTGGATCCAGATGAGGAAGTTAAACACTTCCAACTATGTGAGCGTGTTATAAGTGAAGAAGAATTTATATTGAATGCAGCTTCTTTTATTTAAGGAGTCAGTGCAGAAAGTCGAACATCATTTATTAGTTTATCTTAAAGGGTAAAAATAATATGAAATGCTCAACGCTGAATGACTTAAAGCTTGAAGAAGTTCTGTTGCTAACCATCAACAAACGATCACGTCTTCATGACTTTACGTGATAAGATCGCAACTAATAGATCGTCAGTAAATTAATGTTAACTCACTTCTTACATTGATTGATATGCGACCAAATTAGCTGGATTGTAGTTACGTAAAACTTAATTTCATGCACTCTGAAAGCAGAACAGATGTTTCTTCATCAAACTGTCCAACATCGATGAGGCTACTCAGCTCACAACAACACAGAGGTTATGTTGAAGTTAAAGAACCAAACAGCAGCAAGTTCAGAAGTTCAGGTAACTTCTTTCAGCAGCAGATTTGGCAGGTGAGGATGTAAAGACAGCAAGAGACACGAGGTAAAAAACTGAACACTGACCGTGGCTGCGTTGGCTGAAGCGGCGGTGAGGAAGTGGCCGGGTGGAGACAGCTGACTCCAGCTCACCTGCAGACGGTGGGACAACAGGTGCGACAGGTAACGATCTCGGCGCAGGTTGATTTGTTTGCAAAGAAGGCAGCATGAACTCTCACATAGGCGTCCGAAGAAACTGTCAGTAATCACCTGATTAATGAGGCCATTAATGTTTGTGTCACCTGACTTCTCCGAATCTAAACGTCAACAAACTCAGGATGATTTGATAAGAAGTATAAAAGTCTGTATTCAATACTCACCTTTAACGTGGTTCGCATGTGAGTTTTCTTAATTACTGTGAAAGAAAAGCACCATGACGTCTCTCAGAATGTATTAAAGACAAGCAGCGAGTTTCTAAAACATGTTTTCTTTACCTCTGAAACGAGGCATGCTGGGAAATCAGCTGATATGCTGAGCATACTTTTATTTTAACGTACTTCTGAGTTGACTGAAATCATCAAAACTCGTCATTTAAAGTCAGAAAACTTCCAGTGAAAAGAACTTATGATTATGAGTTCAGAAGTGGTCTGAAAATAAAAAATAAAAACTTGTTTATGTACGTTGAGTTAATCAGAAAAGAATTCTGTAACAGTTTAGTTTGAGTCAGACGTCTTTAGGACACGACAAACAAGTTTGACGGCATCACAGTGCAGCGCCGTCTACAATGTTCATAAACAACATAAACTACAACATTCGTCTACAGCGTTCTTCTACAGCGTTCCTCTACGACGTTCCTCTACAGCGTTCTTCTACAGCGTTCCTCTACGGCGTTCCTCTACGACGTTCCTCTACGACGTTTGTCTACAGCGTTCCTCTACGGCGTTCCTCTACAGCGTTCCTCTACAACGTTCGTCTACGGCGTTCTTCTACGACGTTTGTCTACAGCGTTCGTCTACGGCGTTCCTCTACAGCGTTCCTCTACAGCGTTCCTCTACAGCGTTCCTCTACAACGTTCTTCTACGGCGTTCTTCTACAGCGTTCCTCTACAACGTTCGTCTACGGCGTTCTTCTGCGACGTTTGTCTACAGCATTCTTCTACGGCGTTCTTCTACAGCGTTCCTCTACAGCGTTCCTCTACAACGTTCTTCTACGGCGTTCTTCTACGGCGTTCTTCTACAGCGTTCCTCTACAACGTTCATCTACGGCGTTTGTCTACAACATTCGTCTACGGCGTTCTTCTACAGCGTTCGACTACGGCGTTCGTCTACGGCGTTCTTCTACGGCGTTCTTTTACGACGTCCGTCTACGGCGTTCTTCTACGACGTTCCTCTACGACGTTCCTCTACAGCGTTCTTCTACGACGTTCTTCTACAACGTTTTGTCTACGCCATTCGTCTACGGCGTTTGTCTACAGCGTTCCTCTACAGCGTTCCTCTACAGCGTTCTTCTACGACGTTCTTCTACGACGTTTGTCTACAGCGTTCTTCTACGATGTCCGTCTACGGCGTTCTTCTACGACGTTCCTCTACGGCGTTCTTCTACGACGTTCCTCTACGACGTTTTATCTACGCCGTTCCTCTACAGCGTTCTTCTACGGCGTTCTTCTACGACGTCCGTCTACGGCGTTCTTCTACGACGTTCCTCTATGACGTTTTGTCTACGCCATTCGTCTACGGCGTTCGTCTACGACGTTTGTCTACGGCGTTCCTCTACAACGTTCATCTACGGTGTTCGTCTTCGGCATTCAGTTCCAGAATAATGTTTTCTTGTCTCAGAAAAGTTCCACAGCACCCAGAAAACCTTCTTTTGGTTTTAAATTTCTCGTCTTGTCGTCAGAAAGATGTCTACAAAGTAATGTGACCTGTATTAAAAGTACAAATTCGATGTATCTGTGTTTTTTTGCGCCACATCAACACTTCCTCTGGCAAATCGTCTGAGGAAGTCACGCGGTACGAGACGGACTGAATGTAAATGGAGGGAAAAACGCAGTCGGAGCGATTATATAGAAAAAGATAGAGGCCACTTAAATCCCGGCACAGGATGGGACTCCACCCGAGCTCGTTAATGATGAAAGCTGCTCCGTTTTAAGGCCACATTCATCTGCACTTCCTGTCTTTAACAATACGCTTCCTCCTCCACAGTTCCTGCATTAAGCCCTTTGATAAAAATCGTCCCCGCGGACAAAGTGATTGATTCTCAGTTCCTCCAGACGAGACGGGGGGACATGTTGGGTAGAGAAGGAAACTATGGAGACGCTGTGGAGTTCTGATTCCCTCCAATCACTACAAATTGTATAGAAATTGGTTTCTGACACACACATTGATTTATCACCTCTGCAGCCGCTTCCATTGATTCTATATTTCAAGTGTTAGAGCCGAATCGCACCAGAAAATAGGCCGAGCTCGTGTGTTTAATATTCCTGTGTCGTAGGCGGAGAATGGAACTCGGTGAGAGTGTTTGTAGGTCAGCGAGCGAGCAGAACACGGTCGGCTGGTCCGGGATTTAACTCTCAGACAGAAAATCACTGACGAGGAACCGAGGAAGCAGACAGCATTTATAATAACTGTATTTTATCAAAATACTGTGACTTTCTTCTGTGCTTTTTGACGGGTTCCTATGTTGCCATTTCATACGTAAAGACGAGGATTCAGGCTGCTGAGTTCTGCTCTCTTCTGTTTTATGTCTTCACACCTGCACTTCTGTGAAATATCAATATTTTTGGATTCTCACATAGTTTTTGCTGCTTCTCTCGTGTTTTCTGTCCTCTTCCAGGTCACCATGGTGGAGCGGAGGCTTCACATATATTATATATAATCAACTTTTAACATCTTTTACACATCTGTCCGTCCTGGGAGCTGGAGGCCTTCTCTATGAGTCTTCCTGACGTGTCCTCCATCTTTGTTTCAGCTGTTAAAAGGTTGTTTTTCTTCTCTTGATTCGAGGGTCTGAAGACGGAGGAGGTCGCTCACTGTACAGATCGTAAAGCCCAGTGAGGCAAAGTGATTGTGATTTTTGGTTGTATGAAAAAATATGTATTTGATTCAAACCTCAGAATTCTGTTTTTTCCTCAGAATTCAGACTTCAACTTTAGATTTTGGACTTTCTAAAAGACCCTTCAGGACTCTTTTGTTTGGTCTCTGATTGTGAAATCTATTTTTCTGTGTCTAACTTTGTTCTACTGCTGATTTCCCTCTTTCCATCACCTCCCCACCTACTTCATGTTAAAGAAATTAGTGTTTGCCAAACTAGTTGCTCCCAGTACGTTGATACTCAACATATTTTAGCATCAGAGGTGAAAATTTTCATTTATCCGTTGAAAAAGCCAAACACCAGGTTTCTTTTCCTTTAACTGATTGTGAGGAATCTGTACTTTAACCTGAAGTTCATCAGGTTCTCCGTGGCCTTGTTTAACCCCTCTAACTCCAGAACCACATCACAGGCCCCCTGGACGGGTCGGAAGTCTGAGGTCTGATGTCATCGGTGTGGAGTAAACAGAAAAACACACGACTCACAGCAGTCGTCCGACCTCGGGGGAAATCAGAGCTGACTCAGGTAACGCAGGAGTTGACGTGAAACAGCTGAGGGGTCGAAAACACTTTTACCTTCAGACACCATGAACACATTAGTATAATACAAACCAGAGAGCTGCTGCTGCTGCCGTCCAGAACTCCAGAACTTTAACCAACCAACAAGAGACGTCCGGGTGTCAAATGTCCCGGTACGAAACGGAAAAACAAGATTAAACAGCGACTGTGAGGCTGAACTCGTCACTGTCAGCGCACTCAAACTATAAACACATAAAGGTTTTTGTTTAAGATGTAGAAACAACAGACCATAAACCCAAAAACTCATTGTTTTCCATGAGCATCATTATTTACAGATTTTAATCCGTTAAAAACTGAAGTTCTCAACCTTCCTCATCTCGGACTCAGTGGGATTCATCCTCTGGGCACCGCGAACATCTGTGTGAAATCACATCGAAAATCCTTCTAATAACTGTTGAGATAAACTAAATCTTCTGTCCGCTGAGTCACGTCGCTAACAGGCTAGAAGCTACAGAGATTTTCCTTTTTCCACGTGTTCAACCGGAGCTGAACGCCGTCTTTGTGAACTTCTCTCCATAAAATGTTCTGTTGCGTCACCTGGAAACCTGCCGTTACGTTACGCGAACAAACAAAACAGTGTGGAGGCAGAAAAAACAAGTCGCAGCGACACGTGAGGAGACGAGTGATAACGTTTATCTTTCTTTACAACGTGTGCAATATATATATTCAGAATACACAACACTGAGAAAACATCTGTACAACAACAACAACAACAACATCTGGGAATGAGTCTGTCAGGAAGTAAACAAGCCCCCAAAGAAGACGTATATTCATAAGATTAACGTTATTTATATTAAACAAAGTGCAGTTTTAATTACAATCAACACACATCAAACATTACATTTAATCACCGAAACAGACTGAGAATGATAATTATCACTTTAATAAGTTCCTGTTAGCTTTAATGTGACTGTGAGTTCAGAAGAGCTGAAACAATCAGCCGAACTCACTGACGGACAGGAAATTATTTTATATTGTAAATATTTGCAGTTTTTTAGTGTAATTAGGCACTTTTTTCTCTTGTTTTCTGACATTTTTCAGACCGAACAATCAATAATCGAGAGAATAAGTGGCCGATCGGTAACTGATCATGAAAATGGCTGTAAGTACCTTTCAGAAGTGTCGTGACTGTGACGTAATATATTAACGTGCATGTGAAGGTCCAGTGTGGAGGATTTAGTGACATCTAGTGGTGAGGTTGCAGATTGGAACCAACTGAACACCCCTCGTCCCGTCGAGCGGAAGGAAATTAATTGCAAAAATGTCAAATATTTGTTGGTTCCAGCTTCTTAAAACGTGAAGATTCGCTGCTTGTCTTTGTCATCGCGACAGTAAATGAAGAGTGTTTTGGGTGTTTGGACTGTTGGTTGGACGAGAGGAAGGAAACGAAGATGTCACTTTGCATTCTGGGAAACTGAGATGAGCTGGTTTTCACATTTTTTGACATTTTACAGGCTTCCCTGAAGAATCAGTGTTGGTTTGTCTCCTCTGGGCTTCCGTAGAAACAGGGCGATGGATTTTGAGGTATTTTTACAACGTTTTTGGGGGCAAAGCTTGTAGTTTTACATGATGTCTTTACTTTTACTCAACCCTGCCGCTCCCTCTGCAGATATAAACGGCTCATCAAGTCAATGTTTTGATGACTTGTAAGTTGTTTATATATTTAATAAAGGAGGTCAGTACTCACACCTTTGTCTTTTTTCTTTATATGGATCAAAAACTGCAGGTAGGACTGCAGAATCTTTGGGGGTTGAAAGGACTCGACTTGAGTTTACCAAAGAAAATATGACTCGGGACTCTTATTCTCCATTTCTGCCCACAGATCCCCATAAACCCGACACACTGGACCTCTGAAGAAACACATCCGGATAGTTTGACTCATGACCTCAAACATCAAACATGTTCAGAAGAAACCTGAAGATCTGAAGACGTCAGATTCTGTTTGAGTTTATCTGCTGAACGTCGACCCAGACGTCACAAATCAGATCCAACAGCAGCTAAACAATCGCGATGTTTGTCTGTAACGTAGCACCGGAGTTCACGTGTATCAAATCCAGTAGTTTCCTCGTGCGTCACAGAAAGAATCTCAGTGTATCAGGAGAAACTCACATTCAGACACTAAAGCAGCTGAATCACAGCGAGCAGCGGTGAAGGCCGTCATGCTAACGGCTGAAGATTAAGTGAGTGGATTTGTTTTGACTGTCTCAGAGCTGGCAGACTGAAAACAGCCGCGTGGGTCTGAACAAACTAACGAGCAGAAGTTGCCATGAAGTCAACGTTTCCACTCCGGACCGGACCAAAGAAAACAGAGTGAAGGTGCGACCGCACCCTCACATGAGATCATACCTCCTCCGCTGCCGCAGAGCAGCAGATTACGACCGGCTCACGTTCAGATGGCGTTCTGCTGGTCAGGACAGACACTGTGGTAAGCTCTTCGGGTTCGGGTTGAGGTCTCTGAAGGGCTCCGAGAGGCGCGGGCCCTGCAGGCGGGACTGCAGCGTGGTCCGGCGGATGCTGCTGTCCGAGTCGTGGTGGACGAACTTGTTCCTCAGCGAGCGGCAGCACGGCAGGCTGCCGGCGAAGTCGGACAGCAGGTGTCCGCTGAAGATCATGTAGATCCAGGGGTTGCAGCAGCTGTTGAGGCTGGCCAGCAGC
The DNA here is from genome assembly GCA_903131615.1 of Diplodus sargus. NCBI lineage: Eukaryota > Metazoa > Chordata > Actinopteri > Spariformes > Sparidae > Diplodus > Diplodus sargus. Next base: position 561,128 of record CAEMYA010000213.1, read on the forward strand.
GCGGAGAGCGTCACGGTGGCGTTCTCCGAGTCTGCAGGGGAAACACAGATTTATGAGCCACGCTCTGAAACGTCAACAGCTAATCTGAGGTGTTTACTTTCTGTCTCGAGGGAGTCGGGCTGCAGCTCAGACTCACTGAGCTGCCTGTGAAGTGTTTATCTTCGCCTCCAGCTCCAGTTTGAGCCTCCGCTTCCCTTCCAGCGCACAGTTTAAGACTTCGACCAGCAGTTTTTCCATCACACATTAATTTGACAACTGTTTTCTCAACCGGCTGTTTGTTGAACCTCCTCTGGGAGAATTCAGAGTGCCGCACGGTCGCCAGAATAAACGGTGGCAATGTTCCTTTTCTGCAAACCACAGACGTGTCGTAACTTTACATTTCTTTATGTTGTAACTTAACTTTTCTTTAGGTTAAATTGTCACAACTCTGTACTTCTGATCTGGTTACATTTAGGCACAATCACCACTTGGTTAGCGTTAGAAAAACATCTTCTTTTGGCTTAAAATACCAGTTTTGATCGCTGCAAATACAACTGAGGATGTAAAAAATATCCAGGTTTTGTCTCCTTTATGTATCCAGTAGTTTTAATCTTGCAAATGTTAAAAAGTTCACACGTTGACTTTACTTTAAAGAGGTCAGGATAAAGGTTTCAGGATCTTCTGATCCAGAACCTCATTCTGAATCCACTTGACATTTAACAGTTTGTAATAACAAAAGCATCCAGAACAACAAGGCTGCAGAACCGGCGGCCGCGATCGCGTCGCCCAAAATCAGATATTTTCATCCAGACCCTGATGTTTTCCTCGCCGAGTGGTTTTTCAGCGTGAGCACAATGTTGTGACAAGAGAATTCAACCGAGACAAAACAAATATTCAGTTTGAATTTATCGTGGTTTTGCAGAAACGTGCTGCTGAGAGAAGAAACCACGAGTTGGTTCAGACACGTCGGAACAGAGACGAGAGAATCTGCACGAGGTTTAAAACAGCAGGAAGCTTTTAAACAACTAGAAAAATGAATTTATAATAATTGTTGTCTGAATGTTTCACCGTGCTGCAGTGGAGGCGACTCGTCTCTGCGCGCAGGGCTGCACACTTTTAGTCGACATGAACTGGATTCAACATTTTTGTCAGTTTGGCTGGAAAACTCTGCTTTTCATTTATGATTCTGGATCGTTTCTGTCAGCCGTCTGGATCGAACCGGTCACATTTTCTACTCCACTGCTCTCAGAACGGGCTGATTTTGTGCCACGAGGACCGACATCAAACACGCTCCGTCTAATCTATTCCTCGTCCAGCTCAGAAAGTCGGGCGGTCATGTGTCGGTGAATCTCTTTCTGGCAGCCGTGATGAAACTGTTCAGGTGGGTGAGCAGCTTCACGTCCTCGCCGCCATCAGACGAGCGTCACGCTGCACGACCGCCAAATATCTGCCTCTCTAATTTATCATCTGGAGCCGTTCGACCAGCTGAAGCAGCTCCAGGGTTCAAAGTCAGAAACGAGAGGATTTTAATGCAGTTTATAGTTTAAAAAGGTGAAAATATTCTAAACTGTTCAAAAAGATAAATCACAAAACAGATTCTGGGCGTTCAGACTGTAACGACTCGTGTTGATATTTAACTACTAAAGTTTGAGTTTTTCATTAATTGTGGAAATATTTCAGTTTAAATATTTGCATGCGGCTGATTTACGTCCTTTTGTTCCAGCAGCTTTATTCCCACGAGACGAACCGTCTTCAAGGAGAAGAAGAAGAAGAAGAAGAAGAAGAAGAGTCCTAATGAACACTGATGAGCCTCATTAACATACAATTAACTGTAATTTTAGTCGTATTAAGTTTTTCTTTGTAATTTTTAAACATTTTCTGAACTAAATTCTTTAGTTTTTAAGAACACTACATGTTTTTAGACAATCTTCACATTGTTTGAAGTATGTTCTTTTGTTTTTAGACCATTTTGACGATTTTAGAACATTTTTAACCACTTTCGCTGTTTTTTTTTACTATTCTTACTTGTTTGAAGACCATTTTCACTTGTTTTCAACCATTTTCACATTTTTCTGAACTACATTCCCTAGTTTTTAGACCATTTCTCTGTTTAAAGATAATTTTTTCTAATTTTTTACTTATTTTTTAGACCATTTTCACATGTTTTTAGATGATTCTTATTCGTTTTTGGACTATTTTAACTTTTTTCCACAGCAAATTTCACTTGTTCCACTGACTGATTTCTTTTTTACATCTCACAGGCAAGAAGTAATTTTTTTTAAACTTAAACTCCCAATAAACTTTTTCTGTTATTTTCTCATGACAAACTGGAAAATGAATCATGTTCAGGTCACTAGAAATGGAGGGAACAGCTGACAGCTCAGTCACTTTATATAATATTTAAATATGTTTTATGTGTTTTATTATGTTGAGAAAACGTTCACACATAAAGTTTACAGACTGTTGGTGTAACTGAACCCTCACTGAGGATTTGACTCACCGGTCCAGGAGAAGGTCTCGTCCCACACCGACCACATCTGCACGGTGAAGAAAGGCGCCCAGCACACCACGTAGGCCAGCACGATCACAAACGTCATCTTCACCGTGCGTAATTTGGCGCGGGAGATGGTGCTGACGCTGCTCACCGAGTTCCTGCCCAGGATCCCGGACTTGTGCGCCTCTGCCACGGAGCCGGCGCTCTTCCTCCGGGTCTTATACTTCAGGTTCCTCCAGATCGTCCTGCAGATGAATCCGTAGCAGAACACGAGCATGGCCACCGGCACCAGGAAGATCCCGGCCGTGATCCAGGTGATGTAGGCGCGCAGCCCCCACGGCTCCATGAAGTGCCCCCAGCAGTCGTAGACGGCCGAGCCGGGGTGCACCTCGCTCAGGGAGAAGATGAAGTACTGCGGGGAGCTGAGCACCAGGCTGCACGCCCAGGTGGAGCCGATCATGATGTGCGCGCGCTGCGTCGGCTGCTGGAGCGTCTGCAGCGGGTGGCAGATGGCGATGTAGCGGTCCAGGGTCATCATCACCATCATGTAGGTGGAGGCGAACATGCCGAGCACCTGCAGGTGCTTCACGATCCGGCACAGAAAGTCCGGGCCGTAGAAGCGGAAGGTGATCTCCCAGCAGAGCTGCGGCAGCACCTGGAAGAAGGCGACCACCAGGTCCGCCAGGCTCAGGTGCTTCATGAACAGGTGCATGCGGGACGGCTTCCTGCGGGTTTTGTACATGGCCAGCAGCACGCTCACGTTCCCGACCACCGCTGCGATGAACGCGAGGCTCAGGACGGTGATCTCGATCTTCGCCACCTCCTCGTTGCGCCCGAACGGGTCGGTGTCGTTCCTCCTCCCGCTCATGTTCGCCTCCAGCTGCGGGCTGAAGCTCAGCGGCTCGCTGCTGTTTCTGCCCGTCGCGTTGCTGAAGGAGAACAGCATGCTGGACGCGTCTGCTCCGTGCGTAACCGTCCGTGCGTAACCGTCAGCACCGGAGACCGTGGCGGAGTACTCTGATTACTCCAACATGTGTGTGTGGGGGTCACCGGGGTGCGCGCGCGTGCATGAAGAGAGAAACGATCCAAAATCACAAACTAACAAAAAAAACACAAACTGCACATCTGT
>CAEMYA010000213.1:566257-594067 GCA_903131615.1 Diplodus sargus
AGGAACATTTTTGGATTAAATGTGATTAGAGTGTCATTAACGCTGACCTGAATGTTGATTTAGCCTTCCATATCTCTGACCATGACAACTGTGTGTGTGTGTGTGTGTGTGTGTGTGTGTGTGTGTCTGTCTGTGCAGCATTAATGTGTTTATGTGCAGATAACCTGATAACCTCACAGGCTGCACTTGTTTTCTCAGCATTGAGCACAAACCAAACAGACTCGGAGGAGAAAAGAAACTCCTGCGGGCAGAAAAACATCGAGTGTTGCGGCTTCACTCCGACCAACAATCTGCTCGAGTTTTCTCATTTAGAAGATTTATTGTAGTTTCTGTCTTGTGTCATTTATCTCAATCAAGTTTTACGTGGGTTTCTGCTTGAAATGGGATTTTTGTGCTTAAGAGTGTAAATGGAGGAGAAGAGAATGTTAACTGAATCATATGTTTTTACATTTTGGCCGTTTTTGCTTCGATAACATGTCTTTTTTTTTACATCTGGAAAGAAAACATCCAAAATACACATTTAAGTGTTTATTTACTTCAGATTTCTGTTCAGATGTAGAGTAGTTAGCCACATTTGCATAATTAAACATAAAATATCTTATTTATTGTAATAAAAAAGCCTGATTTATAGAACAATTAATCCCTAAAAACATGCAGGAAATTGTTTTTTATGGCTGTTGAGCGTTTTCAGATTAAAAACAGACCCACAACATGAAAGGAGGATTTTTAAGATGGACTCTGATTCTGTTCTGGACATGTAAAGTATGCTGAATTAACTATTAGCACTTCCTGTTTACAGTAAGCTCATGGATGTACAGATAGCTTCCACCGGATTACTGTAATACTGAAGAAAACTTAAAAATGTGATGATTCTAAGGCAGGTTCTGAAGGAGGATTTATAACGCAAAGCCTGTGTTTGTTTACATTTTTGCAAGATGTCACCTTTAAAAGTATGCAGAATTAGCAATTAGCAGTTCTTGTTTGTAGTGTATTCATGGTTGTACAGATAACTAGCAATGGATTACTTTAATACTGAAGAAAACTTAAAAATGTGATGATTCTAAGGCAAGTTATGCAGTGATACGGAGCTCGCTGATGGCCATCGGATATCATGACATCCTCTGGAAGTATAAATCACACTGAATGACATCAATACTTCTTTGATGTCTCTGTGTTGATATTTGAAGCACCAGAGTTGTTGTCACACCCACAGCAGCTGACCGTCCAAATCAGCAGTCAAACTTTTTCGTATTTTAGTCTGTATTTGTTCGTTTTGACGACTTAGCGCTGTTAAAAATATGCCGAATTATCTATTAGCAGTTCTTGTTTCCAGTGTACCAAAGGATGTACAGACAACTCTCCCTGTATAAGGTCCATATGGAAGAACACTTAGAAATATAAAGATTTTAAGGCAAGTTCTGAACTTTTCTTTAAAACACTGTTTCCATGATTTCTAAGCAGGTTTATGGCTGTTTATTCTTACTGGACGTCAGACAGAATGATGTCCTCAGGAAGAGTAAATCACAGGATGTCTCATGGTTGATTTTTGACTCACCTCTTGCAGGATCTCACCCATGGGAGTGTTCCTGTCTCTGTCCTGCTGAACGTCCATTACAGGCCACATCGTCCTGAGCGTTAGAATGCCATCTGGAGTTAATTACAGAGCAGCAGAGTGAATATTTCGTCCTCACCTCCTCTCGAACTGACAGCTAATCCCGCCTGAATGGAGCTCAACTACTTTTATTGTACTTTTTATTAGGTTTCTTCTACAGTTTCCTCAACTTGCGTTCACTTTCTGATGGATGTTGGAGAAGTTAAAGAGTTTGATGCCACTCACACGTCTGTTAAACACAGCCAGCAGTTAGCTTAGCTTAGCATGAAGACTGAAGACAGGTAGGATATCCACATACCTGCATGTTCAAAGTTCAGCAGATGTTTTTTCTTTGTTTGATCCGTTTAAATTCTTTGTTTTGTGATGTGAGAGTCTTTGAGCCTCAGCTGGTTGCCAGGCAACAGAATCCAGGAAGTGAGTCGTCCTGGTACAAAAAGAACCAAACAAATTGATGTTTTTACTCCTTTTCTTCTCTAAGAATAAAACAATTAAGTCAGCTGTTTTGCTGATTCCAGTGATGGAATGTAACTAAATACATTTACCCGATTACTATCGGCTACTTTTGTATAAATTTGAGTTACTTATGATTGAATATTTCCATTTTCTGCTGCTTTATGCTTCCACTTAACCAAATTTCAGAGACAAATATTCTACTTTTGCTCCGGCACATCTATTTGGTGATTTCAGTTACTAGTTACTGCAGATTACATGTTGCATCACAGTCAGAGTGGAGCATTCTCTAAATTAGTTTATTTAATCGACAACTAAACAACAACAACAAAAACATTTTACTAAAATAACATTCAACACAATATCTTCACCTGTGACTTTTGGGTACTTTGTTAACATACAGGTAGCCGTCCTTTCCTGTGGATCCTTTATTTGATATTTATCGATGTATTTAATTTTGAATCCGGCATTAGACTGGCGGACCCCGCCACTAACACTGAAGGCCAAAGTGGAGAAGAAGTGGCTGGTAGATTCTCTTCTCTCAGTATTTCACATTACTATATTTATTGTTAGAAACTTTTACTTGTGCACTTTCACGAACGTAATATTTTACACTAAATGTACTCAGTTACTCTGAGACCGCTGCCTTTGATAGGAACATAAAAGCTAAACATCCTCTGAATCCTTTGAGATCATTGAATCCAGCACGGGACTGGCGGACCCCGCCACCAACAGGCACCAGATGAATGCTGGTAAATGTGTTTCCCTCAGTAACTTACAGCAGATATATTATAGTAACAGATACTTTAAAACTTCTACTCGAGTGCTGTTTGCTTCGCTTTTACCAAAGTAATATTTCAACGTGGTATCAAACACGCCAGACTTTGACTGTTGGAACTTTTAACTGGATTGATTTGTGATCTCGGCTCTTTTAAAACGCTTCCTCACCACCTCGTGTCTTCCTCCTCTGACGGCGCACTAAAGCACGCCATAATTCCTGCCACTCGCCGCCTCACAAGGCCACAACTTCCTGTCTTAATGTTCAATCTATATGCAAGCGGCGGCAGGAGAGCAGAGAGGGATCAGAAGTCTCTGAGGCTGAATGTGTTTGTCACGTCGTCTTGTTGTGCACGAGCTGCTGATGCAGACCGTTACATAATGTGCTGTGGTTAAACAATGGTGGGTAATGGCGGTGGCTGTCAGGGGGTTATAGATTTATGATGCCGCGATTGTGAAAGCTGTCGGAATCGCATAATAATGATACACGAGCGAGGTTAGTGGGGAGAAGGAAGCACTGATAAGAGCTCTGATGCTGGCACACACGGGAAAACACATGTTGGGCAACGGTACGTAACCACAAACACACGCTCAGTCTGAGTTTTTCAGGATTATTCAAACATTCACAACAAGAATGACACAGAAACGAGGACAAGATGTGTTTAATCCAAACAACCTGCATGAAACTGAAGCTCAAGACACAATAAAAACAATCACAGTGAACTCTGATCTGCTCCAAATCATGAAGCAGCAACGACGGACGGTCTGTTTTTATTTCTTTTCAAATAAAAAGTCTTAAATCTCACATTGTACATCCGGAGAGCTGTTCTGAATTTAAGCTGCAGAGCAACACAAGAATCAAAGCTCATCGATAAACTCCTGCAAAAATGTTGTTCCTGTACATTCAGGCATATTTTGGTCTGATAACATCTGCAGATACAAATTAATAAAACAAAGTATAAGCTGTTGGTAAAATATTATGTTTTATCGCATGTAAGGAGGGAAATCCACCGACATGCAGGTATAAAAAGTAAAAACCTTTATCAGCTCCAACATCAAACTAATAAACACCTTAACGCACCAATAATATCCCAAATCCCTCCTAACCTCGCTAAGATCGGGCTTTTGTGTGCAACAGGAATGTGTAAGATCGGCATTTACACCTTTTTAGCCCCTTTGATCCAAACGTAAGATCCGGGTGATGTAGCGACGCGTCATCGACATCCGCTGGTGGAGTGTAAATAAAGACGGGGTTTGGTTTATTTCTGGACACAGTGTTGGAGGCGGAGCCACGTTCAGTCCTATGAAAGCTGTGAAACACCTGGCCGACTTGAAGGGGGATAAAATAACTGAATCATGACGGTGAAACGAGTCAGTCTGCGGCGGTTGTGACGCTCAAAACAATTTATCCACCGCTTTACAAACACATCTTTCACAATCGGTCAAATAAAATCCCAGCCATGCCTGCAGGAGGTGTGAACGGGGTCGACAGGTGAGTTTTAGCGGGTTGACCCGCGTTTAAAAACCCTGTGCAGACCCGCTAATGTTGGTGGAAAAGTTGAAGTCTGCTGCAGTAATGAGTGAATCTGAAACAGGCTCTTCTGCATAATGAGCACTTTTACTTTAATGCTTTAACTCTGTAGTTAAGAGTTGGGATGAAGCACTTCTGAATACTAAGAGAACTGTAGGAAGGAACAAGATTGATGATAAATGTTGGAAATTAACCCTCTAAAACTTTTCTGGATCCAGAAAAAGAAAAAAGAACTAGACCCTGGTCTAAAGTCTGGACCGGTTCTGAATCACCAGAACAAATCTACAGTTTACTGGCCGACTCTTTGTCGCTGAAGCTGAATATTTATCGAGTTTCTTTAAACAATCATTGGCTGATTTATAGATTACCACATTATCATCAAGTATGTGTTTTTCCCCCTGAGCCAGCAGCACCGGCGCCTGATCAGCTGAATCATCCGTATTGATCGACAACACTATCAGGACTCACACATGAGGCCGTTTCCTGCAGCGAGCCTGTAAATAAATCCCACTTATTGGCCCTTTGTGTTCAGTGCACACTGTTCTTTAATGAACTATACATTATCCCAGTGGCTCTGCTGGGCTTCTCTATTATCTCCCCGGGTCCTGTTTGGACAGTTCAATACTACAGTAATTCAGCACTAAGTCAACAGCGGTCCTTGGGGCAAAATCTGAGGAGCCGGCGAGGGAAAGAGGAAATACAGCAGAGAGAGTGAGAACGGATATGAACCGAGCTGCCAGTGATGAACTGGAGTTAAAGTAATAAACCGCAGAGGGAAAAGAGACCCTGAGGGGGAAAGTTCTGCTTTTTAAACGTTGTTAAGAGTCAAATTAAAGAAGTCGCAGCAGTAAAAATTAAAAGTTAAAGAACCCATATTGAAGAGCCGTCCCTGTCGGAGGCTAATGAAGGGGAAAAGATTCATATTCTAGAATAAAAGAGATAAAGTTTGTACATTAAATATGAATCATCTCAGCATTTCTACAATATGTGTCATCAGCAGATTTATCAGAGACCGTTTGAGTCCATTAGTCCAATTTTTCGAACCATGTTTGTGACGACAGAACTGCTTTATATCTGTCGGGCTGATAAACCAGGTATACTTAACAAGATGTCTGTGTTTGTGGCAACAGAACCAGATGTTTTCAGCCCAAACATGATGTCTTCCCGACATTAATCAAGGGATTATTGTGCCTAAATGTAACCAAAGCATGAGCGCAGCGTTGTGAAATAGAAAATTCAACCTGAACAAACGTAAAAGTCGCTTATTGCTCCTTTAACAGGGGGAATATGTGAATGACTTCTTGGCGTTTCCTGGACGCCAACATCTCGTCAAAAAAGCATGTTGGTGTCTTTCGTTCTCTCGCCGAGTTCCACCTGTAATTTATGACGTATGGTGACTGAATCTGACTTCCTGTGAGACATAACGGTTGTGTAATCTGACACTCGAGTTTAGGATTCCTACAACTATTCAGATCGTGCAGATTTACATTTCTGTTGTTTCTCTTTATCAAACGGCGCTCCAGCTGTCAGATAAATGTTGTGGAACAAAACAAAACGACTCCATCGGTCTCAAATGTGAGTCTTCTAACTTGAAAGCCGAACGCCTCGCCTCGGCCCGGCGCTGTGTGGAAAATGGCTTCATAATTAAATGTGCATCGTCTGAGCGGCGGGACCCGCCACCACCGTCACGTCTGACGGCGCTGACTCAGCCGGAGAAACATTGTTCAGTGAGAAAAACGTCGACTGTGTGAAACTTCCCAGCGGGAAACGGTCGATACGGAGCGTCGATGTGCAGCAGGAGGTATTGTTTTCTCTGCATGTGTGACCGTTTATATGCAGCGTGTGTGAGTGTGTGTGTGTGTGAGTGTGTGTGTGTGAGTGTGTGGAAACTATAGAAAGAGCTATTTAAAAGTCTGATCTCACACCATTGTTCTGCTCTGAGGTCCTCGAGCCTCCGAGAGATTAAATGCCATATTTAAAGCCGTCACAGGGTAGAAAAAGGCTCGGGAACAAAAACAAAAAGCTCTCAAAAGGTCGTTTTAGACCTCGAGTGTGTGTTTGATGTTTACACAGTAAAGGGCATCGACAGCCAATCAGAAAACAGAAGGGCCTCTTCATCAAATATCACATTTTAGACTGCAGCTTAGAATTGATTTCATAATCATTAACGCGCTAATCTGTGAATTCTGTCGCCAATCAAAAAGACTTCTGATGATTTATGATAGAGCCCGACCTTCTGGAGGAATAAAGATCCGGAATCACAGATTCTGACCCGGATCCGGAGCCGGTTATACCGACGGAAGGAGAGCTGAGAGATTAGTTTCTAACATTTGGGATTAAAAAAGTGGATTTATCTTCACTCCTGTTTGTAAACCTGACTGCAGCAACGATCCGGAGGGGGAAATGTTCATCACTTCATGAATGTAACATTACAGAGAGGAGAGAGAGAACCAGAACCAGAACCAGAGTCTCTGCTGAGTGCTGAGTTTAGTCAGAGTTGACCTTAATACAAACACACCTTGTTTGTGCTTTTTCTGGTAGTTTACAGTTAATGTACAGCAAATTAATCCAGCTGTTTTCCAGAATTCATACACATTATATCTTTAGTTCTAGCAATAATCATGTTTATCAATAAAGCAACAGTTTGATTTAAAGTCAGAACTAGATTAACTTTAACACTTTAAACATGTTACACAAGATTAACGACGACAGCACAGTGCTATAGATCAGTTCTGCTTTCCAGCTGTTTTGCTTTACGACCTCACAAAAGCACTTTTCTTGGGCCCCTCGTCTCGTTCCAGATGTTGTTAGCAGACACATCTCGCATCTAAACTTCTCACGTTCTCACGTTTCCATTTGAAAAACTGTTCAAACTCTCCAGTATTTCACACGATGAGCAATTCATCACTACAGACCACCTTGGTTTACCTCGTGACCCCTTTTGTTGAGCCGAACCACGAGATTTGGATCCACTGGATCCAGTTCCTGTACGGATCAGAGTCGCTGGTCAACAGGACTTTCTTACTCTTGAACCACTTGTTCTACCGTATTTTCCCTTCAGGCTGTAGTTCAGTTTCCTCCAGTCTGAAGTCGTCTGCTCTCTGACAAGAATATCAAATCTGATGTTCGTCTGAAATGTTCATGATTACGTCCCATTATGTTGCTCATATCAGAGACTTGGACTCGGCGGAGAGACAGTAATCCAGATTAGACGAACAGAGTTGTGAGGCCCTTCGGCACCTCGTGTCCCCGCTGTCAGCCTCTCCACGCGAGGAAGACGAGCTGTAGATCTGCTGCAGGAAGAAACGACTTCCTGTTGAGTGGTAATGATCCTTAAACCTGTTGACTAATGAAGATTAATATATCATAAAGTGGGATAATTAGCTGGCTTGCTGGACTGTGTGTAGGTGTCTGGATGAAGAAATATTGCATCAGAAAGCTGATAAGTGTTTAAAATAACTTATATATAATTAGATATATCATTTATATGGTTGTGAAATGTATCGAAGATATTAGATAAAGTAATTTCAACACATTTTGTGGATAATTATTAGTAATTTGGAGGTAATTTCCAAATAAATTTCAAAGATGTTACTCAGTAATAATCACCAAAGTACCATGAAGTTTGTGGACCTAGAAAATAAAATGCAAATGTAGATTTTAATGCAAATATTCACTGGAGTATAATGTGTAAATGTAGGACTTTTACTTGACTTCCACCGCTGATACCAGCTGGTTCTGACGGGTCACTGCGACTATTACAAGACGACCCATATAATCTGATCCTGATTGAATTAGCGCCTCTCTGTAAATAGCGATCGATGTTTGTGAGGCTGCAGACTGTCGTCCAGCGCCGGAGCAGCGGATATTTTAAAAACGTAGCTGCGGAGTGATCACAGCAGATGTCTACGTAGACGACACTTCCAGAGCAGACTGGAAGTTAGAAGGCCAAACAAAAGCAGCCGGACATTTCCTTGTTGTTATAAGAACATTTTAACACCTCCGTCACCTTTGTTATGTTTCTCTCCCCGTCGAGGAAACGAGCCGACAGCTTGATTGTTTGTGTTCTGTTTAGTTTTCAACGAGCGAATCAGCTGACGGCCTCCGGAGCCTTTAATTATATCTATTTAATTTGATCATATTTACATTGATTTCATCTTTGCAGACTTGGCTGACACACATCAATAACAATACGATTGATTTTAGGGAGATTCTGTGCAGACATGATGTTTGACAATCGTTGGATTCTAGGACTGTTGATGTTTTCCGGAGGATTTTCTGGGGATTATTTTGTTTGCGCTTCTGTAAAAATAATCTGCTTTCTTTGACTTACTTGCTTAAAATAAAGTGTTACTGACAGACGTGCTTCATCTCCGTGTTGCTGCAACACCGTCACAACCTTCAGACTTCTTCCTGTCTCTAGTTTAACTCGTGGGACTCGTGATATTTTGGAAACAGCAGACTTCCATCTCGGTAAAGTTTGAAACAGTGAACAGCACGTGCACACTTACTGTAGTTTCTGGTGAACATCTACATTACCCTTGGCTATAACTACTTTAACTCCTAGTTTAATAATTTATCTGTTAGTTTTGGCTTTTGTTTTGCACTCTCAACTTCAACAAGTAGTGTTTCAGCTGAAAAGAATCAACCGACTGTGCAATCTTTCCATACACCCCTTAAAAAACTCCAGAGCTTAAAGTCCACAAGTAGCAGCGTTCGAGCCCGTCACAGCAGAACAATGTGTATTATTATTAGTGTCTGTTTGCATGTGACTGAGAGGCTTCATCATGTTTATGTTTTCTATACGATACCCTCCTCCGTCCTCCTATTACGTTTCCATACCATGTGCATGTGTATATTTTAGGGAATACTTTCCTACAATCATCAGACTCGGCTGAGGAGTCAATCACAGCTGGTATGTGTTCTACTTCTCAGAAGCGTATAGATTTACACCACTTAACTATACGTCTCTATCTATAGGAGCTGTGTGTGTGTGTGTGTGTGTGTGTGTCAGACATGAAAGTACAACATGTGATAGTGTGTGTGTGTGTGTGTGTGTGTGCAGTTGGCCGTGCTGAGAGGACGATAAGAGGCTTTAGCCCGACGAGCTGTTTAACAGTGAAATGTGTCCGGACTGATACGCTCTGATCTCAGACAGGAAGTTGAACCTGGCTCAGGTTTTTTCGCCATCAGCTCAGTCTGATGTCAGCAGAAAATGGTTTAGCCAATTAAATACTGACGTGCCAGGAAAGCTGTCTCGTAGTGTTTTCTGGGTCGAGTCCCTGTCGTTGTTATTTAAGACAAATCATTAGGAAGTTTTCGGAGTCGAGATCAAGTCGTTTACGATGACGCAGCAGTCCTTTAAATCAAAAAGACCCTTTAAGTGGGTCATGTTTGACACGGTCCTATTTGGAGTTTGGAGTTTTTTTGTTTTTAACTCTCTATACTGTCAAGTTCAGGTCAAGTCTCAAGTGTATATTTGGGGGAATTAAAGGATAATTCTGGTTTATTATGACATAAGAGGCCGGCGATAAAACAATGCATGGGAACATGTTGGTAGTGGAGGCGAAATATACAATCCAGAAGTCCAGTTTGAGTGACGGACCGGATGCCACAACACTGTATAGAGGTCAGTAACAGTCTTTTACAAGTCATAGAAGGTACCTGAAGCCCAAATTACAAGGTAAACAGTAGAAATACAGTAAGCGAGGGCGAGACACTAAGGCAGACAAGAGGCATAACGAAAAGGGAGGTTTTACGAAGTGAAGAAAAAACAAAGGCGTTAAAAAACAAACTAAATACAAACCACAATTACATAACAAAGAAAACTCAGGTAAGACCGACGTGAAGACAAACCAAAGGAAACAAAAAGAGTCAGGAACTGATCAACAAAACACAGGTAAATATAGAAAAAGGGCAGGAAAAAGACCAAGACAGGAAGTGGAAAGTAAAACATGACACACAAGGATATAATCCACAAAATAAACCAGGAAACAACTAAACCAAAAACTCAAACCATGACAGGTCTTTGCAAAAGTTTGCCACATCCCAAGAAAACAGAAACCTGATGATTTCAATATAGATATTTTCATATGGATTAAACAAATGTGTTGAACTGTTACATACATTTTGCTACCATGTGACAGAGCCAGGCTTTCCTGCCAGTTCCAGTTTTGTGCTAAGCTAAGCTAGCCTGATCAGAAATATACAGAAATCTCCCCGTTTGTTTTCCTCTGACATCTCAATCAGGGTCGGAAGCTGCAATGAAAATGTTATCTTGCTGTTTTCAAGTTCATAAGTCGTGTAAATGTAGAGAATCTGACAAACTGTTAGCATCTCACAGCTTTTCAAAGTGGAAATCGTGCGACACAACGAGCCATATTTCAAGGTAAAACTACATATGTGACAACGTGTTAGCCAACTACTTTCTATCTGACATTACTGTTTGATTACATCCTGTATGTTTCCATTCCAGGCTTAGATAAACCTGTTTTAGATGTGCGTTGATGCTGTAGAATAAATTTACACCTTTCCTACTGCGTGGTGTATCAAACAGTAACGTTAGCCAGGAAGTGGTTGAATGCTAACGTTAGCTGTTGTCTAACAGAAGCTAGCGGGTGATCAAATATGTTGTTTAACCATCTGCCTTATATTTTTCCAAAATATCGAACCAATTTAACAAGGCTCGAGTCTACAGTTCACTGAAAAGGGTCTAAACTGATACAATGTGAATCAGAACTAATCCTCTTGTGTTCCACGTCTTGTTCTTTTTCCGACCTCGTCCTCATTCAGTTAGGCTAAGAAATGAAATTACAGTCAAATCACCCCATGGGTTGAGGGCTAATAATGAGCCTGGGTTAACTGTGACAATCTAATTTAAAAGGGAACCAAAGCAACACGTCGTGAGGAGAGAGGACACGGAGACGGGGGGAACATGACGGACTTCAAATGCATTAAAACTCACGGGTCGCTGGGTTCGTCTGCAGAACTGTTGATTGGTGTGAAGCCAGAGGGAAAGATGACTGATGTGAATGTCAGCGAGAAAGTTAAGTGACTTTTATAACAGCCAGTCGATGTGAAGGAGCAGAACAAAATGACACGTTTCAGAAAATACAGAGAGAGCTGCATGTTCTCCTCAGACTGAGATGGTTTCCATGGTGAACACTCGACTGTTCTGCTACATGTAAATACACACAAAGACTTCTTCAGCACAACAATCGAGGGAAATTATCACACTGCAGACACAATCATGTCGAGTAGCGTTGTGTTTACCTCTTCAGGGCTCTAAAACGTGATGATAGGATCCATTATTCAGCTTTTAGCAAGTCCAACACAACCAGCAGACTTGATTTGATTTGATTTCCAATGTCATATTGTGACAACGCTGTCCTAAAGGTCTGGTTTGGTTTAGGAACAAAAACGACTTGCTAAGGCAAAGAGAAGATCACGTTCACCTGGTTCTGTCACCTTCAATGTTGATAAAAAATTATGTAAGGTTTCTTTAAAAATATCTGTTGGTTTCACACTTTGAAATGTTGAAACATCGTCTCAAACGGTGTCTCATGCGGCCGTAATGTCACATAAAATGTAAAATTTGCAGATACGTATAAGCTGTTGTGTCTCGTCTAGTTAAGGTTGTCTTGCGTTTTCACTCTTGTGTTTCTGTCTAACGCTCC
This sequence comes from Diplodus sargus, assembly GCA_903131615.1. NCBI lineage: Eukaryota > Metazoa > Chordata > Actinopteri > Spariformes > Sparidae > Diplodus > Diplodus sargus. Next base: position 578,304 of record CAEMYA010000213.1, read on the forward strand.
TCTCGTTTCACCTTCACTTCCTGTCCTTGTGTGTTTTCCCGCCTGTGATCGTCTGCTCCGCCCTGATTCGTTGCACCTGTGCCTCGTTATCCCTCGTTATCCCTCCCGTTTGGGTTCAGACCTGTGTGCTAAGTTTCTGACATTTTCACCTTCATTACTCAAGTTCTTTATTCTTTAGACACCAGGGACGTGACAAATAAGGTACACAAATATGCTAAATTACTATGTGGCTTCAAAAGTGGATTTGCGATCACGCTCCAAAATGATGTTGTGACGCTGATAAATGATCACATTAAAAATGAAACTTAACGCAGAGCAAGCAGAATAACCGACTGTCTCGGGGCTCCAGTCCGGTCTGCGGTGATTTATTAAATGTGTCAAAACGTGAAAACAACCAACAAACGAACCGATCAAGCCGCTGAAGATCAGCTCCCAACTTCTGTAAAGTTAAATTACTCTTTTTATCAAAGCAGTCTGGTTGATTTGAAGCTTCTGGTCTCTGTCGGTAAATCCTTAATATATCTGATGCCTCAAATGTCTAAAACATTGAGCCAATAACATCCACTGACCAGTTAATAATATTTCTCTCTGATTCAAAACTGCAATACGTCTAATAATCAAACTACTAGCTTTGAAACTACACGACATTTACAAGAAATTTATATTTTGCTCCTCTACTTTCTCTGACATGAACGACAGCCGTCAGATGCAGAGACGACACTGATCACACTTCACATTAACGCCATCTGTACATGTAAGAACTTTCAAAATGGAGGCGAGCTCGTCTGGCACGAGTTCGTCCCCTTCTGTCACCAACAAACTGCCTCGTTCTCGCTGCTGCATGAATCTGAGCGAGCTGGGAAACAGACAGGGACACGAATGTTTACGTCGATGTGACTGAGTATACATTTCCACTCTCTATGTTCCTGGTGTGGAAACTGTGCCGGCTGTGAAAACAAATGTTCCTCCGGGATAAATAAAGATCTACAGTCACTTTTGGGGGGATTTATACTAGATTGTAGCTCTATAGATGTTTTCCTGCCTCTGATTTACACATTTTTATAATCGTTGCTGCAATTACTGAGTCACTGATAGCGAGTTATTCACACACACTTAGTGGGAATTTACGAGGAGACAGAATCCGCCAACAGAAGCTCTTTAATCGATGGTGATGAAGTGATAAAGAGTGTAACAGGAATGCCTCCATTTTCCCTAATGTTCACTCTGCTAATCAGTCGGTCCAGGAATTTTAATCGCTCTGTCAGATGTATATTATCACAGTCCTGACATAAAAATTGGGGTTTGTTTATTTTGTTCCCACTGTGACCTGATTTCTAAAAGGCGCTTCTATCTGACCTCAGACCCGTGAGATTCAGCAGATTTCACGCCGACATTACCCACAGTGCCCCGCTGTAATCTCTGCTCTGGGAATACTGGAATGCGGGAGAACTAAAGGGGTGTTTATTTTCAAGAAGCGTGGCAGTCCGAGCGCGGAGGATTGGAGGAGGCATTCGGGTCGCTAATTCTACGTTAGCACAGCGATACAGCTGGTTAGAAAAACACTTCACACCAGGTTGGAGACCCTGTGCACGGTGAGTGGGCACAGAAAACACACGGATGGATAAAAATAAATGAAATGCTGAATGTTTACCACTTGAACTTTGTCTCTGCGTCACCACTCTGGCTTGTCATATCAGCCCCCCCGTCAACAAACCTGATTACATTTTTGTGTTAAACCTGCAGAGACCTCGTGAACGCAAAGATAATGGTGCACTTGATATTTATTTTAGAGGTACCTGCTCACGTAATATGTGGAATGGGAGGTCAGAAACGGCTGTTCGAACTAGCAGAGGGTGTATTTTCTGTATGAAAGTGTATGAAGTAAACTTTCACAACACAAACCATCAGTCGACCGTTGTTGCGTAGCTAGGGCAGCCATTTTAACTGTTTACGTAACGGTATACTCCGTACGAACTGTCCACCGTACGGCAAGTGAGTGTTATGATTCACAAACGCCACCAAAGAGACACAAGAACCAAAGAAACTAGTTCTCACGTAGAGTTTAGTCATTACTAAATACTTAAAGCTGCTAACTGACAGGTGTAAGTGCTGTGAGGCTAACTCATCGAGCTAACATTAGCTAGCGGAGTGACCGGTAAAAGAGGTAACATGGAGATCAGTTGACGAATCTGACCTGCAGTTTGAAAAATGCTGTTCACGCTGATGTTAGCCAGTCGGAGAAGTTCACGCTGATGATAGCAGTTGGCCAACTAACAGCATTGTTAGCTTAGCGGTAATTATGCTAACGTAACGGAGGTTATCCACTAATGTTACTGGCAAATTTTAGCAATTTGAGGTGTGTTGTGTTATTTTTCTTACTGTACGTCATTATTAAACAACATTTTTCAAATTGTAGGTCAGATACGTCGACTGAACTCCATGTTACCTCTTTTACCGGTCGCTGTGCTAACTAACGTTAGCTCTATCGGTTTGAAACACATTTTTCTTTATGCATTCTTCAGGTCAGGTATTCCACCACTGGGCCCCTCATGTGCCTCATGTTGACCCACTCAACATCCTGTTTCGTGTGAGACTCACCTCTAACTTGTTGGTTTTGGGGACCCCTCATGACGAAACTCGACCACTGTGGCCAATCGCTCAAACACTGGGTCGTCTTTGAAGGGCTTTGCTGGGTCGGAGTAAATCTTTCAGTTCCAATAACGCGACTGACGTGTTGTTTCCCGGCCGCCTGTTTTGGATTCTGTCCAACGGCTTTACATGTTTTTCACTGGTGTTTGCGTGTGCGATGATCTATATTTGTTGTGTTTATGATATTACGAGCAGGGCATTAGAGACGGACTGTGGCACGGGATGTTTATACGCAGAACATCAGGGGGCTGTAGTGGAGGTCAGAGGTCATGTGGTCACATCCTGTCTTCATATGTCAAAATGTTCTCCCATCATCCAACACCGTCACGCTCTAATTAAATCTAACCCCATTTTTTATCAGCTGATCCCGACTTGATGCTTTGCTCTCACTTGGGTATGTGCAAGGTGAATCCAGTTTAAATCTGGAGGCCACGGTGAATAAATTGGAGTTATTTGTACTTGCACGGTGCAAAAGATTTATTGGTGTGTGTTGAACCCACACGGCACACGAGGGAACGTTTCTCTTCTTCTTGTCATGAGAAGTTTTGGTTATCAGTGGGAACTGACACAGTTTCTGATTCTGCCTACTGAGACGTAGTAGAAAGTGGAAAATGGGTCATTAGCCTCGTGTAAACATGAACTTACTGACATTGTTTTAAGATAAACTGAGAGCTACCAATTAAAATGATTCTGCAAGCATTAGTTCCTCTTTTCCAAAGGAACATTAAAAACATTTTGGGACTTTTTTTGTAGCTGTTTTGGGTTTTTGTCTTCACGTTTTTCGAAGTCGTGACTCTCTTTGTTGTAGTTTCACGTCTACCTTATTGGGTTTCTTTGTAGTTATATGTCTCTTTGTAGTTGTTGTGGTCATTTGTCTTTTTAGGCATAGATGTTTTGCATCTCCATGTTTTTGTGGATCTCTTTGTTGTCAATGTGCGTCTCTTAGCTGTAAATTTGTTTGTAGTTGCTTCAGGTTTCTGTCTTTTGTGGTTGTTCTTTGTGGTCACTGTATGTCTCTTTGTAGTTGTTTTTTGTCTTTGTATTCAGGTTTTTTTGATTCGTGATTCTCTTTGTAGTAGTTTAGGTTTAGGGACTTTTTCGGTGGCTTTATAGTTGGTGTTTGTTTCTTTCAGTGACATGCTACAGGTGAACAATGACATAGATTTAGACACTGAACTTTTCTTGTTCAGACCGCAGATGACGAGTCGCCGACTCCTGTCCAAAGTTTTCTGCCGCAGCAGATCATCACTGACACTCCAGTGGACGGATATTATACTAAACACGAGCACATTATGCAACTTAACATATAAAAAAATGTCTCCATGAAATCCACACTTTAGATTTATGACTGTACAACAACAACATGTTCACACTTCACACTTCACACTTCAAACAGAGACCCTCTGGCGCTCTGCGCCTCTCAGTAATCCATCAAACTCACATATTTCATCTTGAGAGGTCGACAAATGTTAAGGTGTGTTTGGACAGAAGTCCAGCTGGAGTAGAACAACTTTAACAGTGTAAAGCCACATTTTGATGAAAAATAAATAATCACCAGCTGCCTTTTGGTTGTTTGTGTTGAGATTTTATATCAGGGCCTTTTTACCTCCCGGGCTCCCGACTCTGAACGTCTCCTCATTCCTCAGACACAGAAGAACATCTGGTGGCCCTGAGGTGCAAAACACAACCGAGGATGATAATTCTTGCAGAAAAGTTGTAACTGTAATCGTTCAGGGCGACAACGTACAAAACAGCACAGCATTAAGAGAACAAATAAACAAAAGGCTCTCTCATTTTCTCTCGCCCGGCTTTTTGCACATCAGGGCCGCTGAACATCGATCACGGTTGAAGTGCTGTAGCTGCTTTTACTGAGTTACAGAGTTCACGGCTAACGAAGCTACAGAGGGCGATAAAGCAGGCGGAGGTTTAACTCCTCGCTCCGTCTGACCTAATTGAGTCGATGGAGCTGTCTGCCCGCATACAGGAGATGCCTTCGGCTTTTCAGCAGCTTATTTTAAAAGGCTGTGAACCCTCGAAAGAGCACACAAGCTATGCAGGCTATACATTGTGTATCTCTGAGGTTGTGTGCAGATGATAAATTGCTTTAATTGGAGCATTTAGATATCGAGCCTGCGGCAAATTGGTTCCAGACAAATAAGATAATATACCACCCACTCATTACTGGCCTTGAACCTCTGTGCTGCCTGTGTTTGTGTGAGGCAGGATGCTCTCGCTCAGGGCCGATCTGTCCCGCTGCAGTAAAGCTCTTAAAGCCCACGTTTGTTTGTGCAGCGATGACGATGAATAACACAAAATAGTTTTGTGCCGCACTCAAATACACAAAGTACTAAATATGATAATTTTCCCAAAGAGGCAATCAGAAAAAAATTGGACTTTTGACTCACCAATTTGAAGATTTTCCCTTTAATGTCAGTTAAAGGAATAGTTCTTAAAATAAATACTATGAAGTTTCTTAGCTTAGCTTAGCACGGAGACTGGAAAAAAACAACGAGAAACAGCTATTGACAGGATCCTTGCCTTGCTACAGGAGAATTATTTAGTCATTTTAAAGCTTGTATTATGAAGCAGCATTAGAGGAAATGTAACTAAACACGACTCTTGAAACAAGAACACAGCAGATGTTTGAATGAACAAACAGGAGGAGAAAAAAACTGAAGAGATTCAGCAGGAGGATATAGAAGAACTGAAGACGTCGACTTTTAGACACGTCTTTCTCTCAGACTTCCTGCACAGATATGAGTTTAGTATCGGTTATAGACGGGGCTTTATTACAGCCTGGCTGTACTCAGGAGGAGATCCATCGCTGGCGCCACTCAGTCGCATTACAATTGGTGATAAAAAAACACCTTTAGTGACTTGCTGGTGAACACAGTGAAGCATTTAGCAACAAAAGAGCCATTAATTTTGACCATATCTGTCGTGATGACGTGTCCACAACTTTGTTTCTACTTTCCCCGAAATGGGAACAAGAAAATTCAGCCACTGGAGGTTTCAAACCAAAAATAAACCCTTATGGAAAAACACATCCTAAAGACTGCAGTTGCTTTCTAGGAAATTATAATGGGTCCCTGAGGGAACAATAAATTAAAGCGCTACCGTGACTTGTGTTTCCAGCCTGAAAAAACAACTTTTACTGCGTTTCTTTATCACCGGGGGAACTTCTATCCTTCTTTCTCTCCCTCTCGCTTTGAACTTCATGAGAGTTCTTTGCAGTCAGTATCTCTGTGAACAGAGTCGTAATTTACAGCTAAAGTGACTAAAGATGCACACACACACACACACACACACACACACACACACACATACATACAGGCCTCTCCTGGCTCCGGTCCAAAGGCTCTGATGGCGATTAAGTGTTTAATGTCCGCTCTGGAGGAACTGCGGGATTTCTGTGACGGATCAGCGCAAATTCTCATAACCCCCCTCACTCGCACTCCCAGATTACCTGATCTGAAGTGATCTGTGTTTGATCCCCGTTTTATTACAAGCGTTCTGGTGCCTGCGTACGGATGGCAGCAGCCTCGGGGAGAGTTTTTGTTGTAAAACCATCTCTGCTGCAGGCCAACGAGGCTCAGAGTCAGTACAGCCTGAAATACCTCACCTGCAGCAGCAACAACCGAGAGGAGCAGAGCTGAAACTGAACAGTCACCAACATGAGAGCTAACTGACTGTTATTAAAGGAAAAGGTGTAAATATTAAGAAAAACACTTTATGATCTCTGGTGAAGAGTTAAGGGAGAACAATGAAACCATTCTCATGTCTGTAGGTTAACATTATTGTTTATGGTTAGCTTAGCTTAGCACAAAGATAAGGGGCAACACCTAACGCCTCTTTAAAAGCCTAACGTCAGATTTATATATCGTCACATCTAAGGTTAGCTAATGTTAGCAAAATACTTCCTAACTCATTAGCTAAAGTGTACCGGTTAGCTAACATTACATCAGGAGGAGTTAGCCGAATGTCAGATTTATGCAACGTCACATCTAAGGCTCGCTAGCAAACTCACTAGCTAACTTTTAACAGTAAGCTAATGTTACATTGAGAAGAGTTAGCCTAACAGAGTGATATGTAGTGAATTCTGAGGTAAGCTAATGTTAGCAAAACACTACCTATATCACTAGCTAACTAGTATCAGTTGGCCAATGTTTCATCCAGAGGAGTTAGCCTAATATACAGCTACATTTCAGGTTCGCTAATGTTAGCAAAATGGTACCTCAGTTACTAGCTAACGTATAACGGCTAGCTTACATTACATCCAGAAGAGTTAGCTTTGTGTCAGATATAATTATAGTCAGATCACCGACGTCAGCCTAACGGGACCAGAACCACCATGTTTTTTGTTTAGCTTGTCCAACCTAGCAACAGTAACTACGGGAGGCGGGACTTCAGATCAGCCAATTCATTAAAACAGCTCCAACTAATAGATTCATCTATGTGATTGTTTGATCTAAACATTGCATTCATGGTGTCTCTTATGTAATCGTGTCATTATGACGATCACCGCGCCGTCACAACGAGTTTATAATGTGTAATTGTCGTTCTTTATCTGCTGCGGCTTCCTCTTTCTCGTCCTCGTCCTTCATCAGTCACCTTCTTTGTATTCAATCAGCTTCATCACGACTCCCCGCTAATGGACCTTAAACCTACAGAACATGTTCATCCGTTAAGATAACGATCTGTTTACAGCGCTGACATGTATATTACTGCATCGCTAATGAGTCATTTATGGAGTTGACTTCATTTGCGGCTCAGACTTGAAGGCTGCGAACAACAAATCAAACAAATCCCATGAAAAAACTCAAAAACCACAATGGACGTATACGCTAAGTAGTGTTTGTATAACAGCCTGATATATCTTCTTCCTCTGAGCCGCAGAGCTTCATTAATATTAAAAACACATCAGTGAGCCAGACTGTAGTTTCTTCGATAATGCTTTATATTGAGGTCGTGTTCGGTTCACTATCCTGACACCACAGTTTCAGACAGGCTGGCAATAAATCAGGGAAGACGTAAACAGCAGACGAGACACATTAACTGTACCAGGAGAGAGAACTTGTGTTAGTTAAGAGATAATAAATAAAGCCCTTACAGGATGTTTAATGACGTATTTACTGACCCTTATAAGGCTTTAATCTCCCTTTCAGTCTAGTAGATACAAACAAGCAAAGTCAACTGTTGGCAAGTGCATATAAAAGTCTGTAGTAAAGAATGACATCATAGGTAAGTTAGTTAAATAAGTCATGTGTTCAGCCCGTCCTCATCAAAACAACCGATCAAAACAATCGACTGTGAAAGCAGCTTATTACAACCCGTGTTTGCTGTCTGTTGTTAGGTGTCGACCTCTGGTGGTCGTAGTTGTTATTACAACAGTATATAGAGGAGGTCAGGCTCATTTCCTGCTGCGGCTGCTTCACATTAAAAGCATTTAGCTGGTGAGAAGTCGACTTTTATTTTGAAGCAGTCCAGTCAGAAAATACTGTTAGAAAGTCTGTTTCTAAAGCTTCTCATAAGTGTTTATAAATGTCTTATGATCGAACAACAATGCTTTTATCGACATTAAGAGTCTTTTTAATGCTTAAAAATGTTAATAAGCATCTAATACAGACTTTTATATGCACTTATTACCTATTGAATAACACTTATTACATTTAGATCCTTTTCTGAGTCAAACTACTGATGTAAAATACTTAATTTAATTGCAGTATTATAAATCCAATCCAGTAAAATGTCCCGTGTGACTGTTTTACTGTCATATCTGATCTCATTAGCTGATTGTGTCTCAGTCATTAATGTAAAAGCAGGAGTTTACTGCTGTAGGTTGAGCTGGAGCTCATTTTTAACTGTTTCGTATCATCATTTTCATTATGGATTATTCTGCTGATTCTCCATGAATCCATTGATTGTTTAGTGAGAAACGTGGAGACAATGAGCCCAAAGATTTAGTCCAAAGGAGATGGGGGATGAAAACAGTCGCTGAGCTCTTCTATATTTTCCCTCATCTTCCACTTCACGACTCGTTCTAACCTCCGTGACACCGGCTCCTCCTGGTGCTTTACAGTCGGCACAGAAACATTCCGTCTTACATCTGAAGTGGTTGTTTTCTTTTACCTCGAAGGCCGTTCTCTCCCTCACGCCCACATTTACAGAGCTCTGTGGAGAATATCAACATGTGGAGGCACAACAGAGTCGGAGCACAGGAGCAAGGACGCAGATCACAGGAGCGAAAACATGTTTTGCCCACTCGGTTTGCTGAAAAGATGTTTGAATGACCCTTAAAAATGCTTTTCAAGCCATAAGAATGTTGCTTGTACAGGAAAGATCATCGTCACTGTGACTTCAGAAGGATGACACAAAGTGTATTTACTGCTTCAGATGTAGCGAGAAGATCGTTTTGTTGAGAGACCAGCAGTTATATGAAGGGTGATGGAGTAAAACAGAAGAGTCACTTCAGGTGAATAACATCCTCTCTGGGTGTCCTGAACTGTCCTCCAGTGACGGATGAAGACAGAAGTGGATTCACAGAAGTATAGATTTAGCAAACTGTCTGATTAGTTTGATTCAACGTCACGTCTTAAAAGCATGATTTAGTTCACAAGAGTTCAAATTTAAAAAGTCATATTGTATGAGGTTTCATTCATTCCTCAAAGCTGTATTCAGTCTTAACGCCTCCGTCTCAGTTTCAAGGAACCTAAAGAATGAAGGACTTCGGAAAACTGGGTGACAAAATCGAACATATCGATGATGTACGACTTCTGATGAAGAAACTCCTCCAGGAAAATTAGGGGAAGTTAAAAACTGCGAACAGAAGCTTCTTCAAACGAAATACATGGAACAACATTTCGATAATCAAAAGTTAAGTCTTTGGGTACCAGGATCCACTTCAGAGATCCAGCTGAACTTTGAAGTAAAAACAAGCTTTCTTTTGCCCAATAAAAGTGATTTGTGGGATGAATGAATCACTGTGAACCCTCTGGAAGGTTCTGTTTTTGTCTGTATCTGTTTGTTGGTTGGTTCTGGATGGATCGTGAACTTCTGGTGTCAATCTTGATAAAGAGACAGGTGCAGGAATTTTCTTTCTCACTTTCTCTTCTCAAGGCCTTGGCAGAGGTATTCACTCTACTGATTCACTCCTCTAGTTTGACTTGTTTCTTTCCCTGAACGCCTTCGTGGCAAATAACTTGAATTTCACAACCTCTGTACATGTTGTCTCCACCTGCAGACATAATGTTTCCTTACATTCCGCCAGCCGACCTCGCTGTCAGATTCATCCTTAACGGGGTCAAAGTGGGAGGAAAGGACGAGTTATGTATCCACAGAAAAATAAAACAGCTGCATTTAATTCCTTTTCCTTCAAATTACAGCTGAAACAGAACTTGTGCTGTAAACACATTCCGTCCACATTAACAACACGCTGCGCTTCTGTAGTAAAAACTGTGTCTCGTGTAGATTAAGAACGTAAAACAAAAAAGACCGGCCGCACAAAAGACAAAAGACAAATCACTGGAGGAGATTTACGCTGTTTCTTTTTATCATTTCCTGAAGGAAACACTTTGTTATAATTCAACGTAATCAGTCATTATTTTTTATGACTGAGATTAGAGGGAGAATTTAGTCGTGGTATGAAGGCTCACAAGATATTAGCAGAACTAGCTACGAGCTAGCATGTCTTTTTTTTTTCTCTTATGGATGGTCTGCGTTTTTATAGCTTTGCCAGTCTAACGACAGCTCAAAGCACTTTACGACACATTCACCCATTCACGCACACATTCATACACTGATGATGGAGAATGCCATGCAAGGCGCCAACTGCTCATCAGGAGCAATTTGGGGGTTCTGTATCTTGCTCAAAGACACTTCGACATGCAGCTGGGATTCGAACCAGTGACCTTCCGATCACTAGACGACCTGCTCTACCCACTGAGCCACAACCACCACTGTGGCACAAATGGCACAAAAAAAAGATTATAACATGTACATTAATATGTGGACGCTTCAGAAGGTGATAATGAAGGTTAATGATTACACAATTAACCACACGGATGGATGTGATTGATTGGCTCACCAATTATCAATTAAAGGAAGCAGATTGTAAAACAATAATGACATTAACCTCATTGAAAGGTATCTAATATAAGAATAATACAAATAAAAATACATACATACATGACACAAAGGGGTTTAAGCTGTATTATATTAAATATATATATTTTAGAGGAGAAAAAAAAGGAGAGGAAATAAAAGGTTTATTTTACACAATACTATCATCATAAGATATCAGACTCAGAGTGTTTATGTGAAAGCATCCGTCAGGTGGAAGTTCTCTCTCGTCACCACACGGTGGAGACAAACAGCCAGGAATGTTTGTCTCCACCATGTTTAACCTTCAGTGAGGATTGATGTTGTGTGTAATGAACACTGTGAGATATATTACAGCTGCACCGCTCCGTCACTGTGACTCAACTTAATCATTCAGCAGGAAAATGGTCTCCTGTGACAGATGTATGACATAATTACATTGTTAATAATGACGTATTCAAGCGTAAGCAACATTTTACAGTTGGAGCTGCTCAAGGTGGAAACCTGCAGGTGTCAGGCACCTTCAACAGGTCACCAGATAAATATGAGAGGTTAAGTAATGATTGAAGGGAGATTATGTCTATTCTAATATACAAATTATATTATTTTTATCAATTTGTCTTTTTTTTTGTTAGAGAAAATTAAGAGTATCTTCTTTCAGCCTCAATTATGAGGAGTTAGAGGGGAAATATTTTTTTTTGGTTGAAGCACTAACGACTACTACATCAACATAAATTGGAATACAGCCCCAAGTCACTGCTTTTTATAAGAGGTCACGACTCAGCGCAGTTAGGAACAACTCATCTTTGGTATTTCTGCTTTATGATTTCCAGAACGGGTAAAACACAGCAGAGTCAGAAGAGAGCACAGGATGCTGCTGTAAACTAAAAATACTGGTTGAACATGGTTGAAATAGCTACAAGAAATTGACAAATGGTTGAAATAGTTAGCTAAAAATAGTTGTTGAATGTTGTTGAATGAAGGGGAGTAATGTAGTTAGCTGATTAGTTGTGAAATGTTTAGATAGTTAGCTAAATGTAGTGGCTAAATAGTTGGAGTCGTTAGCTTAAAGTTGAGTGAACAGATAGCTTAAAGTAGTTGATATATGGATGAAGGAGTTAGCTAAAAGTAGAGTTAAATGTTGAATTAATTAACCAAAATTAGAGGGGAAATAGTTGGCTAAAAGTAGTTGTGAAATGTTTAGATAGTTAGGTCAAATTTGTGGATAAATATTTTAAGTTGTTAGCCAAAAGTAGAGTGAACAATTAGCTTAAAGTAATGGGTGAACTAGCTAGCTAAAATCATTGGCAAATACTTCAACTGTCAGGTAGAAATGATCTAGAGGATAAACAGTCTAAATAGTTCGCTAAAAGTTGTGGTTAAATGTCCTAAAAGTAGAGTGAACAGTTAATATAAAGCTGCAGTCTGAAGTTTTTAGATTAAAGTGGATTTAGTCAGAAGATTTGAATGATCACAGCTCCCAGGTCAGTTCTTATTCCTCGCTGCCCTGCTAAGCCCCTCCCACAGAGGAGCCTGCTGTGCACGAGCAGGCTTGTAACCATGGTAACAGAGGAAGCCAGATAACCAAGATGGCGCATTCAAAAACCAACAATAACATAAACCCCTGATTGTTCTATTTCTGACCCACAAAACGACATTACAATGACGAGTGCCGAGTCACTGTAGATAACCCGAGTGACAAACAATATTCCCCACGTCGCTGTAGACGAAGTTACCAGGTAATCGTTCAGGTAATCATCATCACCATGCTGCCTTTCTTTAGCATGAGTAACATTATTTCTCTAAACCAATTCAAAAACTTCGTAGCGTCCTGAACACAAACTAACGTTATTATAACTGCCCGGTCACTTGAAAGACACTTTTGCTAGCCAGTAGCCACAAAGACGAAGCTAAACACCGGAGTTAGCATATACGCTAACAAGCTAGACTTACCAACAAGCTACATAGCTCGACTGCAACATCATATGGCGATATGCGCTATTACAAGCATAACTTCCGCCATCTTAGCCTTGTGGTTAAAACATAGAATTAAACATATATAAAGCAGGTTCTTACCTGTCCAGCAGAAAAGCAGCTAGCTCTGCGTCCTCTTGAGTTCTTACAGATCCCGCAGCTCCTCCACCTCTAAAATGAAGCGATATTTATCCTGGTTTTCTCTCTGGCTCGGTCTTTGTTTTTACACTTCTTTTCTTCTTCCTCTGCTTCTTCTTCTTGCTCTGTTGCCTCTCTGCCATTATCCGCTGTCTGAGCTTTAGTTTGAACGTATCTGACCAGGTGAAAGACGACACTGCGCCTGCGTGGGGGAGGGAGGGGGGGCTACCAACAACGTACGCACGCGCATAATTGACGCTTCTCAGAAACGGTCCTCGGCTCTGATTGGTTGTGTTGGTTCAGGAGCGGGAAGACTGGATCGTTCCACAGCTGACTGTATATTATTCTGCTGTCAGATCATAATGACAGCTTTAGCAAATATAACAAAAAAACATAGTTACAGACAACAACTTTACAACATCTATAGTTTAATATGGATGCTATATTATTATTATTATTATTATTATTATTATTATTATTATTATTATTATTTATTCACCAACAGCCTGTTTTTAATAGTCCCTCCTAATCAAACTTGACTTCTTCTTCTCGCTCCTACAGTCTGATCCGCTGCTCTGTCACTCACTGGTCAGCTCAGCTGTCAATCACGCCTCTAACTCCCGCCCCCCTCCCCGGCGCGGACACACCCATTTCCTCACCGGCATCTCATCATCTGCTGGTATATTGGTATGATCTTCACGCGCCAGGGCAGCTTGGTCCAGTCAGTGTGTGTGCGTGAGTGTGTGTCTGTGTGTATGTGTGTGTGTGCGTGGCTGCATGTGTGAAAGGTTACGGCGGGGTGAAGATAACATCAAACACCGACTCTCTCAGCGTGCTGTCTGCGCGTGTGTGTGTTCACGTGCGTGCGTGTGTGTGTGGTCCATTTGTACCTAGTGGGCGTGTGCCCGCCCCCCCCCCATCCCTCCCCGCAGACCGGTGCGTGCATGCGCGCGGGTGTGATTGCATATCTGCACGAGAGGAACATCTGATCGTGCAGCTTTTCACTTGGTGCCTCTCAGGTTCGGGTGCTTGTTGCGGGTCCTCGCTGCGGTCACGAGTGTGTAATTCCTCTCTGAGTGTGCGTGGTGCCCCCCCTCCCCTTCCTCCTCCTCCTCCTCCTCCTCCTCCTCTTGCTCCTCAGCGTGGAGGTGCGGGGCCACTACTGGCTGTGTTGCTGCGGCACTGGATGGATCTAACTAGCATGTGTGCGGGTGAAGCCTCGGGCGGTGCACGCGGAGGGAAATAAAACAGGATTTTTTTATTTTTTTTTGTAATTGTCTTCTTCTTCTTCTTGTCACCTGATCGATAATCGATACCTCCATCATGTCAAACTCCAACAAAAGCAAGAAGGACAAAGAAATCCTCGCGGAGTACGAGAGCCAGGTGAAAGGTAAGAGCTTTACATCATTCACAGCTTTTTTCACCTGCACACAATTTTTCTTGCAGCAGTCACACCCACCTTTTTCGCACCCACACACACATACACACACACACACGCGCGCGCACACACCTGTCTGCCAGCAGGTTCACTACGCGTGCCCGTGCACCGGATTCAGGGTGTGTGTGTGTGTGTGTGTTCACACCTCACCGTGAGACGCCAGGATCTCTGGGTTCATCCTGAGTGCTGCATGGCGCCCGAGGTGTGTGTGTGCGTGTGCGTGCGTGTGTGTATGTTCTGCAGAGCACCTTGATCTATTTCGCCTGTGTGTGTGTGTGTGTGTGTGTGTGTGTGAGCAGGTGGGTTGTACACTCAGACCTGAGGCAGTGTGTCCTGTCTGGGTGTCTTTCTATTGGTATTCCTCTGAGGCTGTGACTGCAGCAGTGTGTGTGTGTGTGTGATTGTGTGTGTGTGTGTGTGTGTGTGTGTGTGTGTGTGTGTGTCCATCAGATCACCTGAGCAGTTAAATGATGCTAAACTGGATCCACACGTTAAAGGTGAGGAGGAGGAGGATAGTGGTTGGCATGACCGTGGGACAACCCCCCCCTCCCTCCTCTTCCTCCTCCTCCTCCTCCTCCTCCGGGCGCCATGGTTACCACCATCCCTGCTACGTTCTGGGCGGTGACGGACACGTCAAATGACCTTTTAGTAAAAACCTACAGCGCGTGATTAGACACTCGTTGGAGGCGCCTCGTCGCTGCACCTGGAGGCTCAAAATGTCCGACCTTTCCTCGTGCGACACCTGCAGATCCCGTTAGAGCGCCACCTATGTCCTCCCGCCTCCTCCTCCCGCTTCCCCTCGCCACATGGCTCCTCACACTTCCACATTCACTTGTCACCTACGCCCACGCCATCACCATCACCACCGCCACCGCCATCACCATCGCCACCGCCATCACTCTCGCCTGTCTCCTCTTGAGTACGAGGAGGATGTGTGTGTTTACTCCATTCAGAAAATCTCCTCCTCTTCCTCTCCTTCCCTGCACACAATCAATTGGAGTTTGAGTGATTAAATTTAATGGAGAGCGTTACAGCCCCCATGTGAGGATGAGTGTGTGTCTTGTTTACACACTCATCCTTGTTTGTGTGTGTGTGTGTTAGGCGTGCTGCCAACACACACTCGGGGATGCCCTGCATTGAAATGACCGCTCGCATGAAGCCCCCCTGCTCCTCTTTTGCGGCTCCTATATGGATCTGCGTTGTAACTATGTGCTTTCCAAGTCTGCCTCCCTGCTCTGGCTCCTGATTGGTCGATGCCGGAGGGTGGTGGTGTGTAATGTATACACACACACACACACAACAGGAGGTGGCCGGTGCTTTTTCTCACGAGGGGGTGGGGTCGCACTCGCTGAGGTGAGGTGAGCTCGGTGGAAAGGTAGCGGGGAGATTATGCACAGTGCTGACGATGCGTGTGTGCGTGTGTGTGTGTGTGTGTGTGTGTGTGTGTGTGTGTGTGTGTGTGTGTGTG
>CAEMYA010000213.1:599354-618771 GCA_903131615.1 Diplodus sargus
GTGTGTGTGTGTGTGTGTGTGTGCGTGCGTGTGTGTGTGTGTGCGTGTGTGTCGATGCGGCAGATTCGAGCTCTTGTCTTCACCTTCCTCATCACATGGTTCACACACAGTGTGTGGTTGCCAAGACAACAGGTAGTGGAGTGGATAGGGTCCCCCGGGGATTGGTTTGTGTGTGTGTGTGTGTGTGTGTGTGTGTGTGTGTGTGTGTGTGTGTGTGATAGAGAGAGGTGGGGTTATCATTGTGTATTCTGTAGCCGCTCTCTCTTCCCTCCTGCTGCAGATAGATCCAGCTCTGAAACAGCACGACCAGCGAAGCGTGCAGCCAGGCAGGCATTACCATGCTGACTGTAGGACTGACTGATAGCGTGTGTGTGTGTGTGTGTGTGTGTGTGTGTGTGTGTGTGTGTGTGTGTGTGTGTGTGTGTGTGTGTGTGTGCATGTAGGGAGTTGTTTGTGTGTGCAGGTTTTTCTCTGCGGTCAGAGGATGTCGGCCAAGGTGACTCCTCTGAGAAAAATGGAGAGTCTTCTTCATCAGTAATTATAAAGGATTAAAGAGCCAGAGAGAGAGAGGTGGTGGTGGAGGGAGAGAGGAGGGGCGGAGCACAACAATCAGCTGATTAGTTAATCGACTGAAAATTAAACAATTTAAATTAAGCTGTTCATTATTTTATCGTCATTTATGAAGCAAACAGAGAGAAGAAGAAGAAGCTTCTCTCTCTGTCAGCTGAATGTCTTTGGTTTTAGATTCTAAACGAGAGTAAATTAGCGATCTGAAGACGTCACTTTGGGTTTTAAAGAAGCTGAGATTCATATTTTACACTATTTTATTTTAAATTGAGCAAAGTCACACACTCAGTTAGTCCACCAATTAGATCCAGACTGAAATATCTCAACAAGCGTTTGATGGATTGCCGTAAAAATTGTCTCAGACCTTCATGTTGCCCTCATTTTTAATCACTTTCTTAAAAAAACTGGACTGACGGCAGCAAATTGATTTCCCTTTATCAAGTGTACACAGATTTTCTGATGGGTGCTGCCATTTTCGTGCAACGTCCGCTTATTCCTGAAGTCGGCGTCAATGGATTTGCCGGAGCTTAATTCAGATTTTCAGCAGCGTTCTGTTGTACATTGTCGAGCAGGAGGTTGTAAATATTTGAGTTTCGAGTTCAGCTTTGGTTCTCATCCTCAGAGAGCTGCATAGCTGTCGACTCCTGAAGAAGCTCCGGACTGATCGGACTCTGCGATAGATCAAGAGGGTGTGGTGATTATGAAATACGCTGTCAGCCAATCACATCGTTAGCCTCGTAGCTCTGAAACAGCTGAGCCCGGTCATCTCACGTGTGACAGCAGCGTTTACCGCGAACACTGAAGTTGTAGAGGAGTTCACGTCTCACAGGACCGATGATGCAGATTTACAACTGACCTGTCTGATGTGTGTGTGTGGAGGTGTGTGTGTGTTTAGCCTGTAGCCTCCTGGAGTCATTAGCGGCTGATTTAATGAAGGTAAACACACTCTGACACAGCGATCCTCCAAATCAGAGGCTGCAGATTCATCAACATGTGTCCTGCTGCCTCCAGATGTCTGCAGAGATTTAATCCACTGAAGAAGAAACTTTTAAACCGTCATTCTGTTGTTGCTGCTCCAAATATTAATATGAATGAAGTGGCGGCGACGTTGTTTTGAGACGTCTGTTCTCAGCGTGAAATATAATCTTAAACTATTTGTATTTAAGCACCAACGTGTCTGTTTGTGCCGCCTCGTCTGGCTGAACCTCCCACCTGAGCCGAAGAGAATCTCAAGGTCAGGAAAACACCAAACAGTCGGAGCTGCTCGTGTTGGTTTTGTTGCACCGCCACGAAAATAGAGCCTGTGGTGCTGAAGAACAAGATGAATGAAGTATGCAAAAAGCGCTGATAGATGATCTGCCATGTTTGTGGAGGTGCAACGAAAGATTAATAGATGTCACGACGCTGCCTTCCAGAAATATTCCAGTTATTCTGCTGCCACGTTTCAACAAATCGCCAGAGTGTCTAATTTACAATGTGCATCCATCTTGTGTGTGTTTGTGCAGATGTGCGGGCCCAGTTGGTGGAGCAGCAGCGATGTCTGGAGCAGCAGACCGAGATGCGAGTCCAGCTGCTCCAGGACCTGCAGGACTTCTTCAGGAAGAAGTCCGAGATCGAGACGGAGTATTCCCGGAACCTGGAGAAGCTCGCCGAGAGGTTCATGGCCAAAACACGCAGCACGAAAGACCATCAGCAATACAAGTAGGTCCTGAACCGCTGACGTGGCTGCAGACTTGTTTTAAAACGGAAAAACAGCCATTAAAACATAAAACGGCTCCTTACAGCTCGTCCAGTGTCATTCTAGTCTCCAGAAACCACAAGGAAACCCATAAAACGTTATTTTCACCTTCTGTGCACAATTGATGAAGATTTCTGCCTTAAAAAGGGTGTTTTTGGGTGAAGAATTGATAATAACCTCCTTTAGCTTTAGCTTTTGATAACACAAGCTGGATCTCTTCTCTCTGCTGCAGAAAAGATCAGAACCTGCTCTCTCCAGTCAACTGCTGGTACCTGCTGCTAAACCAGGTTCGGTTACATTAAACCTTTATTAACACAAAGTATGAAAACAGGAAGTCAGAGATGACCGTCCACCTTCCTCCCTCTCGCTCTCTGCTCCAGGTGAGGAGGGAGAGTAAGGACCACGCCACCCTCAGCGACCTCTACCTGAACAACGTCATCTCCCGCCTCACGCACATCAGCGAGGACTCGGCCCGCCTGCTGAAGAGGGTGAGCTCAGATATCTTCTTCTTCTTATAATAATAATAATCCCCAACAAATGCAGCATTTCCTCCCGTTCAGCGAGCAGAAATGACAAATCTGTGAGTTGTTGTTGATTAACGTCTTCAGCTCGGAGTGCAGAGCGACACCTGAAAATACGAACGGTTCTCTCGTTGTGAACTCGATTAATTAGAACATTTCCTCGGCCTCCCGCTTCGCTCCTGATTTATGTGACCGTGAGAACGCGGCGCTTTGAGACAGCAACTACTTATTCATTTAATTATTGATCGTTACGCTGTTTATTTCCTTCTTGTTTTGATCTATAACATGTCAGAGAGTGCCGTCACTATTTCCTCAAACACGACGTGATGAAATCAAATCGTTAGTTTATCTAAAACAAAAATATATTGATTTATTATCAAATGCAGCAAATCCTCACACTTTGCAGGCTGGAGCTGATGCATTTTGTGCTGGAAATAATGATTATTTATTATCAAAACAGTTAAAGATTGATTTTCTGTCCATCTCAAGGATTAAATGTTGAGTTTGAGAGCGAGTAGGTTGCCAGGTTGAGTGATTTTCCAACACTTTTTATGTAATTGTGCAGTTATTAATATTAATTAAACTAGGTTGTGATAATTTTGGACATTTTTTGCAACAAGTGAGACGTTTGAGAAGTTTGGCGATATTCAAATAAACTGACCTCTTTTCTCCTCTGAGTATCAGAAGGCCGACATCGAGGTCGATGCTAATAAGAAGCTAACGTTAGCCTACAAACAGACGACATCGCGGTCACATGATTGAAACGTCACCACCACTAAGAGTCTTACTGCACAATTACTATCCAGGTTTTCTATAAACTGATCAATGTACAAGTTGTGAAGTCAGAGTTAGAACAGTGTGTAACTAAAGTGGCCTGTAAAGACGGACTAGTGAGTAGATGAGTCTCCGTGTTCGCTGTGAGGACGTTTAATGTCCCCGACAACCTCTGTAGTCTCATTCAGACACTTGTTAGCAACCGCTAACTGTTTTTAACACATGAAGAGCTTCAGAACTAAACTGTGGGACATTTAATGATGGATAAAACATTTAAATATGTATTAAAGACCTTATTTCAGGAATTTAACGAAAAAACTGATTCAGAAAACTCACAGACTTTGAGGGAATCGAATGTGCTAACGTGCTAACATGCTAACTGATTTCTGGGCCCTTTTTAACAGCTGTTTTCCGGCATTCAGCTCCATTTTGTTTTGTAGTTGTGCCAGTAAAAACTCTAGAAGTATGATCCTTAATCTGCCGTTGAAGAAAATACGCTTTTAAGGGTTCAATCCTCCAATAAAACGCCATCAAAAAAGCCGTTTTTCTGCGTAAAGAGAACTTTTCCGTTTGTGACTTTAAGCTAATTTTGTATTTGTGCAGCCTGGTACGTCATACTTCCCTCCACCACTTATAAAACTCCTCCTCAGCACCGACTGAAAACATAATTCCCTCCTCTGATCTGTGATGAATCTCTGCAGCAGCTCTGTGATTAAATATTCATGATTTAAGACTCATTTTATTCCAACACAAATCACACATGTAAAGGAAATTGGAGGATTTATTAGATTTTTGCTTTTTTCCTGCACAGCCGGTCTCCTGCATGCTTCACTTCACAATCTATTACCGGTGACTGCGACAGATTTAGAGCCCGACACGCGGCGGGGAGGAGGAGGACGGGTCGGACCGGAACATTTATATAGATTTACAGTAAAAAGTTTGGTTTTATAGGCAGTAAAACTTCACCTTAAAGAGGTTTTATCACAGAGGTCACGTGCTCTGCTGCGTCAGACGCTTTTATGTCCTCAGAGGAAGAAGAGCTGCAGGCCGACCGCTCCGACAGAACCGGTCCAGAACCCTCAGAATCCTCGCTCATGTGCTGATTTTTAATTTTCAGGTGTGTGTATGTAGATGTGTTAGTGTTGTTCTGCAGTATTTGAGTAAATGTACTTAGTTACTTTCCGTCACTGCTCTTAAATAAATGTGGTGAAGTAAAATGTACAATATTTATTTCTGAGATTCAGTGGAGAAGAAATATAAAGAAGCAGAACATTTAAATACTCAAAGAAAGTACAAATATCTCCAGTATTTCAGTGCAGTAACTGAGTAAATGTACTTTAGTTACATTCCATCACGTCTTTACAATGAATGTAATGAAGTAAAAGTACAATATTTCTCTCTAAAATTCAGAGAAGTAGAACTATAAAGTGAGATGAAATGAAAATACAAAGCACAAGTAACTCAAGTATTGTACTGCAGTATTTGAGTAAATGTACTTAGTTACAATCCATCGCTGCTCTTAAATAAATGTAGTGAAGTGAAATGTACAATATTTCTGTTTAAATGTAATGAAGTAAAAGTTGGCTAACTGAACTAAGTGAGATGAACTTAAAATACTCAAGTAACCAGAGTATTTTTGTGCAGTAATGGAATAAATGTACTTAGTTACATTCCATCACTACACTTTAATAAATGTAGTGAAGTGAAATGTACAATATTTCTTTTTTAAATTCCGTGAAGAAGAAATATGAAGTGCAAGTACTTCAAACTAAGGACTCAAGTGCAGTAACTGAGTAAATGTACTTAGTTACATTCCATCACTCTTCACAATGAATGCAGTGAATTGAAAAGTATAATATTTCTGTTAAAATGTAATGAAGTTGAAGTATAGCATAAGATTAATGGAAATACTCAAATAATGTAAAAGTAACAAGTATTTTACTTCAGTAATTGTATAAATGTACTTAGTTACATTCCATCACACCTTTACAATCAATGTGGTGAAACGAAATGTAAAATATTTCTGAAATTCAGAATGATAAAATAAAAATACTCAAACAAAGCTAAAGTAACTGGAGTATTTCAGTGCAGTAACTGAGTAAATGTACTTAGTTACATTCCATCACTTCTTTAAAATAAATTCAGTGTATAAAATATAATATTTCTCTCCGAAATTCAGAGAAGTGAAACTATAAAGTGAGATGGAATGAAAATACTCAAACGAAGCTCAAGTAACTTGAGTATTTCAGTGCAGTAATGGAGTAAATGTACTCTGGGAGCTTCCGTGCCTGCAGACTTCAGGGCTCGTTCATATTTCACGGCTTCTTTAAGCAGCCGAGTTGATTCTAATGAAAAGTAAAGTCAGTGTTCCCCTGAGCTCCGTCAGGCCGCCTCCGACTTTAACAAATTAAACACACACACTCACACACACACGCTCGCTCCTCGCCGCCTCCATCTTTAGCTCGCCGTCTTCATTATTAATCTCTCCTCCGGCTCGTCTTTTATTCATGCTAACTAAAGTGCAGCGGCCGCCGGCAGCTATAAACAGAAAGACCTCCATCACGTCTCGCAGAGAGTCGCGCTGAAGAGGGACGCCGGGGAGGAGACGGACGGCTCGGTGGCCATGACAACGCTGACAGCCCCGTGGCCATGGCGACCGGCTCAGCTGATCTTTTTCCTCAGCGGGCGCTATGGGAACCAGATTCATCCATCGTGGGATTCCTCAGTCATTTAGCATAATGTAATATTAATGCAGCCACACAAACTGCAGGCTGTGTTTAATGCATGAGACGGATCCAGCTCGGCTCGGTTCAGCTGTGGATTCATTTGTTTGTGCGCGGACGTTAATTTATCTGATGGACGCGCGGCAAACAGAGGCAGCGGAGGAAGAAAGTCTGCAGGAAATTGGAGGAGAAACTTCTCCGTCTCCAGCAGGACGACTCGACCTGACAGGAAATCTGAAAATAAGTTCAGGCTGAAATAAAAAGACTCTGTGAGGCGTTCAGAGGTTCAAAACTGCTGGAAGACGCTCGTTTCAGGTGATATTACTCAAGATCAAACTGTTACAGCACGGTAATAAATGAAATACGCTGAATATAATCTTAAGGAACAGTCGTTACCTCCTCACCACCACGAAGGGAGAACGTCAGGTGACCACAGAACATTTCTGTAAAAATAAAGGGCAAAATTCAAGTGAAGAATTGCAAATTTGGTGGAACTTTAACTCAGAAAAATCATCTGAAATTGATGTACGTGAACGTGTGTATTCATATATTCTTCTTCTTCTTCTTCTTCTTCTTCTTCTTCTTCTTCTGCTTCTTCTTCTTCTTCTCTTTCAGAGTAAGGAGATCATCTTTCAGCTTCAGGAGGACCTCATGAAGCTTCTGAACGAGCTTTACACCGTAAGTGGAACAAACTCCAAAACATTTCTTCTTTCTTTCTGTGTGGATCCAAATGGACAACGAACGTCGAGTGACTAAACCTCAGAGAGAAGGCAGATAAAGCACGCTGAATATAATTAAAGTACATGTTCTTCGTACATAATGAATTAGAACGCGTAACGACACACAAACTGGGCCAGTGAAGGAGTCGCCGAGGCGTATTTTAATATCCAGGGAGAAGTCCTTCGCTGCCTCACATTCAGAGATGGTTTTATTATCTCGGGCTGTCAGGAAACATCAGCCTCCCGCCTGACATTATTTCCAGCTCTGCAAAGATTCTTAAAGGAGGAAGTTTTCTGATTCCGTCTGTCACATGTTAAAGGTTTATATGAAGTCAGAGTGCTCGTCTTAAAAGCTTCCTGTCCAAACGCTGAACATCAGATTAGAGCGGACCTGATAACCTTGAGGAGTAAAAAACATTCAGCCGCTGCAGTCTGATGTTTTTTATTTTTGGTCCATTTGTGTGATTATGGGCTGCTGTTTCCTAGGTGATGAAGACATATCACATGTACCACGTGGAGACGATCAGCGCGGAGACAAAGCTGCGGGAGGCGGAGCGCCAAGAGGGACGCGTGAAGGGCGTGACGGGGACGAGCGGCGGCGGGGAGCCCGTGTTCGGACTGCGGATAGAAGAGCGCCATCAGAGACGCAACGCCGCCCGCAAGATGGAGAAGATGAGGGAGAAGGTACGACTCGGTCCTTCCTGTTGAGAAGCCAAGGATAGAGAAACAACCAGTCCTTTCCTCTCAGGCGTCATCTAAAATCACAGAGATACTGCATGAGGCACATTTTCGGCCAAAATTGCACCTTTTCTCAGAGTTCTGATCCAGTCAAATCTGAACACACAGACATTAGACACATATTTTTGGATTCAGCAACGTTTACACTTCCAAATAATATCATTACATCAGATGTGCATCAAGACTAAATGTCTGTAAATCTGCTTTGAAACCATAGACAAAAAGACGATTCAGAACTTGCCTTAGAAACTTAACATTTTTAAGTTTCCTTCAGTGTAAAACTAATCCGGTGATGACTGTCCAAATATCCATGGATACACTACAAACAGGAACAGCTGACAGATCATTCGGCTTCATTTAAATGGTGCTAATGTGCCAAAATATAAACAAATATAGGTTAAAGGCTTTAAACACAGATTTTCTCAATTTAGTCTGAGAAAATCAGATGAGTTTGGCAACTGTCGAAGGTGTTCGTCTCCTCTGAGTCACAACTCTGTCAAATATCAACACACAGACATGACACACATATTTTTAGTTTCTCTATGACTTCTACTTCCTCAGAATATTATTATCAGATATGCACTGCATAGAAAACGTCCATGCATCTGATTTTAAATTGTGGAAAAAAAGACGCTTCAGAACTTGCCTTAGAATCTTCACATTTTTAAGTTTTCATCAATATTAAAGTAACCCAGTGATAATAGTCTGCACATCAGTGAGTACACTGTAAACAGGAAGGGCTAATAGTTAATTCAGCATACTTTTAATGCACTAATGTGCCAAAATGGAAACAATATAGGCTTAAAATGACAGCATCTACGCATTGGTGACATTAAAACAGCCCATTTAAGGAGCTTTAATGGGGTCTTACACTTCAATGGCTTAAATTGTTAAAACAACCTACGCATAGAAGCAGAAGTACAAGCTGCTCGTCAAAGAAAATTCTCAGTGATCCACTTTAAAGTGCGAGGATGTTGCTCCGGATGAGATTTAAATTACAGGACGGAAGCGAGTTCGCAGAACAAAGTGGTAATTGCAGGTGTAATTATGGGACGGGATTAAAATCACTGACTAAATCGGGTCACGTTCAAAAAATAAATCCAGTCTGAGTGAAGCTTGAGTCTTATTTCTTCATATTACGTGTCATCATCTGCTCCAGCTCCTCTTAAAAGTAACTGATTTTTAGTAATATGCATCTATAAATACAGTTTTTTATGTTATATTTGTATCCTTTAAGGTGAAAATTTAGTTTTTCGTAGGAATTATTTTGTAGATTATCTTAATAAACTGAATAGCTGTTTCACAGATGGGTGATTAAAATGTGACAGACTCTTGACTGTAAAAAATGGAAATTCTTTTCTTTAATGAGATCGTGGAGGCGTATGTATGGATTCTGGGTAACGGCCAACAATCTAACGGGTATTTTCTTCACCTCGTATGTGTTTCTTTCTTCATTAGAGGAAGGCAAAGTACTCAGAGAACAAACTGAAGACTCTTAAAGCCAGGAATGAGTATCTGTTGACTCTGGAGGCCACCAACGCCTCCGTCTTCAAGTACTACATCCACGACCTGCCCGACATCATAGACGTGAGTCTGCTGAACGTTTCTGGCACAGATTATTTAAAAAAAAACGGTCTGAAAGCTGAAAATGTGCAACTGTTCCTCCATGTTTGTCTCAGTGCTGTGACCTAGGGTACCACTCCAGTCTGAGCCGGGCTCTTAGGACCTACCTATCAGCCGAACTGAGCCTTGAAGCCTCCAGGAGGGCGGGTCTGGAGGTGCTGGAGGGGGCCGTAGAGGGCCTGGACCCCGCCCGAGACAGGCAGCGTCTGCTGGGCCTCTACCCCACCGCCTTCTGCCCCCCGCAGCGCTTCGGATTCCAGGCCCACATGGGCGACGCAGTCAGTACACCGACCAGATGTTTGAACTCAATCTGAGCACATATCTGACTTGTGGTTTCTCTGGGCAGTGACGTTCTGATGGTTCTGATCTTGTCAGGTGACCCAGATTGCCTCCCAGCCGCAGCTCCAGGCCGAGCTCACCCTCCGCCTCACGCAGCTCCAGACCCGCCTGGCGTCTCTGAAGATCGAGAACGAAGAGGTAAGAGTGAAATATCTAACAAAAGCTTGTGTCTCCAGACTTTATTTCAGGCATTTAAACACGCGTTACGAAGGATAACTTCTCCCATATGTGTACTTTTAAAAGCTGTGACATTACAAAAACATGTCAGGTCCGTTTCAAAAACAGTGCCGGAGCAAAACCAACACACGATTTGAGATCATGCTGGAACAACACGGCCCAAAAAACGTCACAACACCGACAGCGGAGAGCCGGGATTCACGTTCACTATCGATTAACCTCAGTTATAGACGTTGTTCACCGTCAGCTGGTTCGTGTTCAGTGACTGCTGCTGAAAACACAACATTTCCTGCAATGCTTCACAATAAAAGCTTGAACCGATGGCTTTTATTGTGAAGACGTTGCAGTGAATGAAACGTGTTTGTAGCTGAACTGGTGATTCTTCGATAGTAGTGAAGGGATCGAGCGAGGGCGTCATTGTTTTAGGACGCACCTACAGGCAGGTAGATCAGCTGTGATGGAAAAGCGGCATAAGACATCAACAGTGAGCGCTGAGAAGATGTAAATCCTGACTCCACTGGGCGCTCTGCTGATGCCGAGTGGACGGACGAATCTATGAACTGTTGACTGAACACCTCGACACATTTCACTGCAGCTCAGAGCTTCATGGATCAGCAGTCACGGCTGAATCATCGTTTCAGGGGCGGAGTTTCATTTTACATATCGTTGGATGAAGTGAGCGTTCAAGCACGACCGGCCCTGTTTATTTACACGGCACGTATGCAAAGTGTGTTTCTACTTACAGCGAGGATGATGAGTGTAAAGGTGTGTTTTATTTGTACATGATAATCAGAGTGTGTGTGTGTGTGTGTGTAAGCTGCTGAGACGTGCAGACGCAGCTCATTAATCTGGACTCCTTCAGCATTTTTATGCCCTTCAGGGCGAGTGAACAGCTGCCCTCTGCGCTCACAGCGTTCCCGTCTGCTGCGCGACAACAGCGAGGACGCCGACCGACCGACTGCAGCGCCGGGTCGCTTTCAGATGGCGCGTGTTTATTTTTAACGGACCACATCTGCTACATTATCACCCCATTAGAGCGGCATAAATTACCACAACGCTGAGGAAAGTTTGTAACTGTCAGGAAAAAAAACACATTTTAATTTAGTGAATCGGTGAGATTTTTTTTGTGATGTTTATGAAATATCTGCAGGGAGAGTTGGTGCAGCCGCGTTAACGGTCCAAACAGATTCTGTGACTTTTCATTTGGTCCAGATCTGGATGTTTTCAGAAAATTAAAATGGAGGGACGTGGGAGCAAAGCAGCAAGGAGATGAAAAGAGGGAGTAATTCCCCAGACTCCCTTGTAAAAACACCCGATTTTGTGAGTTGTTGAGTTTGTAGAAACGTTATAAACTTTGTGGAATGCTGTTTCGACTAATTCTTCATTTTGTGGGCCTTCTTGTAAATTCGGCATTTGTCACATCCTCTTTTTAAGAGGTGCATTTCAGTTCCTTTGTCTTGAAGTTAGCGGGTTTTTGACACACATTCCAATTTAAAAGTCACTGTTTCTGTCCCCCGTCCAGGTGAAGAAGACCTGGGGCGCCACCCTGACCACCCTGCAGGACATGACGGTGCTGGACGACTACGACGTCTCCCAGAGCTTCACCCACAGCCCGTCCTCCGAGTCGGTCAAGTCCAGCGTGTCGGACGGGTACTTGAACAAGCCGAGCCTGGCCAAGCGACGGGCCAACCAGCAGGAGACAGAGCTGTTCTACTTCACTGTGAGCGAGCGGCGCTGCGGCATGTTCAGGTTTAAAGAGACGAGACACGCGGTGAACTCAACTTCTGTCTGTTTTTGATCCTCAGAAATTCCGCGAGTATCTCGAGGGCAGTAATCTAATTTCCAAACTGCAGGCCAAACATGACATACTGAAGAAAGCCTTAGCTGAAGGTAAGACTATCAGAGTAAACTCTCTCTCATTCGTCCTCCGTCTCTCACAACCTCTGACTCTCTGCTCGTCGTCCTGTTCCTGCAGGATATAAAGCCGAGCTGTTGACCACCAGGTATTATTATTATTTCATATTTCCTCCTCACGTTAATAATAAGTGTCGCTTCACTTCCCACCACTTCAAGTTTGAGACACTCCTCTTACGCTCTCCTCTCTCTTCTCATTACAGCCGTGGGCGGAAGAACTCCCACAGCAAGCACCAGGTACAGTTTCACCTCCGATACGCTTCAGTTACAGTCGCTGAGATTCAGATCAGAGGAAGCAGGAAGCGGTTTTATCCAAGCTGCCTTCAATCTTTACAGAAGTTTTCTGTATTTTCCTACGTTTTCGCTCCAGGTTTTTTCCTCTCAGGCGCCGTCAGAATACTTCAGACTCTTCTAAATGTTTCACACGTCTAAAAAAAGAGTAAACGTTGAATCTGAAGTCTTTCAGTCTAATATTTTTTATGCTAGCAATGATCAAATATCACATATACAGTAGAATAATGATGTGTGAGGTCTCAGAGTATTTTTATTCATAACCATTTCTTTGAGGAGCATTATAAGAATTTAATTTCATGATAAGTATTTATTTTCTAAATGAATGTAAACGTGAAAAATGCAGTAAATAGCATCAACTTTATGTAATAGTCCCCCAAAAACGTTCTATTTCCACCTGTTTGAGTCTCATTTTATAAAAACTACACTAGAAGTGATTGAGCCTTTTTTGAAAAATTAGGTTTTAATTGTAAGTTTTTCAGAAGATTCAAATCTTCAGTCTGATTTATTTGTTAAAGTGACAGTTCACCCCCAAATCAGAGATAGATATGTTTCCTCCTACCTGCAGAGATATTTATCCATCTAGATTAACTTGGGAAGAGTTGACAAATTTTAGAAATGTGTGCCTTCTCTTTATAATATAATTTATAATATATAAAGAACAGTTGGCACTGCAACTAACAAGGGGAGAGAGGAAAGAATATGTATTTATTATTTTAGGGGTGAACTGTCCCTTTAACAATAAGACAAATATAGAAAACTCTCAGCTTTGTCCTTTAACTTCTGCATGGAAATCTTAAAAAAAACTGTCAGAAGCTTCTGAGACTCAAGAATCAGAAGCAGCAGCTGATAAAAAACTTGATATAACTGACTGTAATTCTGAATTTAATGGCTGTGCTCACAGGATTCAACCAAAGCCATACCCCTGCTTGTGGAGAGCTGCATCCGCTACATCAACCTACATGGTGAGTGTCAACGATCAGGTCCGATTGGCTGTTATTGATGAGAAACACGTGGCTACTTATCGATGTCTGCAGGTCTTATAAAGTGTAGCTTCCTCATATGAAACGTGTAGAAGGTATTAAATGTAACAAAGTAAAAACAAAAGTCGTAAATATTTTCTGCTTCAAACACTTGTTTGTTTCAGGTCTTCAGCATCAAGGTATATTCCGGGTGTCGGGGTCGCAGGTGGAGGTCAACGACATCAAGAACTCCTTTGAGAGAGGTGAGAATCTCAGCTGACCGACACCGTCAGGTGCGTCAGGATGTGTTTGAACTTCCTGTTTGCGTTTCAGGTAACGACCCGCTGATCGACGAGGAGAGCAACCACGACATCAACTCTGTGGCCGGCGTGCTGAAGCTCTACTTCAGAGGTTTGGAGAACCCGCTGTTTCCAAAGGAGCGCTTCAATGACCTCATCTCCTGCGTCCGTGAGTGACACCGTCTGTTTACCGCTGATGTGAAACAGCGTATACGTCCTTTAATAGAGTGCCGTCTGTTTGGGGTGTTTGCAATATGTGAGATCTGCACTGTGATAAACTGCTGTAGCTAGGAAGCTAACTGTTAGCTCAGTCCTTCTTTATTTTCTGTCTGCTGTCTTAATTACTTTCCTATTTATTTTTTTTGTTTTTTAAACTACATTTCATTTCATTAAAAGTTGCTGAAGAGGGAAAATAAAGCTCTCCAACCGTAGCTTTGTTAGCACGGTGGCTAACGGTATAAGTGCAGGTTTATCCAGAACATAGCGAACAAGTAATAAACATCCATGAATCTGTTTAGAACCTTTGGAGAGGAGACACTTCAGAACTTGCCTTAGAATTATCTTGTTTTTAGATTTTCTTTAATATGAAAGTAATTCAGTGATAGTTAACTGAACATCAGTGGATAAGCTGCACACAGGAAGTGCTAACGGCTAATTCGGCACACTTTTAATGAAGCTAATGATTTGCCTGGAATAAATAATTTGCATACTTAATATATTCAACAGTTTCAGCTCATCAGTCAGTCTGGATCAGTTTGATAATCCATGTCTTGCCACGCTCGAGTTAGTGACTACTTACTATTAAATGTTGAGTTTTCTGACTGAATCGTTGTTAAATCTCACCTCATCGCTAACCGTAGCGCTCAAGATTGAATCTTCAGCTCACACGCTCACTTTCCTTCTCAGTTTCTTCGTCTTTGTCGCTCTTAATTGCCTCTTTGTCTTTCTGAAACTCATCCTCTCTGCAGCATCAGCAGAAGCCGGCAGATTTATCCGTCTGTCTGTCTGCGTTTGTTCTGATTTCCGCGTTTCTCACCGCAGGAATCGAGAACATGTACGAGCGAGCGCAGTGCATCCGCAAGATCCTGCTGGGCGTCCCGAGGGCGACGCTGGTGGTGATGCGTTACCTGTTCGCCTTCCTCAACCAGTGAGTGAATCCACTCGCAGTCATAATGATGATCGCTCCCATTTTCTTTCCGTTTTCCCAGAGTTGCTCCTCTCGTGCCGCGTGGTTTCAACCCTCTCTGGTAGTGAAGGAGGTTAGAAGTGCACACTTACAGCGCGGAGCTCGATTTATCTCCGCAGCCTCTCAAATAAATATAGAATGAGAGAGCGGCGAGGGATGGAGAGGTGTGATGTGCAGGTGTGAGCTACAAGCTGAATGTATTAATGTGATTATTGGCAGGCCTGTGAAGTGCCTTCAGCTTCAGCGGTATTAAACCAGGAGCTTCACTGTCACGGAGAGTGAAAATATTTCTGTTTCGTTCAGTGTTTTGTGTCCAGGTCGTGTGAAAACTGGTGACAACATCCTTAAAAAAATACAAATAGAGACTGTGTGTGGGAAAAAAAAGCGGAAACATCAGTAATTCATCATTTTAAGCAGTTGTTTTATTGGAAAAAAGCTAATTAGACCGCCACATAATGAGCTATGGGGTTAAAATTGGCAGGAAATGAATGTGTTTCCTCTCCCACAGCCTCTCCCAGTACAGCGATGAGAACATGATGGATGCTGGGAACTTGGCCATCGTGTTCGGCCCGACCCTGCTGCCCACGCCGGACGCTCTGGACCAGGTGGCCTGTCAGGCGCACGTGAATGAGGTCATCAAAACGGTCATCCTGAACCACGACAACATCTTCCCCGACACCAAGGAGCTGCCCGGGCCCGTTTATGAGAAGTGTATGACCGGAGACCAGTACTGGTGAGAGCGACAGCCGTCATAATGAGTTATTTCATCAGTCAGATAATCAGATTCATCCTGTTTTTAATATCCTGATGTTATTACGGTTCCTCTGCGTCGCCTGTTTCCTGTCTGGATCCTGATGTTCCCTCAGGAAACACACAGCGTGACTAATAAATGTGTTTAGACATCATAAAAAAGGACGCTGCAGAACTTGCCTTAGAAACGTCACATTTTTAAGTTGTCGTCAGGATCACAGTGATCCGGTGACAGTCGTGTGAACGTCCACAGGTACATTGCAAACAGGAAGTGCTAACGGCTAATTCGGCTCACTTTTAATCAGCACCGACCCAGTATGAACATTCCTGCTGGTGTAACCTTCCACCTGATGAGGCGCCGCTCTCTCTCCCTGTGTGTTTCTATTATAAACTAAACTCTTGACATTTTTCGCCGCGCTGTTGCATAAAGCGTCCTCAGACTGTGATGAGCAGCTCTCGTCTCCATCTGTGCGAGCGTCCTCCTCTTCTTTGTTCCCGTCGCTGAATGGACGCTGCGTTGACGCCTCTCTTTCTCTTCCCGCAGCGAGAGTCCGTTCAGCGAGCCGGGAGCGTTGGAGGAGGCCGAGCCCGACGGCGGCACCGAGACCCAGACCAGCGACGAGGGTACGCACGACCCCTGACCTTCACACACACACACACCGCCCACGCTCACATCCCTCTGTGTCCTGCCGGAGAGGGGTTGCTACGGCAACAGCAGCCATGGAGACATCTCCTCCTCCTCCTCCTCCTCCTGCACCCTCCTCCCTCCTTTTTCCCTTTCCCCGCTCCCCGTCCTCCTCCCTCATCTCGCTCTCCATCTGAATTAATAGAAAAAAGACCGGTTTTTAATGCTCTCGTCTGATTGGTCGAGCGGTGGGAGGAACAAAGCGGCAGCGACAGCTGACTGACAAGTTCAGGTTCACCTCTATATCCCCGTCTGGCTCTTATCTTCATCTCCCCCCTCTCTCCTCCTCCTCCTCCTCCTCTGTTGTCTGTCTGTCTCTCTGGCAGAGGGGGAGGCTGTGGAGGCGGTGGCCAGGTTCGACTATGTGGGCCGGTCGGGCCGCGAGCTCTCCTTCAAGAAGGGAGCGTCGCTGCAGCTCTTCCAGCGAGCGTCACATGACTGGTGGGAGGGGCGACTCAACGGCAACCACGGCCTGGTGCCTCATCAGTACATCGTGGTGAAGGACAGGCGAGTGATCACACACCTTCAGTCTATACGTCCGATCTGTGTTTGTCACAATGTGTTGAGATTTTTATTATTGTCAACAAATCACATGAAAAATCAGTTAAAAAAACAGCAAAATAATCAATTATTTCTGAAATATTATCTCCTTTTTTTCAAATTATGATAACATTTTGTTATTTTTTTTAAAAACAGATGGAACAACAGCATTAATATTAACATGCAGACAATAAAGACAAATAAAATACATTTATAGATGATTGCACTTTAAGGTATAAGTTCTAATATAATTAGTTTTAGATCATTGCAAAGTATTTATGTCGATATATGTGATCAGAGTTGTTTCTCATTCTAGCAGCACAGGAAGATGTTTTACTGTTAAGTTTTAGTCAGAAATGCTGATTTTTTTCACGTAAAATCACTAAAATACACAAAAAAATTAGTCTGACCTGGTTGTCAAGTGTAAAAATATATCAAATATTATTCTTACATTGAATTTTTGTGGAGTTGAAAATGGGGGAATGACCAGCGTTCGCTTTCATCCGGAAATTTAAGCTCAACATTAACGTTGAACTTTCTGGCGGAGGTAAAGGTAAAGTCCAGGTAAAGTCTGATTGCTGCATTGATCACATCTCTGCGACAAGCACAACATTTCCTACAGATTTTATTTATAAATTATGTGTGTGGAGAGAGAATTTTGAGATCTGCATCAAGATTAATAGAAGAGTTTTCCGCGCTGCTCTCCTCTCCTTCGATTGCTTGTAAACCATTCAAGCTGTCAAAACGTGCCTTGGGTCCAGTAAAGTCCCGACTCTGGTGACACGTTTAAACTTTGAATCAGTTCTATATGTGAAGGTATGAAGAGGCAACAAGACCACAAAGACGATCACTCCCCATTATTTTTTATTGGAAAATATTTTGCATTTTTTGCGAGTTTCACAAAAACAGTTTGTGCGAATCGCTTCCCGAAGTCACTCCACACGTGTCCCGATGATTCAGCACATTTTGATGTATTTTTGGTGTATTTGGAGTAAAATAAAGTGTGTGATCTCCTTTTTACATCCGGAACATTAAATAAAAGATGTCTGCACGTCCTGGTTGTACATACAGATTATTTTAATACGTTTATCTGTTGTAGTTAATTGTCTGTAACTTGTCATTGTCACAACAGCATAAAAGAAGCTGATCACACAAGTTCTTGTTCTAAACGGCCCGTCTGACCCGCGGACGGCTGCAGCGATGGATTCAGCAGGATTTGTTCTCACTGGATCGCCTCCTTGTTTATTAGCAGACTTACTGGACTGAGCGAGTCGCTAACCACAAGATATTGATCGGTTGATTGATGATTGGTGTGTTGTGTTAGTTCAGCTCTCCTGCCTGATTTGTCCTGACGGAGAGTGTGTGCTGTCTGTCGGCGTGTTCAGGGCCGACGTCATGTCGGACACGGTCAGTCAGAAGGCGGACAGCGACGGAGGAAGCAGCAGCACCGACGACAAGAG
This sequence comes from Diplodus sargus, assembly GCA_903131615.1. Lineage (NCBI taxonomy): Eukaryota > Metazoa > Chordata > Actinopteri > Spariformes > Sparidae > Diplodus > Diplodus sargus. The sequence continues at coordinate 617,361 of CAEMYA010000213.1, forward strand.
GTCCAGGAGCGAGCTGAGCTCCCCCACCGACATCAGACCCCCTGAGACCTACAACAGGTCTGTCATGTAAGATGCCCTCCATTATCACCAGAGAACAGATTGTTTCAGCGTTTCAGAACTCATCCCGCAGCTTCTCCTCTCACCTCTAAAAATACCTGAGAATCTCATCAGGCTGTCATCGGAGCTGTTTCTCATGTGACTCCGTCTGCAGACACCTCGCGCTTCCATTCTCAGTCATTCCCAACAAAACACGTCCGAGATGGAAATCCAGGTTCAGCGAGCGGATTCAGAGAAGAAAGATGGTGGAGGAAGTTTACAGACAACAACGTAAACACGTTTGTTACAGTCCTGAAAACTTTAGTGAAGGACCTTCTGGTTGTATGACAACGTAGAAAACAAAACACTTTGAGCTTATATGGGGGAAAAAATGTATATTCTCCTAAATTAAAGAGGTAATTAGAGGTAAGAGGCAAATTAAAGAGAAAAACTCACATATTTACTGCAAAAAATCAAGTATTGTCTGAGAGATTCTCTCAGAGTAAATGCACAGTTTGTAATTTCTGCAACAAGAAGTCGTTCAGTCAGAACAGATGGAATGAGGTGAAGTTAGCATGCTAACCAGCTAGCCTCCACTCCTCCCAGGCTAAAGCTCCTGAAAGACGTACAAATCTTCTTCTACTTCATCTTTCTGACGATGGTCCGTCGCTCCAGAATCATTAACGAGTCGACTCAAAGTGTTTGTACTTCCTGTTCGCAGCCACAGGAGGAAGCGGACCGAGGGTTTGTTCCGCCGCCCTCTCGGCCGCTCCAACGACAGCCATTGCCACGGGAACGGAGGGGTGATGGAGCGCAGCTCCCCGCCGGTGACGGGTCACTTCAGCCCCAGGGAGCTGCTGCTGGGGCGGGGTCAGGGTTTGACTCCGCCTCTTGACAGCCCGGAGCGCCGGCGCCGCTCCGCCGCCGCGGTGACCATGACGGTGAGCCGGCATGATTCGCTGCGGAGGCCGGAGGACACGCCCATCCGGCGCTCGAGCAGCGGGCAGCACGGCTTCAGTGATTCCCATCGCTCCCGAGGCCTGGACCCAGACACACTGGCACAGGTACACACACACACACACACAGGTACACACACACACACACACACACATTCACTGAGGAACACACAGGTGACCTTTTTCCAACAATGTTCAAACCAGTGAAATCTGCAACTTTACTGAAGGTTTCCTGTGAATGTAGGATCTTTCTGTACATTAGCTGTAAGCTAACGAACGAAGGCAAACCAAAGGTCGTGTGTTTGAAGTCAGCACTCAGCAGAGACTCTGGTTCTGGTTCTGGTTCTCTCTCCTTGTCTCTCCCCTCCTCCTTCTCTCCTTGTCTCTCTCCTTCTCTCCTTGTCTCTCTCCTTCTCTCC
>CAEMYA010000213.1:618810-632220 GCA_903131615.1 Diplodus sargus
GTCTCTCCCTCCTCCTCCTCTCCTCCGTCTCTCCTTGTCTCTCCCTCCTCCTCCTCCTCTCCTTGTCCCTCCTCATGGACTCCTTCTCTCCTTGTCTCTCTCCTCTCCTCCTTCTCTCCATGTCTCTCTCCTCCTCCTTCTCTCCTTGTCTCTCCCCTCCTTCTCTCCTCGTCTCTCCCCTCCTCCTTCTCTCCTCGTCCCTCCTCATGGACTCCTTCTCTCCTCCTGCAGGACATCGAGGAGACGGTGACGGTGGCTCTGGGGGAGTTGAGGCAGCTGGAGCGTCAGGGCTGCCGGCCGGCTCCAGACGTGGTGCTGGACACTCTGGATCAGGTGAAGAACGGGCCCATCACCACCTGCTCCTCCGAGTCTCCCAGCCCCCACAGCACCCCCAGCACCCCGGGCACACCTGGAACACCCGGCACCCCCGGTACTCCCGGTACACCCGGCACTCCCGGCACCCCCGGCACCCCGAGCCCCCTCAGCCCTCTGAGCCCCATCAGCCCGCTGCCCGGACCTCCGCCTGGACCTCCCAGACCGTCCAACCCTTCCCCCGACACTCTGGGCTCCTTCAAGCCCGTGGCAGCTGCCCGCATCGGGGCCCCGCTGCGACCCCCGGCCCTGAGGCCCAAACCGATGGTCCCACCTAAGAGCAGCACTCCGCCTCTGCCCCCACCGCTGGACAAATCCTGCACCATGTGAGCCAAACCAGGCCAGTAGAAGGCCAAATCAGGCCGACCCGGGCCAAAACTGGGCCAGAAGAGGAGATCAGGGTACTGCTTAATGTTTATAATCAACATGAGGGTAGAAACGGTAGGAAAGAGAAAAAGGTTTTAATGTAGTAATAAACTCTAATATATGACATGACCTATGATATGATATGCCATGATATTTATGTGTTGTCAGGTTGGTGTGTACTCTCTTGGTGTGTAGGAGTTTCCTTTCTCCATGTATCGAAGCATTTATCAAAGGTTAGCTAAACGAGCTGCTGATAAAGAGACACGGGAACATAGAGCGGAGCGTCCTGTCCTGTATATGAGACGTGGGGAGTGTAGTTCAGCTCCAGTGAAACATGTAGTTCCAGTGACGTGAATGTTGGCTGTACCGTCATGACGACAGGCCCGCGTCGCCGGCGAGGCTCAAAGACTATCCGATCGATCGGCTGCTGCGTCTGCAAACCAGAGACTGTGTTCAGAGGACGAAGACAAACTGTTCAACAACAACAACGACGACGACGTCTGTGCGACTTATAATTTATTTTTTTATTTTTCCACTCGGTTCAGCTGCTAAGCTCACTTACACCTCAAAACCACGGAACGCCTCTTGAGGTCGTCGGTGACACCAAACTCACATTGTTTAATCCAGCTATTTAATGAATGTTTCCAGTATTTTAAAAAAAACGACTGTTCAGCCATCTTGAATGTTCAGTGAGCTGCTGCGGACGCTCGCTAAACTTTTTAAACAGCCTTCTTGTGTTCTCGGAGGAGGTGGCGGGAGGGCGGGAGGGCGGGAGGGAGGGGGGAGCTACTCAAACAGGGTGCGACGGTCGAGCGGTGGAGGGAGCTTGGACAGAAGTTTTTCTGGGATGGGGGTGGAGGTGGGTGTATGATTTTGTTCTTGTTTGTGTGTAAGACCAGTGTGTGTGTGTGTGTGTGTGTGTGTGTGTGTGTGTGTGTGTGTGTGTGTGTGTGTGTGTGTGTGTCCTGCTTGCCTGCCCTTGTTCTGCTCCCCTTGTAAGTGCAGCAGCACTAGAATAGTGATAGACGATAGATAATTCATGCCTGCCTTGAGTGCCAGAACACGCAAGTGCAAGTTGGAGGGGGAGTGCAAAAAAAAAGCATGCCACTTTCTGTGTGTGTGTGTGTGTGTGTGTGTGTGTGTGTGATAAATGGTTTACCTGCTTGTGAAGTCACTGAAGTCACTAGTTAACCTTAAAGATTCACAATAAGCTAACAGGGTGGGGCTTTGTGTGTGTAAACGCCCAAAAAAAAACAGACAAACACTTGAACAGCACACTGAATGTGGCCTCCAACCGGGCTGGTAACTGATGTGTGTGTGTGTGGTGATTAAAATGAGACATGACGTGCTGATATGGTGTGTGTGTGTGTGTGTGTGTGTGTATGTGAAAGTGCCTTTTTTTTAATCCTTGTCTTTTTTGGGGGAGTTGTGAATCCACTCACGCATGTCCTGAACGAAGAGCAGCAGCACTCTGAATGAAATAATCATAAAAGTGTTTAGTAGATTTTACTGAATTATGAATTCTAGCGTTAACCCATTGTGACATTGCACTTTGATGTATAGGATCGTGTACTTGGCATGTAGCATCATAACATGTTGGTGCATTTTAACTCAAAAAGGTTTCCGGAGGTTTCTTTGAATGTGTTTCATAATAAAGGAAAACGGTTTTTCGTCTGTTAGTGTTGCTGTATTTGAAAAACGGAGCTTCCTAAAGATGAGCTCATATAGCCAAATGGATTGTATCAATGTGTTGTATTTATATTATAAATAAATCGGAAAATAAATTAGCATTCAAAGTCATTAACTGATAACTGAACCTTTCTTTACATGAAATGTCGCTTAATGTTTTTGTTTGAACACTCAATAAACCTCCAGGTGTGTTCTGTAAAAATCACTGCTCTCTTTAACGCTGTCTGGTTTTTTAAGTGGTTATCAAACAGTTTCACTTTAATACTGATGCCACAAACACACAAGAGTTACAGCGAGAAGATTGTCAACATTTGGATGAAGCAGGAAATTTTAACTATTTTTTATGTGAGTGCTGAGGATGAATTTCAGAAAGACTCGAAAACAAAGTCATCTTTCATCCACAGACAGAAATTCCAGGTAACTTTAAAATATCGCCGACACGTAGACCAAACTAACACGAGTTGTTGCTCGAGATGACGTCCTCGTATGTCTTGTTTTGTCCACAACGCAGTGAACCAACTCAGAAAACATTCACGTTTAAGAAGCTGGAATCAAGAGAATCGCTTGATTCATTGTTGGAGTCGAAATCTTGAGACACACTCGACAACGTTGGTGAAGAAAAAATGTCTTCAACACGCTGCAAAAGATCAAACTTCAGGCACCAGTTTTGATTCTTTGGTAGTTAAATGACATTTTAATAAAAACATTTTAAAGGTTTCAGCTTCAGCAGTAGAGTTGGAAATCTAAAATCACCTTCAAGGAGCCTCGTCTACGGTGCAGATGTCACTTTTGTATTTCTGTAGATTTTCTCATAAGATAAGTTTTACTACATTGATATGAAGTTGATTTAAGAAATGTTCGGTTTGTTTTTCCAGCTTTAAAAGAACTCAAACTGACAATGGTTTTAATTAATGCTGCATCAAGTCAATCGATTCTTTATTTGGTAAAAATGTAAAGACAAGTCGACTTCAATCATCTGAGAAATGTGCCAACTTCAGCTTTCTTGTCTTGTCTGACAAACAGTCCGACACTTTTATTACAGCTTTAAAACACAGAAAAGCAGAAATCAGTTGGTTATTTTATGATTTACTGATAAACAAAATTACAGCCAAACAAATTTTTGAGGGCTGATACTGAAGTAATATTAGTAGGTTTAAGAAATCTGAACAATAGATCCATTCAAAACATTTTTATAGCCAACAAATAAGCTTATCTGTTATATGTTACGTCTACTGACCAACAAATGAAGTCACTGGTAATGAGATTTATTGTTAAAGAAACGAGGCTGGATGTGAAATCATCTCCAGGCTTTATTTAAACTGTAACAAGCACAGGAAGTAGAAACTTCAAAGTAAAAAGAAATCATGTTAAAAGAGTAAATGATGCAAAATCCTTAAAATCATCGATATTTAAATAAACAAAAGGCTTTAAGCGCACTGTTGTCGCCCTGTTGTTGCCTCAGAATCAGAAAGTCGTGCGTCTCTTTGGTCTGGAACGTTTTTAGCAGAGTGAGATTTGAATCAACGAGAAGAGCAGCGGATTGGACCACAGGAAACGGTTTCAAAATAGGATGTAAAGTTTCTACATCTTCAAGCTTCATCATGATTTCCATCTTCGCCTGGTCAGTCTGCAGCTCAGCCTTTGGATCCGGGTTTGAGCGTGCTGAAGGGTTTGGAGTTCCTCAGCGATGCTGAGATCTCCTGCAGGAAGGAGGCGATGTGCTGATCCTTCTCCGACTTCCTGCCGTCAAAGATCACCACCATGGTGAAGTGCGGCTCGGGCCGCGTCAGGTAGTAGGTGCTCTGGACTTTATCGTCGTAGAAGTGCACCACCTTGTCCAGAGTGTTGAGCTCGGCGGCGCGGTCTCCCATCATCATGATGACGTTCGGCCAGTGCGTGAGCGGCCGCTCTCCTGACGGCAGGGACACCACGGCGGGGAACTGCTCCACGCCTTTAGGTGCCTCTCTGTAGGAGTGCGGGTGGTGGTAGCCGTGGCCCTGGAAGCTTTCTGAGCCGCGGTTGTCGAACACCAGAGACACGTTGCTGGCGTCGTGTTTGCGGATGAAGGAGCTGATCTTGCCGTGGTAGTCCGGCGTGGTGCGGGCGGTGAGAGCCCGCATGTCGGCCGGGGCCGTCTGCCGGCTCAGAGCTTCATGGAAGTAGAAGCTGAACTTGGCGAGGAGCATCGCCTGGAAGCGCTGCAGCCACAGGTACAGGTGAGGAGGCTGCACGGCCTTCTGGGACTGACCTCCGAACAGATGCTTGCGGGTCTCTTTTTGCCGCTGGAACAGCAGACCCCAGGCGATGAGCTTGGAGTTGGCGCCGTGCAGGCTCAGCAGAGCGGGCAGGAAGCTCCACTCTGAGACCTGGGCCTGGCAGCGCAGTAACTGGGTCACCACGTCCACCTCCGTCTGGAAGCCCTCCTCCACACGGCCCAGGATGGGATGGTGGAACCTGAGGGAGCGAGGAAGACCATGTTAGTACAGGAAGACACGCAAACTAATACAAAGACAGCAGCTGACCCAATTTTCTAGTGACCTGAAAGCAGCTGTCTCTTTGTCGTGATGAGAATACATCTGCAAGTGTGAGTCTCTCTCACACACACAGACACACACACACATTCTGTATTTGGGCTCCATATATTTCTGCAGATGGGAGCTCCACCTTCACCCCTCAGTGCACGGTCACATCAGTGATGTGTGGTGCGTCAGACCGCGACTCGCTGCAGCTCAGTCAACAGCTCAGTCGTGCAGTTTGTGTTCCTGCTACCGTCGCAGGACACATTTCTGCTGACACGTCTCCGGGGAAAAGTAGGAATCCTGCGTCTGCACAAAGTTTTTCTCCTCCAACCCCAATATGTCACTTTCTCCTTCACAAGCTTCCATCTTTAATCTCACTAATTTATTTGTTTCTTTTTTTTTTTTATTAATCAAGACTGAACCAGGTGTAAATGATGGACGAAGCGTTCAGAGCCTTTGTTTGACTAAAAATAGTGAACAACATCAGAAAAGTTCTGAATTTAAAATCTTGAGGAAGCAGTTCACAAAAAATTAAGATGCAGTCATCATCTCCTCCCTCCTGATGGAGAGTGAAGTCTCTACAAAACATTTCTGGAGCTTCACAGCAAACCAGAGTTGCAGCTTTTGAGACTCGATTTGAGGATTTCACAGAGACTTAGATTACACCAGACGAGCTGCATGGAGCCATTTTATGTTTTGGACGATGCTGCAATGCGGTTTTGCTGTGAAGCTCCAGAAATGTGCAAATCTTAATGCAAACCTTTTGGCCTGGTGGTGAGTAGATAATGACTTAATTTTCACTTTTCGGTGACCTTTTCCATTAAAGGTAAAGTATCTGAGCTTGAGACAAGAATGAGGAAGGATTCTGCACTAAAATTTGTGAAACTGAAAATCACTTAAAAACAGCTGAAGCTGTGACAATATACTGGATTTTGTAACTTAAAAATACGACTTTAAAGAAAACAAATGTTACTTCCCAGAGAAAAATTGGTGATTATCAAGTCTTAGTCCCAAGTTGTCCAAACATGACTACTTGACAATCTGTGGATGAGACTCAACAACCTCCAGTACATGTTCTTGCTTTGAGGACTGAGATTTACACACTTGGTGCTGTATTTGTGCAGGACGGCCTCCAGCGTGGTCACCAGCTCCTCTGAGTTGATGCTCTTCTGGCTGCCCAGCGAGTGCATCTTCTCGTACAGGTCGGCCATCTCCATGCGGGCCTGCGTGAAGTGGCAGAGCTGCTCCGACAGGTGCGACAGCAGGTCCTCCAGGTAGGGAGCGGAGCCCGGCTGGCTGTGACGCCCCATCGTCACCACCTTCCTGAGCTCGTTGAACAGGGAGGTGTAGATGGTGCGGATGGAGTCTTTGCGGCTGAAGAAGGACTGACCGCCTGCAGAGAGAGAGGAAGAAAATATGATGCTTACAGTTTCACCATGAGATGAAAATGGTTGACTTCAGAGCATTCATGCGCTACAGCTCCATCTGCTGTTGGGAAATGTTGCTGTCAGTGTGACTGAATCTCACTTTATCATCATTTAAGATATTAAGTACTGCCCTGAGTTTAACTCTTAGTATTTGCACACTAGCACAAGTATTTTCACATTATGTGATAGATGATAAAATCATGTTTCAGACACATTTCAGGAGAAAACACAGTGAGTTTGACATCTCATCTATTTGGATTTTCGGACTGAAATGAAATGACAATATCACTTTAATCATTTGATGCCAATTTAAGGCAAAAGCACAACAATAATAAAGCTTTTGGAGAGAGTTAATAGAGCCTCACAACCTCTAAAACCTCACATTTAGAGGCTGTAAAGGGGGATTTGTTACGATTTTACTTTTGCTTTGTCTTTATATTATGTTTGCTAGTCATGACAGTTCATAACGTTAAGCCACTCCATCAGACTTTAGCTAATTTACCCATTTTCTGTCCGAGGAATGTCATGTTGTGGTACGCCTTCTCCGCGGCCGCCAGGTGAGCCAGGGCGGCCAGCAGCGCGGCCCAGATGGCCCCGGCGCTCTTGCTGTTGTCCTTCTCCTTCTCCACGTAGTCCTTCGCCCGGTCGAAGGAAAACATGCCGAGCTGCGTGAAGAAGCTCTCCAGGATGGCCCGCTCCCTGGGAACGGGCCTCAGCTCCTCCACCTCCGTCATGGCTCAGAGAAACTCCCGCTAACTGCACCAGCTGCCTCCGTCTGCCGGAGAGGGCTAGCGGCTAGCTAACGGCTAACCGTGCTAGCTAGCAAAGACACACTCTGCCGTCTTGGTGGGAAAATCTAATTCTACCAACCGAAACATGGAGTCTACTGACTTTAAATGAGTTCGACACTATTTCAAAACGTATCTATTTACAAAGACGCCAATAAATGCCTTCAATACGAGCTGAAAGCGGCGAAAATGTTTAAAAATATGCCTGTTTCTACCCAACTGTCAAACCGACCGACGCCATTTTGGTTGTAACGGATGTAAACACTACGGAAGGTCAGGAGTACCAAAATAAGTAGTTTGACTTCGCAGCTGCAGTAGAAGTTTCTTCTTTAAAAGGGTTTAAGTAGATTCTGGTCATTCCAGGATCTGAGGACTTCTGCAGACTTGGTGGGAGAATCTGCGTGGAGACATTTTATTCTGTTTATTTGTATATTTCAGTTGTTTTTGTGTTGTTTTAAAACAAGTTTCCAGCTACCTGAATAAGCTTTGTTCAAAACATCTGTAGGGGTTTCCAGTAAATGCCTTTAATAAGAGCTTTTTATGTGCCTATATCTATAGACATGTGTACATAGAGGCCTGGCAGCAGAAAGTAGCATAAAATGCAATTCCTCAAATGAAATACAAGTACCTCTAATTAGTACTCGAGTAAAGTACAATTTAATTTAATTTAATAAGTAAAGAAATGATTGAGCTCAACTGATTATGAAATGTTGATTCATCATTACGTTTATAAAAACATAAACTGGATATTATTCTTATTTCATGAAAGACTTTTAAAAAACTCAGAATCATTCCTGACATTTTCTCAAACCACACTTTATTTAATTTCATACTTTTTATAAGGACACACTTTATTTCATTCTGTCATTTTTCACATTTCATTCACAGTGGTGATGTCACCGCCCCTGTCATCTGTCAGCCAATCACATGTGCCCGCCTCACTTCAACGCTGAAATAAACAGACTTCTTTTTTTTTCATGAAAACAAATTTTAAAGATTCTTCAAACATTAAAGTTCATCTTTTTAAGGTTTTCTTCACTGCAGTTTCCTCCAGTTGATTCTTATCTAACCTGCAGTCATTTATCTAATCACACAGTATTTTATCTAAACACAGTATTTTATCTAAACACAGTATTTTATCTAATCACACAGTATTTTATCTAAACACAGTATTTTATCTTAACAGTATTTTATCTCATCACACAGTATTTTATAGAGTGAATAAAGTCTGTTATAAGTTCCCACAGCCCAATGAGATCACTTTAAATGTCCTGTTATAATGGACCAACAGTCTGAAACACAAAGATATATTAAGTTTATGATCATATATGAAAAGAAAACATCAGATCGTCACATTTAAGAAGCGAGAACCAGAGAATATTTGGTTTGTTTAGCTGACAAATAACTAAAAGGATTAACTGATGATCAAAAAAGTTCATGTGACTGATTCATCCACATGTTGCAGGTCTATTCTGACACATTACATGAGGACTTTGAGGAACAATCACAGAAATTCAACATTAAAGGAGCATTCTGTAGTTTTGGTGAAGAAATGTTAATGAGCAGAGAAAGATTTTCATTGGCTGGTTTTTATTTTCTGCCTCAACAAACTAAATAAACAAACTCTCTTTGTTTTCATGACTGAATATAACTGAATAAACAAACTGACCTTAAAGGAAAACACAGTTTATACTGTTTCACTCTGTTTATATGTGGCGGACCCTGCCACCTCTCAAGCTTCAAACAGTGTTCTGGGACCTTCTTCTCCTCTGAGAACAGCTCGTTGACTCACTGATGTTTGTATTATTACCTCATTAATATTGTAAACATTAAAATTATTAGTTTGAATTTCTTCTCCAAAACTACGTAGTGCCCCTTTAAAACTCGTCCCTCTTGCGACGGGTCTTCTTCTTCTTCTTCGTCTTCTCCTCCTCCTTGTGGAAGACCTTTCCATCTGCCTGCTTCCTCCAGCTCAGTTTGACGTCTCCTTTCACCCCCTGGTCCTTCAGCCTCTGTTGGACCTGATAAAAACTCCTCAGCATCATCACTCACAGAGAGATTTTACATTCTGCATCGTTCTTTATATCTTCCTCTATTTTAGGAGCTCTGCATCACATTTATACATCCACATGTTTAGTTCCCTAAGATGGCGTCGACCTGTCGGCCTCTTGTCCTTTCTGACTTTCTCCTCCTCTCTCTTCTGTTGTAAAGGCTCTGGCTTTTCTAGAACTGATAGTAACGTTTGTGCTGAGCGTCGACTCTGAACGAGTCACAGTTCTGCCTCAGTCGGCCTGCAGAGCGGCACGACGACACTCTTTAATCCTGCACACATGTACGTGCAAAGCTTCCTACACGATGCTCAGCTCATGTTGATCTGTTTCCTGCCTCTTCACACTGTTTCTTGTTCTGCTGAGTTTTCCCTCAGGGGATCAATAATAATAAAGTCAATAAAATTAGAAAGGTCCAACATGATTTACCTCCTTCAACATCTGTTCCATCACAGCAGGGTCGTTGAGATCCAGAGAGGAGTCCTTTCTCTCCAGACGCACTTTGATCACTTGCTTTGTAGTCGTAGAGGCTGTGAAAAAAAAACATGTTCATATGAATATTGACATTCATCAGTTTGAACACTGACAGTGAAACTGTGTTTCTATCCTCCATCTGTGGCGTCTGTCTGATAACTTTACATAAAATCACATGTCAGTGATAAACATCAGGAGAGTTTACATTTTCTTTTCTGTCCTTAACTTATATTTTCTGTTGTTTTTTTAGTTACATTGTCATTGATTTGATGCTAAATTAAACAAAAATCAAAATATAAATACGAGTGGAATCAACAGTTAACACTCACGTGCGCTGTAGCAAATGAACGGTTTGTTCCGGTCACAGGGAGCGTCCCGCCATTTTCCAGATCTGCGCAAGTCTGCCACCACACAAACCCGATTCCAAACATAGTCGTTAGGTTGACCATCAAGCCAGTACCTAAATGTGGAGTTACTTCCATCCGACCACCTCCAGGAGTCCCTGAAAAGGCCGATCCAGATCCTTTGTCTTGCGGGTACCACATTGTTTACCTTCTGGTTCTCTGCTGTGTTCCTCACACTGGCCAGGTCTGTGTGGTGTTGTCTGCAGTAGCTCCTGGCCTCAGTCCAGTTCATGGGAGTCGAGATGAGGACAAACTTCACCTTCAGTCCTGCAAACAGAGCACAGTGCTGTGCAGAGGAACTATAACATACAGTTTACCATCCACGTCGTGTCTGTGGCAGAATTCACAGCATTATAAATCCACTGAATTAATGACTTTGTAAAATAAAAATGGAAGACATGATCATCTTAATAAATGTTATTGAGTATTTCTTCACCTTCTCTCCACATTGATAATCACAGATAGATTCACACATTATGTTTCCTACATGTGAATATTTCTCAGATGTATGGTTGATGGCAGAGGAAAGATAAGAAAAACCTTCCGATACACAAATCTGTTTTCAGCTTTACTTTTCTTTCCTCAAACATTTGCTTTTACATAAAACATTGGATCATTTGCCTTCTTTGGACGTCACCATGTGAGAAGTTTAGTGGGGAAAAGTTTCTTTGGTGAAACTAACAACACATTAACATGTGAAGCTCAAGTAAACAGAGCTTTGTGTTGGATGTCACCAGCAAAAAGAAAAAAAACACTTCAAACCACTTCACTACTTAATAGTATCACCTCTGACATCCATGCAGACAGCCCAATAGCGATCTATACAAGGATAGCTGGACCATCGTACATCAACCATCGCTGCGCAGTACTCTGTAGTGTAAATTTTTTCTGGTTGTCCAGGCCACCACGGTCTGAACCCAGTCTCCCCATCTTTGTAGAAGTTGGTGTCTGACAGTGACCACTTCCAGATGTACACGTCATCATCGTACAGCCCGATCCAGAAATTCTGAAAGCAACATTTTAATTTATGTTTCTTTAGCCTCAAGTTTATTTTAAAGCATTATATTTAATATACTCTCTAAAAACATTAACATGAGGGTCATTCCATGCCAACTCACAGAGGACCGTCCACTTCCTGTCACTGACTTTCTTTAAAAGAATTCACGTTGAAACTTTCATGGCACTTTGGAAACTCCTAAAGTGATCTCTGTATTTGTATTCTGAACCTCACCAATCGCTATTTTGTAATTGGACTGGGTTAAAATGTGTCCAGAACTAAAGATCATTTACAACATGTGATCCTTTAAATAGTTGTTGCTGAATCGTGACAGTAATCCAATTTATAACAGGAAGTCTTTTTATTTTTTTACTCGAAAGAAGAATCTTTAATTTTGCAAAACTTCGCATCTCCTCTAGTTTTCACTTTCTTGCAAACAAATGTTGGTTCTGTGTGATATCAGTGGAGTTCTGTCACGTCTGTACATCTATGGGTGCATTTCAAATAGTTCAAATTCAAGCCGCACCTTCATCAGACACAAGATTAAAGTGCTGCTTACAACGTCCTTCTGAGAAGTAGTGGAGTAGAAGTACAGAGTGGCATTAAATGGAAATACTCAAGTACAAGTACAGAACCTCAAAATATTACTTCAAAATGTTTCTACTGAATTTACACCAATGTGGCAGAGCAAAACTTTCAACCTGCGTGTCATTTACATCATTGTCAAAAATTGTTTTGAGATTAAAGAAAGACGTCAGTGAACTCACTTTGCTGTTATCGCCCTTGTTGTTCAGGATCTTCACGTCCTCCATGTTGTCTATAGTTGCCAGGTCAGTGTATCTTTCTCTGCAGTACTTCTGAGCTTCAGTCATGTTCTTCAGGTCATAAACAAAATGGTACTGACGACGGACTTGTGATGAGACGGCACTCAGCCCTGCAGTGACACACATGCACACTGATTACATTTGAATGAAACATGACTTCTATGATACATCTTGACTTTGTAATGTTGCATTTCAGATGTGTCGTTGTCTCTGTCAGTAAAATCACTGGTGAAATGTAACAAAGTCATTTACTTAAGTACTGAACTTAAACTACTGACAGGGTCGGGGCTGTCTGTATGGGGCGCCGATTGTAAAGTTGTGCATGATAAAATAAACAGAAGCTTTTCGCAGCAGCAAACCACGTTTAAAAAACATATATACATTTTAAAATGTTACTTTTGACCAGATTTAGAACAATATTTGTTATATTTACTTCTCTTGTAAAAATATAATGTCAATGTTAAATCTAAATAATGAATCTAATTCTAAATGTTAAACATTAAATATAAATGTTACATTTTACATCTAAATATTAAATATACATTTTACATCTAAATATTAAATATACATTTTAAATCTAAATCTAAATGTTAAATTTAAATCTAAATGTTAAATCTAAATATAAAAGTTAAATCTAAATGTTAAATGTTAAATCTAAATGTTAAATATAAATATAAATGTTAAATCTAAATGTTAAATCTAAATGTTAAATCTAAATCTAAATTTAAAATTTAAATCCAAATGTTAAGTTTAAATATAAAAGTTAAATCTATGTGTTAAATCAATTGTTGAATATAATATAAATGTTCTATTTAAATATAAATGTTATATATAAATATTTTTTATTTATATTTAAATTTAACATTTAAATTTAAATTTAACATTCATATTTATATTCAGCGTTTAGATTTAACATTTAGATTTAGACTTAACATATAACCTTTAGGTTTAACATTTAGATTTAGACTTAATATATAACCTTTAGGTTTAACATTTAGATTTAGATTTAACTTTGACATAATATTTAGTAAGTAAATAGTAAAGTAAATATCACAAAGTTCACAAATATTGCTGTAAATCTGGTCAAAAGTAACATTTTAAAATTCACATATGTTTTTTATAGGTGGTTTGTTGATAAATTGGCGAAAAGTTGCTATTCTATTATATGCGCAAAAATGTTAATGAGCAGAGAAAGAAGCCCTGCGATGAGCTGACTTGTCCATGGTGTACCCCGCCCTCACCCAGAGACAACTGGGATTGGCTCCAGCAACCCATAAGCAGGGAAGTGGTTACTTAACAATCGGCACCCCATATGTCTTTTGCCACTTTAAGGACAATTTGGAGTATTTCTGTTGATGTAACTTTATATTTCTACTCCATTACATTTCACCCTATAATTTGACTTTTACTGCATAACAATTAATTGTTATTCAGATGAAGTTTTTAGTCTAAAAACACATGACAGCCTGAAATACATCTATATGTATATATATATATATATA
>CAEMYA010000213.1:640235-652425 GCA_903131615.1 Diplodus sargus
TACTCCACCTTAAGTTCATCAGGGACGTTTGGAAAGTTAACTTTCGGCCTGTTCAGGTGTTATTTTACAGGTGTCTTTCCTGCTTGTTTGTCTGTTAAAATGCTATTAGTTTCTCCCCTTTGTAACAGGCTCGCTGTAAGCCTTTGGTTTATTGTGTCACAGTTTATGTTTGTTGAAATTTACATCAGTGTTAAAGTGCAGTTAAACTACCTTAGCTTTCCAATATCCTTTATAGGCGAAATACACACTGCACTTGCACTCTGGTTAGACTGAATTGCTTTGCAATGACAGTTAAAATGTAACATCCAGTGGTCACATATTCTTCTCTTCTCTCTTCAGATGCAGATTGAAATATTTCACACAGCATCAGGACTGAAGGCCCCAACAGACCTGCTGACTGGACATCTCTTCTAACTGACACAGTGATCGGCGCTGGCTCAGGCGTGTGTGAGCTGACCAATCAGAGGCAACTGGGTAGCTTTCAGGGGCGGGGCTTCAAGAGACAGGAGCGAAAACAGCGTTTCAGACAGAGGGTGTGTGTTTAAACCTGCCTCCTTTAAAATCCATCCGCACAGAGAACAACAGCTGCTATTATATAAACTTCATCTGCATGACACAGTTTAAAGAAAGCATGTCTTGAGACGTTTCCACTGGAGGATTCATGTCACTGAAGCAACACACTGCTCATGTGAATGTGGACGGTTGGAGACAGAGCGCTGATTGTGCTCCTCGACTGTCGCGAACAACGATATCTTCCCAGCGTGTGATCACGAACTCCAGGCAGCGTGTTATGCACAGCATTAAACTACGTTGTACAGGAAGTATATGACGCTTGTGATATATTTTTGGAAAGGTGGAACTCATTTACCCTGTAATCAATGTGAGCGGCTCATTCATCAGACTAATACTCATGACGGTGACTTGAAGTTGACATCTCCACTGCAGCTCTTACATGACCCCGTGTCTTATCGGAGTCCAACAGCCAGTTTATATGTCAGTACATATTTATACAGATGGTAACAGCTGTATATTTAAGAATGTAGAGTTTTCCTGCTGTGTTTTAGATCCTTATCATGCGACTATGAGGATAAAGTCTGTCTTCTGAGTTTAAGCGTACGCACATAAAATGATCAATTTCCTAAAACAGGTAACAACAAATGAAGGTATTCAACAAGGTTTGATTTGCCTTTTTTAATTAGAAACTCTCCTGGTTGAATCATCAGAATGGCACAATTCAAACATTTTTCCTAAAGTTGCACGTTGTATCAGTATCAATCGATCGCGCATGGACAATGTAATGTTAATATTGGTGCTGCTAAGGTGGGTGGTGCGTTTAGCTGTGGGTCGGGGGCCCCATATCGAATTCTGCTTATGGCCCCATAGAGCCTTGGGCCGGTTCTGAACCAGGCTGTGGTAGAAGTACAATGACACTTTGTAAGAGTTCATCTACGATGGCCATTTGTCACAGTCATAACAGAGATTTTACAACAGAGAAGTCTGGTATTCGTAGAAATTGCCTGTTTTGATTTGGTTTCCGCTCTGGTTCACTCCTCGGACTAACCTCCTCGTTTCCATAACAACTGCAGCGGTTGCTATGGAAACCCTTTCGGAAACAGCGCTGTCTTTTTATGATTATAACCAAAAAAAGGGGGCCAATACAGCTCATAAAAGGCTGTATTTCACCAGCCAAAAAGTGATTACAGCTCCTACCTCGTGACTGAAAGGTTGATTCTGCATTAAATTGACTTTATTTCACTCTTGGTGTTCATAGTTGACAGATTATAGCCCACTCACTCCTTTTTACCCATTGAAATACCTTTAAAAGGGCCAATACAACCAATAAAAGGCTTTATATCACCAGCCAAAAAGTGAATACAGCTCCTACATCGTGACTGAAAGGTTAACTCTGCATTAAATTGACGTTATTTCACTCTTGGTGGTGATATTTGACAGATTATAATCAATCCAGTCCCTTTTAATCCAGTTGTTGTAATTCAGGTCGCTGTCCCTTTAAGAACTGTCAACGGTTGGCTACCGGAAGTCGGTCCGTTAACTAAATTGTCCCGGTCCTGCCTTCGCCTCCGGTGCCTGTGTGTCAAACACGGAACCTCTGAAGTAATTTGTGTTATCGGGTCGTCAGTTACTGAATATCATTAATTTCGGTTATTGTTAATTGAATCTTTTTGACCCCAAAATCTGACGAGAGAAAGAAACGATCGACCGAACTAGAATTAATATATTTAGCTAACGTAAGTTAGCGTTAGCTTGCTGTCGAAGGAGGTTGAAGGAAGTTGTTAACCATGGCTGTGGAGCTAACTGGTGAGTTCACTTACACACAGCCGGTGTAATTAATCAAAGAAATCTCAAGTAACATCTTTAAAATGTTTTATTCAGTTAAACGTGTGAGCTGCAGCACGTCAGAGAGCAGAGAGAGGCTAATATGCTAGCTACTGCTAGCTGTAGCTAACATCATATGAAAGAATGTCATTGTAATAGTGTGTCATTGATTTTTAAGCATCATTCTTTTCTTTTTGCTTTTTTTAAATGTCTTCTCATGTTTTGCAACCAAGGCTAGTGTAGCAATGGTTTCCTGTCCAGCTAACATTATCCAGTGTTAGCGCCATATTATCTATGAAATAGGAAAAAAAGGGGGGTGAGTCTGATTTGTCACGTTATGTTGACCATGTAATAAACTGTGGTACAGATATTATGTACAGTATGAATAGTGAAAGCATGCACTGTGCAGCTAAATGTTCTCAGGCAGTGTTTTACTTTTCTATCTAATGTTTTTGGATTAATGTTACTGCTGCATTAATGTTTGAGCTCGTTTTTAAAGGGGCACTCTGTCATTTTTGGAGAAGAAATTCACACGCAATTGTAATATTTTGATAATGTAATATTCATAAGGAGATAATACAAATGGGAAATATTTTATTTGTTCCGTAATTGAATGGACGAACTGTTCTCTGAGAAAAATAATGTCCCCAGAACACTGTTCGGAGCTACAAAGATGGCAGGGTCCGCCAAATGTTTTTTAAAAACAAACAGTATGAAACAGGTCAATGAAGATCTTTCTCTTCTAAATAAATGTTCTTCGTCAAAACTACATTGTGTGTAATGTGTTTTCAGCAGTAAAATAGTTAATTTTAAGCTTTTAAGAAGGAGCATCATATAGAAGGAAACATATCATCCTCATTTACAACATTTACTCAGAACAGTAACTAATAGCCAAAGCTGTCAGACTAATATAGTTAAATATACAAACTTTGCCTCTGAGATCTACTGAAGAAGTTAGTTAGGTAAAAGTTTAATGAAGTGGAAATACTGAAGCAGTGAAGCTGATTAGTTCCCCTCTGCCCTGACTAACAGGCGTGCTGTGATAGTCAGAGAAACGACTGTGCTGCAGTGTTTAGATGAAATATTTCTCTCAGCACATTCCCGCGGCCCCTCGCTTTATCTGACCTTCAGAAAGATTTGGGGACTTTCTAAAACCTCTGCGTCTCCCTCGGGCCGAGGTCTCCATCCTGCGTCACACATACTGATGTGTGCCTGATGCAACAGAGAGTCTTTTCTGTTTTTGGTTTTTGGTGATCGTTGCTGCTGATTTATTGATTTAATCCAGACTGTGATCTTTTCTGAAGCATAACCACGTAGTTTTATTGCAGAAATATGACCACGTAGCTCGAGATAGAGTAATAATAGGAGCTTGCTGTTAACCACTCTTTCATAAGCACTTGCTACTTTAGGGGTATAAATCTGCGCTTGAAGATTTATGAACATGGATGCATCTCTGGGCGTCCAGAGACTTAGATTACACAAGATGAGCTGCATGGAGCCATTTTATTTGATTTTTTGTTGATGGAGTTGTTCGTATCAGTCTCGGAGGCACATGTGTCCCAAAATGTTAATTCCCCAACATAACCAGCAGGAACATCCCTCAAGTCCACATCAGAGTCACATTAATAACTTTTTATGTGTCGTTTTCTACTTGAGTTGTACTTAAAATAAAAATTGATTGTAAAAGTCATTTTCGTAAGTGAGGCCGCGGGACGACGAGCCTTCTTCAGCTTCCAACAAACAAAGCACAGACAGATGTGTAACATCTGGTCCGAGCACCTGCAGCTGTCGCCCGATTCAATCACATTTAACAATTTTGCTCTTTTTTTTCTTCTGCCTTGATTATCTAACAGTAGAACATTTGTGCATGTCGGTAATTTTGGATCTTGATTCCTGAGATGAATTTGATGTAACATTTATTAATAATTAAAATGTATTGAAGGTTTTGTGTATATGCCTTTTGTATGTATTCTGTTGTTGCTCATGTATTTGTTTCTCTGTCTTCTGTAGGTTATTAAGTTGTTTGTGGATGTTTTAGATGTTTTGCTACTTTTGCAGTTTGCATGATTCACCACATCAGCCTTTCAGTGTGCGTGAAGTCAAACAGTTTGATCTGATGAAGTTCAAGTCGTCCAGGCGTGTACTTCTCTTTGTTCATGCGTAGTCTCACATCAATGTGATTTGCGTATCATCAACTTTTCCTTCTTATCGCTGTAGAAATGTGAAGGATCAGCCTGCTGGCTGCCACACAGTCTGCTGCTCTTTGAATCTTTACCTGTGGTTAGGGATCAAACATTGAAAGCTGCACCATCTCCACCCAAAAGAATAAAAGTTAACAAGTATCAGAACTTCCACTCTCATGCACTGATGTGTCTGACGTGTCTCCTGTCCTGCAGCACCGTCCGTCTGTCGTCATGGGCTCTGAGACTGATGTGCTGATGAAGGAATACTTCAAGATGATGACGGACATGATCGTGCTTTGTGCCACTCTGGCACTCTCCCTGTTCTTCTGGGTCCTCTCCCTCACCATCAGCTCGTACTCCGGTGAGCTGCACGACTTTTCCTCTCATTATCTAAAGAAATGTTGGCGCTAGTTTTAAATTTAAGTCCAAGGTTTCCCACAGAAACTTTTTTTTGATACAGTGAGTCAAACCACATCATGTGCTCTGCTGCAGATACTGGACTGTTTTGCCTTTGGGTTGTGTCGGATTTCAACCACAGTGGAATCTGTGAAATTCGTATGTTCTCTGTGTGAGATGACGTCAATAAATGTTACGTTTGATCTTTATTTTGCTGAAGAAAAAAATAATAATCTGCAGCTCCGTCTCCAGAACAGACCAGACCGACCCGCGGCATTTTGTTTTACGGAGAGAAGTTTACGAGAAATGTCAAATATTTGGATTTAAATAGTTTTTAATGTCTCACATAGAGATGTTGGTGATAAAGATGTTGATCTGAGTGTGTGTGTGTGTGTGTGTGTGTGTGTGTGTGTGTTTGTGTTTACAGGTACACTGCAGCCCGTGTCGCCGTGGCGATGGTTGTTCTCCATCCTGGTCCCCTTCGTGCTGACAGTCAGAGCGCTGAAGAAACGCAGTCTGAGCCGCTCGGGGACTCTGGCAGGTGAGTCCAAGAGTCCAGCCGGTTTAATGAGCTGCTCTGATTTATTGACTGAACGACACGAGAGGAGAACGACTGTCGGCTTTTTCTGCAACTGTAACATCATTGTTTTGTTTTCGAACCCACTTCTTTACGTTTTCTGTCACATTAGCTGCGATTACATGGACAACATTTCTTCCATCCGTGTGAAATCCTTCTGGTTTCGGATCCTGACTGAACTGTTCACACGCACACAGAATCGAGCTGTCGTTCCTCGAAGACTCGAAGCTGAATAGAACTTATTCCGTGTTTCCGCCTGCTGTGAAGCATCCGATCTGCATGAGTCTAACAGAAGAGAAAATGTAATTCATCCATTTATTAGTTTGTTCTGCCTGGTAAAGGGATAGTTCGCCCTAAAATGAATGTCTTATTTTTGTTCATTTACCGTACAAATACTGTACGTGCGTTCAATCGACCCCTCAGGGAAAAATAGCTTTTTTTATTTGAATTGAGGACGCAACAGATTCTTCTGTTCTCTCCTCCTTTCCTAGAATCTTTCCAGGAGTCTTTGAACAGTTTCTTCACGGTCGTGTGGACACAAACTGTGACAAAACACCCTGAAATGTGTCTCAAGGCTGATTTCAAGAGTGTCTAGATGTGTTCTGTGTTCTTGGTCCTGGTAGAAGTTATCTGGCTTCCTTTCGATCGTTACGTTTACCAAGAAAACAAAACCTGAAGGACGGACGGTCTCAGGCTGAGATACGAACAAAAACGCTGCGCAAATCACAAAAGGGTCGAAACAAACTGGTCCCTTCGTGTTGCGGTGGGAATAAAACCCACAGCCACCTTCTGATTCTATCAAAATGATAGACGAACAGAAACCAATGGACCCAAAAACCAAACATGACGTGAGACTCACTGATCAAAGAAAAACCCAAACTGAAAACGCAGAAAGCCGACTGATGTCGCCTCCCTGAAAACAGCACGATATTTTTAGCAGCTGATCTTCAACTAGTCACCCAACAGATTCAACATTTGTTTGGAGCTTCAGGGAGATGGTAATCAGATTAAACATTGTCTCTTAATCTCACACTCGGGTCCTTTGAACTTTTATCTGATGACGCTGTCAGCGTGTCTTCGGCCGTTTGCTCCCGCTGGAGTTGACGGAGACAGAATAAATCTTTTATGGCCAGTAATGTCAAAATTAATCAATTTAATAACCATAAAAAACCTTAAAAAAGAGCCGACGGCGTCAGGTGGCTGATGAAGAGAAATGAGGTCACTGATTTATTGAAATGCTATTTTAGAGTCTGGAAGTTTTTTGGTTTAAGTGCTTGAATTCTCCTGTTCGACGGTCGCTGACGTGTGTGTGTTTCCGCAGCTCTCCTGGTCGGCTTCGTGCTGACGATGGCCAACTACAGCTTCTTCTCCTCTCTGCTGGCTTTCTTCATCACCTCCTCCAAACTGACCCGCTGGGGAGCAGCGCAGAAGAAGAAGATAGACGCCGAGTACAAAGAAGGTGAGAGACGCGAGGCTGCGCTTCCTGTTTCTGAGGTTACGTTTGAACGTACTGACTGTCTGTGTTTGCGTCAGGCGGCCAGAGGAACTGGGTCCAGGTCTTCTGTAACGGAGGAGTTCCCACAGAGCTGGCACTGCTGTTTATGATCGAGGTGAGAATAAATAATAATAAAATCAGTCAAGCTGTTTGTTTCCTCGGTTTCCGGTTAGAACTGGCGGTTGTGTTGCAGGTGGGTCCAGGTGAGATCCCCATCGACTTCAGCAAACAGTACTCGGCCTCCTGGATGTGCCTCTCTCTGCTGGGCGCTCTCGCCTGCAGCACCGGGGACACCTGGGCGTCGGAGGTGGGGCCTGTGCTCAGCCAATCACAGCCCAGACTCATCACCACCTGGAAGGAGGTCCCAGCAGGTGAGAAGCGAAAGCACACACAGTTATAACGAGCGAGCACGGATATAATAATTGATTATTGGACGACTGTTCTCATCATGATTTCCCGGAAATTCTTTTAACTGACAAAGTAAAAAAAAGCACTTTCTCACATTTTTTGCTTGAAAAATTACGATTAATTGTATCACAAAAATAAGTTTATTACTGAGCGAACAGAACAGACTTCAGGGAATGAAGACATTAATCTGAAAGAAAAACTGTAGGCTGGTTTGTTAAAGACAGAAAGATTATTATGAAGTGATTATTCCTTCTCCTGTGATGCAGCATGTTCTGTACATCGAAGCAAACAGAAGTTCTTTCATACTGTGTGTGTTAAAGACTGTGAGACAAACATGTGACGGGCTAACGATCAACACGTCACAGTTTCATGGTACTGCTCGTCGCTCGTTCGAGGAAACTGTGCGGTCAGGAAACTCGTAAAATGTATGTTTCCTCTTTCACCCTCCAGGCACAAACGGAGGAGTGACGACCATCGGATTGGTCGCCAGCTTCGTCGGCGGGCTGACGGTGGGCGGGGCTTACTATGTAACACAGCGCCTGTTGGTCCACGACCTGCACATGTCCGACCCTCAGTGGCCGATCATCCTGTACGGCGGCGTGGCCGGCCTGGTGGGCTCGATGCTGGACTCTTTCCTCGGAGCTCACATGCAGTATTCAGGTAGGAAGTGATGATGATGTCACAGGACGTGAGAGTTTAAATAAACGTGAATCTTCAGTTTCCTCTTCGTCCGTCTGTCTTCAGGTTTCGACTCGAGCATCGGGAAGGTGGTGAGCTACGAGTCGGCCACCACCCAGCGGATCTGCGGGAAACCCATCTTAGACAACAACGCCGTCAACCTGTTCTCCTCCGTCCTCATCGCGCTCGTCCTGCCCGGGCTGGCGTGGGGGCTGTGGCCTCGGACTTACAACATCTGAGTAGTCCGAGGGTCCGTACTGATCACAGAAGCATCACACTTGAGATTAAAAGCACGCACGCTCTCTCTGCCTGTACTACTATGTGTTGGATAAAGACTTGGAAAGGAGAAAGAAGAGGAGAATAAACAGACTGATTAAAACTCGCTGCCTGATGGAACAGATGGAAGCTGCAACTGATCAGATCTGTGAAGGTTGTGAGGCGAGTTGTTTCCAGACGAGAGATCGAGAGGTGAAGTTAATGATGGTTTAAAAACAGCAGCAAAAAAGATAAAACACATCAGCTCGACTCAAAGTGTCCAGGGACCTGTTTCAGCGAGCAGGGACGCCCCTCTTTGTCTGGACCTGTTGGAGGGAGGAGCCAGTTTACAACAGTTAATGACTTTAAGCCTGAGATTTCTTTTCTTTAACTCCGGCTCAGTTTTCACTGAACCTGCTCTCTGAAACAGCGCCCTGGTGTGCAGGTACTTCTGACGACTGATCACGTCTACAAACAAATGAAACTGTGAATTATTTTAAAATGTTACAACAGCGATGATGCATCTCAGAGATCAGGGAGTCACACAACATTTGATATGTTCGCCCGAGTTTGTTTAAAACCTTCTGAAACTTTTGCAGTCGTACAAACAAACACGCATATCTACATGATGATCTTCCACACAGCTGGACAGCACATCTTAGCAAATAGTTCTGATGGAGCCCGAAGCCTCGCGCTGGTTCATGAAGTAATCATCAGAATTTTGAAATCAGAAACCGTTCGATCTGCAGCGACACACAAGTGCTCAAACAGACGAATAACAAAGAGCCGCAGAACAACAACAACACGACGACGTAAAGCAATAAAACCAGCTGGTTCTGTTTCATATCAGAATGTGTGACGTTGTTTAAGTGCCGCGTACTTTCCAGACCGTGTTTGTGGAAAAAGTGCAGCCAGATATACAATAAAATCACCTGAATACGAAGAAAAAAACCTAAATTGTGAATTTGTTTAGTGACTTTGTTCTGTAATTTCAATATCGACTTGGTTTGTGCTCGTTTAATGTGATGTGTCGACTTTTATGATGATGTTTTTATGTATTTAGGGCAGATTTATTTTTTTTTTGTCACGCTTTCACAGAATCTGCTTGTAGTTTCTCCTCAATCTTCAGAGTAAGAAGTTCTTTCTGCTCTTCAGTCGTTTCGAAAGGTTTATAAAAAAACTAATTTTCTGCCACTGAAGCGTTAATAAACATGTCTTTTAAATTAAAGCTGTGTCTTTGTCTCACGTGACCTCTGACCTTTGTTCCTTCTCGGTGTGTGAGGTGGGAGACAGACTGGACAGACGGCGGCGGCTCTCCAGAGGTATTACTGTTTTTATTTCAGAGTGTCTGAGAGAAAAAGGCACTAAACCAAACCGGGAGAGTGACATTGACTTTGAAAGGGAGAAAGAGAGCGAAGCAGAGGTTTTAAATTAACATATATAAAGTTTACACAACAGCAGGCATACAAACACATTCACACAGCTGACTATCTACACATTCCTGATTGATTAAATACAGCAAGGCTGAAGACTCCAGGAGCCGCTAAAGGAACATTCCCCTAAATTTGTTTGTCATTTGTAGTGTTTTAACAGCAGAAAATGGAAAATGTAGTGTCTCATTTTTCCTTTAGCGCAGCTCTCCTGAAGCTTCAGCAACATCTGGAAACCACCCGGACAAACAAAACAACCGTCATAAACTCTTCAAGAACTTATAAATATAAATAATCAGCGTACAGGGAAACTTTGTAGTGTTGGAAAAGACGTTTTAAGCTCCGTTCAGACGGGATTAATATCACAGGGGAGTGGAGAATTTAACGCTTCAGTCTGGACATTTTTGTGATCAGGTAACGATGGGGTGCGGTCTGTAAAGTCAAGAAAAAGCTGAAGATTTAAAGGAGATTCACTGATATCATTCAGAGTGATTGACACATCCCGATGATATAATTATCTCTGATGTCCATCATGTATAAACGCTCTGAAATCTGCTCGGAAGTCATTGAAAAGACCATTCAGAACTTGCCTGAGAATCTTCACATTTTAAAGTTTTCTTCAGTATCAAAGTCGTCCAGTGAGATTTATCAGTAGATTCATGGGAACGCTGCAAACAAGAGCTGCTAACAGCTAATTCTGCATAACAACCCCGACTCCCAAATGTAAATTGGTGCGTACAAGACTAACAGAAATATTTACAGCAAGTTGAATTTCTCACTGAGCTGATAAAAACTCCTCAAACAGACTAAACTTGGATCAGAACCATCAGTTTGGCCTCCTGCAGAGAAATGAATCCAGTCTGAACGGAGCTTCAAAGTGAAGTTTGTCCTCCTCGTCATCTTCTGATTATCTTTGCATCCACTTGCTACAACAAAAACTAAAAAATTAAATATAAGCTTATACACATTTTCATTTGTAAACAATAATTGATTGTTTGGTCGTCATGGTAACTGGCCGGCGTCTTCGTTTCCTGAAGCAGACTTCTTAAATATTCAGCACGACCGACTCGACTGAACACGAAACACCTGCTGGAGGATTCTAGCAGCGCTGCAGCGAAGGTTTTAGTCACTGGAGCCACCGGTGAAAGAAAATATCTGAGATTTAGAGACGAGTTATCAGAGCACAACCTGTCGGACGTTTCAGTATCTGCACGTCTGACACGATGTTAGACCTGTAAAGTTTGTTGCTGCTGTGAAATTGAGGGATAATTGCAAAATTGTGCATAAATCGGCCGATTCGTTACGGCAGCAGATCACCAGAGTTGCTGCTAACTGCTGCTGAGTGTGTTCACGTTAGCTCAGTTAGCCGTGCAGTTAGCGAGGCGACCTTGGTCGCGTTGGTGTTCACGAGCAGATTGTTCAGTCGTTGACATCGTGACAAATCTTTTATTTGTCTTCACTTTGAGTTATTCTTTGAATGATTTAAGTTTTGAGAGACACATTTTCAAGTAAATATTTTGAGGTAAAGTCGTGAGTTTGAGGGAATTTTATGTAAATAAAGTTGCAATTTTGAGAGAAAAAAAGTCATAATTTTGAAGAAAAAACAAATCGTAACATTAAGTTTTAATTTAACCAGAAACAAAATATTTTATTCTGAAAATACTAAAAATGTTCCCCTTGAAATTTAACTTTTTGTTATTTTATTATAAATTCTTTTCACTCATAACATTAAAACTATTTCTGCACTATGACAATTTCTAAATTACAACTTTATTCACGTTCTTCTTTTTTCTTAAAAGCAGATTTTTCCCACTAAATATTTCCACTATTGTCTCTAAATCTCAGGTTTGTTCTCGTCACTGTGGCTCCGAGTCTCCGTCCTTCCAGAAACTGATGTGTGAGAAAACTGAAGGATTTATTTCAGCCTCGTGATTCTTTCTTTGTGAAGACGGGGAGAAACAGAAAGCAAAAGGTCAAAGCTCCTCAGGCGGGTTCAATGCCAACATGTCACAATTTATAAAGTCTCTTTTCGTGCCGCTTGTCTTCAGATATCGGAGTGTTTCATGTTTCAAAAAAAAAAAAAAATCTCATATTTCAGATTCAAACTCTGAACAGAAAACCAACAAAATGTCCAGTAACGACAACAGACCACCGACATCTTCCAGGCTTCTTTTTCTGTGATTGAAAACAATCACACACAAAAACACACTCACACATAGAAGAGGAAGGAAGGAGGGGGGGGGGGACCAGAANNNGGGGGGGGGGGGGGGGGGGGGGCGGAGCTTCAGGCCAGAGTCTGCTGTGATTGGAGGGCGTGTCCGTCCGTCAGTCACAGCTGGTCTTTGTAGTAGCCGAGCTTAGCGAAGGACATTTCTCTGCGGAGCTGCATCACCTCCCAGAACATCTGCTCTGCTACACACACACACACACA
>CAEMYA010000213.1:652509-671943 GCA_903131615.1 Diplodus sargus
TGTGTGTGTGTGTGTCTGTGTCTGTGTGTGTGTGTGTGTGTGTCTCTCTCTTACCATCCTGCTGTTTGACCAGCCCTTGGTGGATGTAGCGAATGTAGGTGAAGAAGTTACACACTGCTGTGATCTGAGAAAAAAAGACAAACAAACACTTTTGTAATCTGTGTGTGTGTATGTATGTATGTATGTATGTATGTATGTATGTATGTATGTGTGTGTGTCTGTGTGTGTGTGTGTGTGTGTGTGTGTGTGTGTACTCACTCTATATCTACAGTAGGGAGACACGTAGTAATAGTTGGACGAATCTCCAAACTTGATTCTGTGCTTACAGGTTTTGGTCTGACCGCTCAGGGCACATTTTCTATCAGACACACAGAGACACAGAGAGACATTTACAGGTTTATGGTTCAATATTAAACAGTTTGTCCTCAAACTATGATACTAAATAAATGTACAGGACTACCACTAAGACTCAAGGAGGCAAGGAAGGAGTAAAAGGCATGAAGGAGAGAGGGACGAGTGTTAAGACATTTATCAAGGTTCCTCTCTTCAGGATCGCTTTGATAAACCCGGACAGAAGGACGGACTGGAGGGAGGACTGGTACGAGCCAGGCGGGGTGAGGGGGGAGGAGGGGCAACCGAGGAGAGAGGCAAAATGCTGATGGGAGAGAGTGAGAGAGAGAGAGAGAGAGAGAGAGAGAGAGAGTCAGACTTACGTGACGAGCTCGGCCCTTCGCCCACTAAAGGAGGAAATTGAGGAAAGATGGAGAGATGATGATGAAAGAGTGAAAGCTCGATGAGGAGGAGAAAGGTTGTGTGTGTGTGTGTGTGTGTGTGTGTGTGTGTGTGTGTGGTCTCACTTTGGTCCTCCACACTCCACCGCCGAGGCCTTGACCACCGGCAGCGGCTGGAAGCCGACCGGCTCCACACTGAGCGTGTTCTGCTCCACGGCTTCCAAGATGGCCGACCCCAGCTGAGGGGACGAGAAGACGAGGATGATGATGATGATGAAGGACATTAAAGAACAAAGAAAAGCGAGCGTGAGTCGCTGACGTTCGGCTCTGCGCACCTCGCTCTTGCTGAAGGTGAGGCAGGGGAAGATGTCCTCGCGGTAAACTCTCTCCAGGAAGCAGCAGCTCCGGTCCAGCGTCGGCTCCTCCTTCCACGCCTTGAAGTCACTGAACAGCTGACTGTCCACCTGCACGTCCAATCGATCGGTTATCATCGATTAGCATCGACTCTGACTGTAGATACATGCAGACACACGTGCAGAATAAAGCTTCCGTACCTCTCGACACTCCCGTACGATGGGCTGCGTGGCCGACGGGTCGGGCTGCGTCCCCATGATGGCGGACGAGGTGCTCTTGTTCCTGCTGTGGCCCTTCCTGAACGGAGTCTTCACGCCTCCTCCTGAAGGGGGGAGTTCACCCAGGGGGGAGGTGGGGGAGGAGAGGACGAGGGTCTTCAGCGCCTGGACCTCCGCCTGGAGGACGTCGATCTGAAGAGGAGGACGCAAAAATGTTTTGAGTAATCTGACAGATGGAGACGACGCACAGACTCAAACAGATCTACATTTGTTTACATTTTTGTTAACAGGCTCCTTTTAATGTACGCTGAATTAACCACTAGCACTTCCTGTTTGTGGTGTCGCCATGGATACTAAGTCAAGCATCACTGGATTACTTTGACGCTTAAGAAAACTTAAAATTGTGATGATTCTCAGGCAAGTTCTGCACGCAAATCATCTTCTTTCTATGGTTTACAAGCTGACATGGAGTCTCAGTGTTTCGGTGTTCAGTGTCGTCGTCACCTTGCCGAGAGCTTCTTTCAGCTGTTTCTCAGCGTTGGCCTGTTTGACGTTCGCTTCTCGGACCATTTTGTGAGCCTCCTGTAAACACACACACAATTTGATATTTTAAGAGATTGTCCTCATACAGAAGCAACATTTACAGAAGCTTGTGTTATAAAGAAGGGAGAGTTCACTCACAATAAATGATATAAAAACATAATGGTAACTTAAAGTCAAGCTCACACACACACAGAGGAATCCAGCACCTTCTACAGGAGAGAGAAGACCAGAAGAAGGAGGAGGAACATGAAGAGGAGGAACAACACGTTGTGAAGGCCAGCCGGACAAACTGTCTGTTTCCTGATCAGTTTTTGATGCTTTTAAAAGTTCCCATCAAGTAAAAATGTACGTTTTAAGTGTTTTTATCACTTTTGTCTTGAGCTACATCTCACCAGTGAACATGTGAACATACGAGCACATACGTAAGACTGAAACTAAACTCTGAACTGCAGTTTTTTGGTACTGAGAGTTGAACAAACAAGAACTAACGAGCTTTCTCTCTCTGCTCACCAGCATTGAGCCCCGCGGACTAACAGCCAGAAATTAAATGTTTCAAACTCGACTGAAACGCAGCTGGAGCTTCACGTGTCTGCTAGCAAACACCAGAGATCAACAAAATCCATCTAGAGTCGATCATTTGGATGTTTCTGTCCGGCCGCCGCCGCAGGAGGAAGAGAAACAGGAAGCAGGAAGCAGAGGAGGCGGAGAGGCGGGAGGAGGTAGGTGGACCGACCTGGAAGAGGCTGGCGGTGAGCTCCTCCAGCTCCTGGCCCAGCTGATCTCTGACTTTAGACAACCTCTCACACTCCTCATCCTTCAACAGCAGCTCCTTCCACACACACACACACACACACACACACACACACACACACACACACATAAACAGAAAACAACACAACAGAAAAACAAACCGCAAAATGAACACGTGAACGTAAAAATCAAAGCGTGGCAACAACAAAGACATGAAGAAATAAAAATTAGTGAAATATGTTTTAAGACACCGTTTCATTTCAGATAATACAAGAAAAAATGTGCAACAAAAAAATGCTTTTAAATAAAAATATAAAAATGTGACATGATGTCAGTCTGAGTCATGAAGGAGACGAACACACACTCACATTCAAACTCCAGGTGTTGGACCAGAACCGTGTGTGTGTGTGTGTGTGTGTGTGTGTGTGTGTGTGTGTGTGTGTTACCCTCTGGGCCTTGGCCAGCTCCTCCTTCAGCCTCTCGTATCCTTTCTCTCGGACCTCCATCACCGACGGGCTGCGCAGCCGCGACAGGCTGTCGCTCAGAGCGCTGCACTCCTCGCCGTCTTCTCCGCACAGGAAGTTGCCCTCGGCCGACTCCGCCTCCTGGCCCGGCAGGCTGTGGGGGCGTAACCATGGCAACAAAAGTGGTCAGTCTGGATGCTGCGCTTTTACGAGTAAAGACGCTTTACGTTCGAGCAGGTTTTATCAGTATTCTGCCACAACTGCAAAGATTCAGTCACTCATCATCAATTAATCTGATGATTATTTCCTAAATCAATAAATTGATTATTTGGTCCTTGTAATTTCCCAGAGCTCCACGTGATGCCTGAAAATGTCTCGAATTGTCCCAAATTCAAATTCATTCAATCAACAATCATTTAATAGAGAGAAATAAATCATTTCTACTGGTCACATCAACTAAACAGCTTTCAATCAATTATTGGTCGATGACTTATTTAACAAATCTGCTGCCACAGATTCGTCTGATGTGAGCGGACGTTCCTCACCTTCCATTGTGGCTGTGCCGCGGCGTGGAGTACACCGGCTGCGTGGGGAGCTGGTCGGCCTGCAGCGAGGTGGGCCGGCCCGGACGAGGCGCTCCCAGCGAGTGGGTGCGGTACAGAGCGGCGGGCGGGGTGCTGTGACGGGCGGGGGGGCGCTGATCCGCTTGGTTCTGTAGGACGACACGAACACGGGAATGTTTACGGACGGTCTGAGGACCGAGGACGTGGATCAGATCGCTGCATCGACCTACCTGAAGGTCGGGAGTGGTCGGCGAGGCCAAGTTCACCTCATGGAACCCCTCCAGAGTCTCGGCATTGCTCTGACCGCTGCTGCAGGCCATAGCAGCTGCTCTCAGACATCATACACTCTGTGCGCACACACACACACACACACACACACACACACACACAGCTGTTAGTGCGATGTGTTTATTGAATGTATTCAGCTGTAACGTGTTTAACACAGAGGCTTCCTGTCTGCGTCAGTCGAGACCACAGATGGAGATTCGGCGGCTGAACAGCAGGAGGCTCCAATCAAACGCTTCAAACATTTGTGTTGTTGAAGTGAACAACAAATAATCAGCACTAATTAGTCGCTTCACACCTCAAGTGTCTGAAAGCTCCTTTCAAAAACACAAGTCTGCATTAATTAACAAAACTTTGGACGGCTTCTTTTTTCGAGCGCTCCTGTAAAACAACACAACACTTTCTCTGTCAGAGTTTTCTCAGAGTTTCCTGTGTGAATTGTACCATAGTGCAGCGGTGGATGGAGAGGCAGGCGAACGACGGAGGATCTCAGTCAGTCAGTCAGTGAAACCAGGAGGACGATCTGCAGGTGAACTAGTGACTCAGCAAACAGACGAGCGGGTGACAGCTGTCCTTCACCTGAGAGGGAAACACAGACAGGATGGTTTTGTAACGGATGTTCTGCAGACGACGACAAGGAGCTCAAAACTCCACATTTATTCTGTTCCTGCAGCCGACAAACACGTCTGAGACAAAACTCAGCAGATAATATCGGCTGTAAATCTGATTACAGTCGCACACGGTGCAACTCCTTCATCCTCTCCACTCCAAGTTACAACACAGTTTATGACGGCAGACGGACGCTGGCTTCACTTTCTGGGTCAAACTCCAGCAGACAGACAGAAACAGGAAGTTCCCAGCTGACGTCAAAGTGACAAAACATTCCAGAGATCCTCCTTCATCAACATCGTCATCTTTATCGTCATGTTCCTGAAACAATCCAAACTCTTTGTCTCCGTCCGTGTTCTGAATCTACCTTTTGTTTCTGCTGCCTCAGCACACCGGTCGCACCTGCTCAGCCTGGTGTGTGTGTGTGTGTGTGTGTGTGTGTGTGTGTGTGTGTGTGTGTGTGTGCAGTAGGTGTGCTCCTTCACTGAGTATATATACAAAAGCCGAATTCAGAGACCTGAAAACAAATTAAAGACGCAGTACAAATAAAGACGGTGTGACTCAGAGAAACTTGCGTCACTCCCTCAGGTTATGTAAAACGTCTGTGTGTGTTTTTAGATCTCTATCATTTTAAAGTCCCTCCGTCTTCTGTTGATTACGGTCTATAAATGCCAATAAAAGTTCTGACCCATATAAGACTAATTGTTCCACGGTCTTAAATCTTGATGCTCAGCTTCCCATCTGTCAGTCAAACTCAGGTGAAACCCCACCCGCCTCACACCAGCCAATCCCTGCTCCCCCTCCCTCTGCCCGTCTCCATGGAGACCGGTCCTGGAGAGCCCATAGTAACCCGACACGCTGAGGGGTGCTGGATGTGGATCCAGTTACTCCAGCCACCTGATAACGGCTCATCCCGTGTGTTTACAGCACGCAGGAACTGATGTGGGAACGCCGACGACGACCAGCAGCAGATATTAACGGAAAACGATCATAAAGAGTGAACGATCAGCTGTTTGAACCGTTCTGATGTGGACCGCTTCTCTTTGTGACGGACCGGCTGGCATTCGTCTGCTAGACTGACATTTACTGGTCATAATGCTGCACTGTTACAGACTGTTTGTTTTAAAAGTTCTGACTTATAAATGATGGGAATTATGTTTTTGGGGAGTTTCCTGAGGAGTCGAACACATCCTGGTTTTGAGCTGCTTTGACTCCTGGTTTGTTTTCTATCATTACCATAATATAAGTATAATAACAGGACGCTGGCCGGTGGGGATACAGCTGAAAGCATCATCATGAGGCGAATACAGGAGCTGCAACAATCACTCAATTAATTTGTAAATCGAGGGCGACTGATACTTGATTTTTGGGGCCAATGCTGATACTGACTGCTGCATCAGAGCCAAAGTAGCACTTTGTTTATTTTATGGGCAATCTGACAACAACACAAATTTAAATACTGGCCCCAATAATCACTGGACCTGCAATTACAGAGTGCAATATTCTGATATCAATATATTGGCTGATAAACGCACATTTTTCTTTTTCTTTTGCAATTATCCTCAATTTTAACAGAATAAATAAAGAATTCATTCACCAGGAAAACACAAACTGAACTAATCTTTTATGAAAATAGTCGTTTGCTGCTGTACAGTCTTACTAACAAACTTTGTTTATCAGCTGTTGTTTTACACATCAGATTGTTTTTGTTTTGATTTATCAATATTTGAATCGATCTGTAGTCAAAGTGTTGTGATGGTTTAAAGCATCACTCTGCCTGATCTGTAGGAATATTAGGAACACTTAATATTTATTATATTGACAGCTGACACGGAGCTTTTTGCAGGAGAACTGCAGCGTTTGCAACAAACACTAAGTGAGTTTACTCTGACAACAGCCTCCCTGTTCATTCACATGATGTCAAGCTAACACGCTAGCTGCACAAACAGCCTGCTGGAGCTCATTATCATGTTATCTGGATGCTGACAGACTGAAGTGTAGCCTCGAGTTGAATTAGCGTCCTCATGTGACTCAGACATTGTGGACAGGATGCGATTTTAAGCAGGAATGCACCTGTTTTTAGGGCGGAGTGACAGCTAGCACTCATTAGCCGCTCGCTAGCTAGCATGTCTGAATGTAAGCAAACGGGCTAACAGGCTAACACTGCTTCACAGCCGGCTAATGTTGGAAAGCTAACGGGTGTTATCTGACTCTGCACGCATGAAAGATGCATGAAAGCAGCTTCATCTGTGTGTTTCATCTTACGTTTCGATGCTAAATCGAGCTAATGTTAGCGATGCGTTTGCGTTAAATTAACTCGCTGTTAGCTAACATCAGCTTCATTCAGAGGCGTGTTGTAGCATTTCTGTTGGCTGTGACATTAATGTTAGAAATATAGAAATAAACCAGCTGATCGTGTCTGAAAAATCACAAAAACAACGCAGCGGTGTCTCTAATACAAAATGCTAAAATCACCGTTATTCGCATGAAGGGGGGGGGATACCCTGCTTCCATTATCGGCCACCGTACACAGCCCAGCGGCGGCTAGCTAATATAACTAATACACACAAAATAAGCGGATGTACCGTTAATAAATCTGACTGAAATGCCGGATACTTTAGGTTAAACACAGACAGAGTGTGCGGTTGAGAGAAGTGAAGAGAAAAGGTGCGACAGACGGTTCAGTGTCCGATAATGGGCGCATGAGCGTAATGGTGCATTTGCATGTAGCTACGCTTGCTAGCGGGCTGGGCAAGTTCCCCACAACTTAGCTATTATTATTAATAATAACAATAAAAATCATTAACGTTAATAACTCGTTAGCTGGGGGGGACTCACCGGACCTCTGTGCGGACAGCAGCCGGGCTGGTCGAGTCCTCCTCCGGGTAGCCGAGCCGAGCCGAGCCGAGAAACAAACACACTGGAGCGGCTGTTGACGCAGAGCGGGGCAGGTAACTGACGGGGAGGTGCGTTCAGGGACCGCTCGGAAACTACGCAATCATAACCACAATGTTTTTTTTTATGCTTCAGTCCAGTCAAATTAGACAGTTGTGAGAACACAGGAGTCAAAACCAGAGCTGGAGGAATATTCAGATCATTTATTTTAGTAAAAGTGCTAAAACCACAATGTGAAAATATAGAAAATGTAACTTGAGTAAAAAGTATAAGCAGGAATATGTGATTAAAAATGTCCCCTGTGGCTGTTATACTATTATATATGATGTCATTAGATACATATGATCATGCATTAATGTAAAAGCTGGATTTTACTGCTGTAGTTAATTGAAGTGGAGCTCATTTTTAAGTATTTATATACCAAAGGTGCTTTCTTGTATGTACACACTCATATTTTCTCCAGGTTTGTAATATAAATTTATTAAATTTACACCTTCAAGGGTTTAAATATGATATATATGACTATGAATGATATTAAAGAGTGTAAAGCAATATAAACATACACAAAACTGAGTTCTATATGAATATAATAAGAACAAAATAATATTCTCGGGACCTACAGAAGACTTTATGACATTATAACAAATGATGGAGCAACATGTAAACAAAAAAACTGATTTGTGTGGAACTTTCCATATTAGTCTCTCAATGAATAGCTGGATTATCTGAACTCTCAGTCAGTGTTGAGCTCACTTCTCAAGATAATAGATCACTTATCGCTCGTTACTCATTGACAGAGTAAATATGCAATTCCGATTATTCCTTTCCCAGGTGTGGCACTGGTTTCTGTGGTGACTGTACTGGGATCAACACTAGTGACATTTTTCCACAGGGTGAAGAGGTTATCGTTAGATAATTCAGTCGTTTGACACAGTTGAACAAAACATTTAAAAAATAAATAGATAAATTAGGTTAACTACAAAAAGTTTTTTAGTTCAAACCTCCCTCTATATTTTCACATCCTTTCACTGCACCTCACCAAGGAAAGATTGCACAGGAAAACGTAAAAAAAAGGACATTATAAGCCCATATTTGTTTACATTTTGGCAAATTAGCTCCATTAAAAGTATGCCGAATAATCAATTAGCATTTCCTGTTTGCAGTATTTACACTGATATACGAATAACTTTCACTGGATTAATTTGGTAGTGAAGAAAACGTTAAAATGCGTTAATTCTCAAGCAGATTCTGCAGCGTCTTTTTTTCTAAGCAGGGTTATTGACGTTTGTTCGCGATGGACATCAGCGATAATAACATTCTCAGGAAGTATAAAGCCTATAAAGTCGCACTGAATTGTATGAATATATAAATGTCATGAATTGCTCCTGTGTGAAGGAATGAGCTCCGGCAGTCTGCAGCCAGCAGGGGGCGCCACAAACAAACAAATCATCACTGTGACGTCATTCATTCATTATTTGCCTTTGTCAAATATTTAATTACGTAATCTGAACTCTTAACAGGTACACTACGTTTTAAGTAGTACAATTACCTTTCAAAGATTAAACCTGAGAGGTATGGAGGACTGAAACTGCCAAAATAAAAAAAGTAATTATGATAATAAATATATTAATAGGACATTAAATACAACAAAAATAATACTAACACAAGTGTTCCTGTTTCTATTTACCTTTCTATTATTTCCCCTATTTATTTGCTTTCCCATTATTATTATTTTAATTAATAAAAAACAAAAAACTTCTAGTCGATCCAGTCAAACAGCAAAATAGAGTAAAGCTCAAATGTCCCACTGTTCCCGAACACATCCCAATGAAACTGAGGTGGGTGTGTATGTGTGTGATAACTTTCCACTGTGTCACACACCTGAATGACAGCACACACACACACACACACACACACACACACACACCCTCCTCTACGCGGTGGGAGGAGTCTCCTCGCGGCTTTAACTGGTGCGTAAAGTGCCGCCGTGGTGCCATTACGCACGGGGAGCTCCAGGAGCGCGACGCGGATCGGACTTTTAAAGACCACAAACCAGCTACAACAAAGACAGATATCAACATTGGTGCTTTTACTCTGAAGGAGGAAACACTGGAGCTTGGCTGAGGTTATGATGAAGGATCTGTGGAGATGATTGGTGAGTCTGAGTGTGTCCAAATATTTGGAGAATTTAATTTTACGCGCGTTTTTCCAAGTGTAACGTGGATTATTAGGTTTTTATTCACTTCAGGTTACTGTGATGTTTCTGTATTAGCCCTGAACATATCACTATTATATTTATGTCAGTGCAAACATACAAAATAAAATGTTTTATAGTCAAAAAGAAAAGCTTAATTTGTGGATTAATCAGTTTGCATGACAAAATGTTCAGACCTGTCGTCACCTGTTATGTGGGAAATGCTCAGAACAGAAGTTATTGCAATATATAAAAAGTAAAAATATGTGATTACACCGATAATATGCAGTATTGTTTCATATGTTCCAAACGATACTGTAGTTATTCAGTATTTAAACATTAAAAAATATGTCTAATCAATTACATTTCTCGTTTTTCTGCCTTCTCCAGCATTTTAAGGCCAGAAGAAGTACAACTATGCAGTATTTTATAAGAAAATACCAAGATAAATGTGCTATTAAACATAAGATTAGGTCACGATAAAGATAAATACATATTTTGCAGTTTTGTTTGTCAAATACAAATCTTTTTCTTTTTTTTTCAGCTTTAATGTGAATAAGTGAGGATGTTACGAGAGGCTTCTCATGTTTTAGTACACGGTTTGTCAGTTTTGGTGAACAACCCAAAAACAAAAAACAGAAATATAAAATATGAATAAATTAGATTCATTGAATAAGAATAAACAAACAGAACTGCTGCGTAAATGTAATAACCCTCGAACTCTAAAACTGAACCAGGATGAGAAAAAGTCAAATGTAAAAAGCAGAGAAGAGTTTCTGACATCGACTTTATCGACTTCCAAGAAGAAGACATAAAGTGTGAAAAGGTCAAAAAGCTGCTGAGAAACAGAAACACGTCGGTGTAATAAAGTTGTTCTGTTTGTCAGTTTACAGAACAAAAACAGCAAAACACGAGTAAAGATTTCGACCTTTTTGGGTTTAAATGTTAAGATATTTATCATTTTTGGTTTATTGTGACACCGATAATAACATGCTGTCATTTAGGTGAATGAAAACACTGTCTTGTGTTTGATTGGTGACAATTTAACTTCTCACTTATCACTCCACTGTGTTACTGACCCGGTACTGAGCGCACCAGTGGACCCAGACCGGGTCACTTCACTGGCAGCAGACTGATTCTTACATTTCCTCCTCGTCTTGTTTGTTTTTTGGCGTTGAACCACATCGAGGAAACGTTTTTCTTTTCCTTCTGGATTCTTTTATCTGAAGCGTTGTTAGGCAGGAATGTGTTGAGTGGTTTCGGGCTGCAGGATCTGGTTCT
Source organism: Diplodus sargus (assembly GCA_903131615.1). Classification (NCBI taxonomy): domain Eukaryota; kingdom Metazoa; phylum Chordata; class Actinopteri; order Spariformes; family Sparidae; genus Diplodus; species Diplodus sargus. Next base: position 663,397 of record CAEMYA010000213.1, read on the forward strand.
GCAGCTCCCTGTTCCGGGTTAACTGGTCCATCAGGTGCTGCTGTGGTGCTGAAACCTCTGAGCACGAGTGGAAAGTAACTGAGTACATTTACTCATTTTGAATGATTTGCACTTTCCATTTTTATGCTGGGTGATACTTCAACACCAAGACTTTTCTGAGGGAACCGTTGAGCTTTTAAATAGTTGATTTTAACATTTCCTATTTAAATAAAGATTCCCTCCTTTCTTCACACTTTGACCTTGACTGACCTCTCGTCCTCCTCGTGTCTCCAGACTCTCGTTGAACAGAAGATTAGATGATTCTTCAGAGCGACGCCGCCGGATGTGATGCTCGTTTCGTCGTAGTGCCGCCCAGGAACACAGATGCCAGCTGACCTCTGACCCCCTGAACCATGGACCTCCGTCTGCAGGCCAACCCTCAGCTCCACTACGGGGTCAACGGGGGCGCAGCTCGAAGCTCCAGGCCGGGCGTAAGTGTTCGGAAACCATCGATGTTAATCAATAGTTGACTGGAGATCTTCTGTCACGGAGCTCTTTAACAAACGTGTTTGTTTCAACCAAACCGAAGTCGGTGATTCCTCTAAAATCTGTGTTTTTTTCAATGGAGTCTGGTGGCTTTGGTCAACAACTCACTAAATCTTCTTTTACACATTTTCTGTAATTCTTATGTATTATTTATTATTTATTTTTACAAAAATTGACTTTTCTCCACACAGAAAATTTTTTCAGACATTGAGGTAAATTAGAGACAATTAATTAACAGAATTATTGATTCTAAATAGTGATATTTTGTTGGTGTTATGATGACATATATCTTGTATAATTACAATTACATTAATTGCTGATAGTTTTATCAAACAGAAGTATATGGTGGTTAATTTAAATCAAGTATTTTGACGTATTTTAAAATCAAACCAAATGATTTCTGGGCACTTTTCTGCCATTTTTAAGCCTTTAAAGGTAATTAGTGTTTTTGTATGTGTAAATATCCTTAATTAAGCATTAAAAGGGTAAACTTAAAGCATTTATTAATTAAAACAGTTATTATCTTTTATTTTACACTATTTTTTGGGACCCTTGTTGCCAGAATATTACTGTGTGCGACACAGGTTTGTGTGATTACACATCGTTTGTCCGTTAGCCGTCAGTATAGAGTTCTATTGTCTTCTTAAACACAGTGAACCCTCCGAGCGTATCAGATGAACAGCTGATAATTCAAACTGTGCTTCACATTGACTGCAGCTCTGTGTTGTGTTGACACAATGCTTCCACAGTCACCGCTGAGAAATTACACCTGCTTAACAACTTAATCCGTCCTCATGCCTCGGGGATGATATTCATTATCAACGCTCAGCGCGGCCCGACCGGTTGAGCTGCAGTTTTCTAGGTCCTGAGCTGCTTCATGACAATAGACATAATTCACTGCAGCTGAAACCAGCAGATCAGTGTGTTTATGTCCTATTGGTTTCAGGTGGGTGTTGCTGCAGGTGTCTTTGTGTGTGAAGCGAAAACAAGCCTCCGCTCAGTAACCTTGTCGTGACAGTCGTGTCAGCAACAACACAGCTGAAGGTCACCACCTTGAAATAGCTCAAATAAGCACGTTTCCTTCAGTCTGGTGGCCGTGTAATTGTAGTCAAGCACGACCTGCCATCAAAACACTTTGTTGTCAAACATTCTGTTGAACAAGTGCTGCACTTAAAACCCAAAAATGAAAATTCAGTCATCGTTGACTCGCCTCCACGCTGATGTCAAGTCAGGTGAAGTTTCTTGGCCCACGAAACATTTCTGGATCTTCACAGCAAAACAGCAACTGATAAAATTATAAAATGTTTAAATGTGAAGACACAGCTCATAATTCATGTTTCCATAAGCCCTAATATCCTAAATTGACCTGAAAAGATGTTATATGAACCTTTTCAAGCTGAATCTGTCGACTGTGGCTGTGACGTAAAATTACTGTTTTTTTCAATGGAGTCTGGTGGCAAAAAACAAAACAAAAAAACACAGTAGTTATTTAACATTTGCCTTGAAATTGACTGCATCAGTAATTAATACTTAGCTCAGTCTGCTTGTTAGCAAGAAACAGCAGCATTGCTATCTTTATGCTAAGCTAAATTAGCCATCTGCTAGCTGTATCTTCACATATATATATATATATATATATATATATATATATATATATATATATATATATTGTATAAACACTGATATTGATCTTCTTATAACTCTAAGCAAGAAAGCAAATATGTGCAATTCCCAAAATGTCAAACTAGCTAAGTATGAAGCTGGAGTCAGGGTGTTGTTAGCCTAGCTTAGCATAAAGACTGGAAGCTGTCCTGTTTAACAGGTCATAGCTTGTTTATTTAGATTGTACACTAACTGAAATGTTAAGCCACAAGTTTAGGGGTTGGAACTATTTCAAGCACTTTGTTTAGTAACAATATAATGTTAATCCTAATAACATCAAATTAATGATAGAAGGTAATTTGATTTTAGTTGCAGCAGCTGTTTTTCTAAGCTAAGAACAAACCAGGCCGTGTAGGTAATTTGCGTTTTTTAATTAACTTCACTGATCCGACAGTAAGTGGCTCTAACTTCAGTCCCTCTTCCACCACCGCTTAATTTTAAGTCCATTACACATTGTTACTGAGGATTACTTACTCCCTGCAGCCATGTGGTTTGGCTTAAATAGGCGGACTTGATCTTTATCAGAGCTGAAAGAGACCTCAAAGTGGAGCAGTAAAATCAATAGTCGCAGAGCGCCGTCACTGGATAGCCCATTGTGTCATTCTTCAGTGGCAGCACTGTGCGGAGCCGGACAGGTGGAGCACAGATGGGAGGGGCAGGTAACCAGCAGAAGAGAGGGGCGTTTGAGCTAAATATAGGGTGGGAAAAGAAGTTTGGAGGGTTGGGATGGAGGAACAAACAGGCCTGTGTTCACCGATACACATGACTACTGTATGAGAAAGTCAGAGTTAGAAACATGGAGTTCAAAAGATGAAGAGAGGAGTGAAGACTGACCTGGTGCTTCCATGCAAACATTACGAATGTATGCTAACGTTAGCGGCTCTGTCCAGCTTTACACTGACTACAGGAAGGATTAGAAATGAGCTTTTCCTCTTTTAATGCTAAAAATGAAGCACGCTGTTTGAAAATAACAAACAATAAAGCATAAATTTAACTTGTGTAGCTTGTTCAAGTAAGCTAGGCAGCAAAAATAGGCTATATTAGCATTGAATCTCTCTCCAATCTAGAGATTAACTAGCTTCCTTTGGATCTCTAGCTCCCTCTTTGTGAAGAACTTCCAAAGTGATGTTGTTTTGTATACTTGGTATCAACATTTGCGCATCATCAAACACAGAAACACTGAATGAAAACACACAATGTCAACTAGTTTCTCTGCTGTCTCTTTGCCGTGATAGGAAGATGATACGCTGACGTTTCTGAGCCGGGAGGAACAGGAGTGCCTTCAATTCTTTGAGGAAACTATCGACTCGCTGGAGGAGAGTCTGGAGGAGAACGACCCGCGGGTCGGACAGGTGAAGCCCCCCACGATGGGTAGTGGCCACTTCGAAGAGGTCGATGGACCCCCTACCTCGAGTCCCAAGCCTGGCGTCATTCTTTCCTCTCCTCTGGTGAATCCTCTGAGTCCCAAAGAGGACATTATAGATCTGGTGCAACCAGAACCGGACTTGGTGCAGACCAGAGAGCTGATCTTCAACCCCACCAGTCCAGGTAGCGTAAAACTGTTCTATAAAAGTATCACCTGAATGTCATTCTGGTCAGGATTTAAATTCTGGTGAGGAAATATGGAAACATTTATTTATTTATTGGCCTAAAGTTGTTAGAGATTCTAGAGAAAGATTTTGTAGGTCGTCAGATATCATTGTTCTGGGTTGACCTTGTTGTCTCGGGCTGAGCCACCAACCCAAAGCATTGGTACCTGACAACCAGGGAATGAGACTCAACAATCAACTTCTCCTTGGTTGCTAAAACCTCCAGATTCCTCCCCAAAAACTATCCAAGATACAACCCTAGATGGCACTGAAGTTTGTCGTCTTGTCCAGATTTTGACTTTGCAATTTCCTCTTCCCAGATTTTCAGAGCATGTTGCCGACCCCTGAAAGCCACTTTGAGATCAAGCCAATGCATGACCCGATAGACAGCTTGCCTTCAGAGTACAACCCTCCCCTACCAAGCGGCAGCTACGGGCCCACAGACAGCCTCTCCGCCTACCACCCGCCAGGCAGTATCCCCACACCGGTCCTGATTGCCCAGAAGATAGCGGAGAACCAGGCAGGGGGAACGTCCAACGTTATGCCCTCCACACTCCTTCGCAGAAGCAGCCTGGAGGTGGAAAACCCACCAAGCTACGGCACAGATCTTCCAGTCAAACAGGGTCCACCTACCTCTGCTAAGCCTACCCGCTTTCCTTCCAACATCAGTCTGATCCTTGGCAGCAAGGAGCACCAGAACCAGTCGATGGCTAATGTGAACATCCAGGAGAGACGGGCACAGATGCTTGCAAACCTTACGGGGTCGCACCCTCTGCTGCAGGATGTTCCTCAGCAGGCCGTGGAGCAGAAGACTCGAAATGCTCCCACACGCAGCATCTCCTTCAAGGACCCCTCACCGGACAAATCCAGGATGGAGGCGCTGTCTAAGCTGGGTCTGAACAGGAATCGCGCCATGTCTGGTGGTACGTCGCTCCTTGTCACCCCTGATAGCACCACTCTGGATCTTCCAACCGCTGTAGGAACAAGTGCCAAACCTCTGGAGGCCAGCGTTCCCCAAACAGACACCAGCACCAGATTGCCAGAAGTCGATGTTACGACACGACATCAGAGCCAAGTTAATGTCGACAGAAAGTCAGAGATACTGCGGACAGATTCCCTCAGGAGCCAGGAAGATAGAAACCCCCAAACACCACATCAGATGCAGATCAATGCCGATAGAAAGTCAGCGATCCTTCGGACAGATTCCCTCAGGAGCCAGGAAGATCGGAGCCCTCAGTTGAGCCCCTCGCCTTCTACAGTGCCACACAACAGCTACTATCCACCTCCTCTGGAGCACATGGCATCTACTCCCCCTCCGCCTGAGGTCTCCTCAGTGGAATTTAACAGCTACGGAGGGAAATCCATTGTGGTCCACCCGACTCATTCCACCAAGAGCGAACATGCAACCTCCCCGGTGACCAACGAACCCAAAGTCCTCCCACCGGCGCTGGCTCATCCCAGTGAGTTCAACAACTACGGAGGGAAATCCAAAGTCGTGACTCCTGTTCCTGTAGCCGTGAACCGGAGCGACCTTCCCGACATCCTCAGCTCCCATATCAACAAGAGCCAGACCTTGCCAGCTAGATCGGAGGCTCGACCTTCTGAGCTCAACAGTTACGGTGGAAAGACTCTGACCATAAACCCCTCCGCTGGGTTCAATCGCCCTGCAAACAGTCCAGCGAGGAGCTTCAAAGCTCCAGCTCCGACCCCAGCCCCGAGACCTCCTCGACACTCCTACCACGGCGCTGCTTCCACCCAGCAGCATGCCGTGACCCCTGAACACAAATCACGGAGACCCGGCTCCATGTTTCGTCCCCAAGGCATCACCGTTCAGTTTTCTGGACGGGGCGCGATGGACGAATCGCGCAGGGAAGCGTTGAGGAAACTGGGGCTGCTGAAAGACTCCTGATAAGCTCTGAAACTCCACCTGTCGAGCCTGAAACGCTAGTTTGTACCTGCTGGTGGAGGAGGAATGCTAGAAGTTTCCTCGTTTATGACTGTGAGGTGTGGTTGGATGGAGACCTACTTACGGAGATCCAACAATAGACACCCAGCTCTGACTTCCTGGCCATAAAGAACTGACAAACAAGTGTGACACAGTTCAGCTGGTGAATACGTGACACTGTTTCAGAAACACGTCTGCAAAACTTCTTTGTGTTGCATCTGTTACAAGACGCTTTTTTTTATACCTCTGCACGAGATATTTTAGAACAAGCTGATCGACTTCCTGCGAGAAGCATTTGAGTGTTTTTGTAATTAGCAACAAAAAGAACAAAGAAAGAAATTGTCGGTTTTTACAAATAGTTTCTGTCTTCCCTGCCTTGTCTGTGGTACTGCTGGGCACCGTAGTTTTTATCAAACAGGAGTAAATAGTTTATTTATTGGGGACTATTTTCTGCAGTGGATTGATTCACATCACAGCAGGTCGGTGTATGTGCAGCTGGGTCAACTAACTGACATCATCTTTGCCCTGAGATGCTATTTTTGAAAAGGGCTGAGAATAAAGATTAAATTGATTTTTACTAGGATTTTATATTTTATATATTAAAAGTTAGGTTGGACTAAAAACCAGGAAAAGTCGGCCTCAGACCCTCCAGAGCCCCAAAAGCTCCCGGTACATCATGTGGCAGCTGATTTATGGTAATTCAATCAAGTTTGCTTAAATTCTAAAGCAGTTTTTCTCAAACTCTTCAAGGTTGCGATTTCCCAAAAATACCAGGTTGCTGCTAAAAGTGCCAAATGATGAAATATATATTTTTTGTCCAATCAGAAACTCAAAGAGACTCAATTAAATCTATTTTTAAGCCAATTACATCATTGGTACAGGCAATGTCGTGAAAAAAATCAAGTTATTTTGCTTTTTGGACATTAACTTGCAACCTGCTTTGGTGTTCCTGACCCCATGTTGCAACACGTATCCAAATCTAGTTTTAAAAAAAGGTTATTATTTACATTTTTGAATAAATTTGTACCTAAAATTGCCACAAATGTGTTGCCACAACCTTAAGGGCATGTTTGTAGTCCAAAATGTTCGTAGGCGATATATATATGTAGACAGGCGTATCAACCTTCGGGGGGCCCAAAGTTCAGTTTCGTCCCAGGACCCCTGAGTCTGTTGATCCGGCCCTGGCAACAAAAAAATATTCATTTTTAGCTTCAGGAAGCTTCTTTAAAACCACCTTTTAGTGTAAATGAAACCAAATCTCACACATCCTGCCAACATGTGTGTCTGCGTGCAGTTTAAGTTATATTTGTTGACGTTAATGTTCATACGCAGGCTGTGAAGTCTTCATCGGCCCGTTAACGTGGGAATCTCTTCTGTGTTTTACTGGTTTGTTTACCGACTCGGGGCATTTAGGCGCGCGTGTTTCTTCTGTCTGCACTTTGGTTGAAACTACTTTCCTCTCCAGCAATTTATTACTTACTGGAATGACCAAAAAATCAAGACGCCCGAAGTGAAACTCACTAATTTGTCCATTTATTCTCTCAAATCTGATGTCCTGGAGTGACACTGCTGCTGGAGCTGAAGTGAAAAAGAGGCCGAGAGGTTTTTTTCTTCTAAGCTGAGAGCTGCAGGGTATTTTTACTCCGCGGACAAACCTCCCACACCAAACCACAGACTGTGGAATTGGGTTTTGTTGGGCAGGACTTTTACTTTTTTACTACACAGAGGGAATACTTTAAATTCAGTCTTTAGGGATGGGCGAGCACATGGCATTGTACAAAACACAAGCACTAAAACCACAGAGGCCAGAAATACACCCGGGTTACTTATTCCTTTCCGAGCTGTTGTCGATTACTTTTTTGCGAGTGTGTTATTTAACTGTTGTAGCAGCATAAGTGTGTGTGTGTGTGTGTGTGTGTGTGTGTGTGTGTGTGTAGACTCCGGCCTGCTGTAGTTCAGCTACAGTCACTTATGAAGTATATTTTGTTTCGCGCAGACGTTTTCTCGTCTTGCGTGAACGTTTTTTTTTTTTTTTTTTTTTTGTGAATTTTGTTTACAGACTCCGGTTCCTCTGTAGTTCAGCTACAGTCATTTTTGAAGTATCTCATGGTGCGTACATGCAGTTTATAACGACATTCTGCGTAACACAGCCTGTAACAGCAGGGATTAAATAAAGTGCATCCACGTGTGGTGAATGGGGATATTAGTGAAAGTTGCTGCTGCAGCCTGGTGAACTTTCTGACTTTGTCGACATTGTATACTGTAAAAAACAACAGTTTAATATATGTAATGTTGAATGTTTGTCGATCATTAAACTGAGTAAAGTAACTTCTGTGTAACTGTTCTTCTGTGATTAACTCTGGAATGTAAAGAATGTGCAGGTGCTGTTCAATGATTGGCCGCGCCGGTGGAATATTTCACCTGAGTGGAAACTTACAGGATGTTTTTGATGTGATGAGGTGTTTAGTTTATGAGTCGAGCGTCTCAGATCCGGTCTGACGTGCAGCTGCACGGCTTTTTAAAGTTTAAGCTTATAAACCAGAAGTAGAGAAATACAAATACTTTGTTATTGTGCTTTAATTCTCTGACAACTTCTGACTCCTCCTCACATTTTAAAAACAGGCTTGTTACTTCAGTTTGATGCATTTAAGGGGAATCAGGGATTATTTTTACTTCCCAGCATCACAGGACTGATTGTAAAAGCCGTAAGAAGCCGTAAACAGACAGAGAGGGAGACTGGAATGTGGAGAAAAGGCGTGTTAGCGTCTCGTATCTGCAGAGAGTTTCTGATTTTCTCTCTTTGTTGCTGCTCGGGACGCTTTACCA
>CAEMYA010000213.1:671953-700695 GCA_903131615.1 Diplodus sargus
GTGAGCTTCAGTTAGCTTTGAGCACAAATGTCCTTCAGAGGGAGACTTTTTACTCTGAGACTCTGAGTACATGTCAGAGCTGTAATCTATTACTTTACTGGAGGAAACAAGCTGGATCAGAACTTTTAGGCAAGTATCTGAACTTCTACTGGAGGAAACAATGTGTGGACTCACAATGATGAAGGCAGTCGAGATGACAAGAACGTGGTTTATTACCAGGTGTGGACGCAGAGCATCAGTCAACATCCAGACACAGATCGTATGTTGATCCCACGACTAAATGTTTTTTTTTTGTTTGTGCTAATTTGATGAATCACAACTTTGGAGTAAGCACAACAGAACCAGAACGACAGGCCGGAGATACACGTCCGCTCGTTAAGAGACACAATAGTGAATGAGGATGTCAGACGTGCTCGCGCTCTCTCAGCAGCAGCGGTCGAGCTGCACTGCAGTGAAGAAAGCCTCAGTGTTGAAGTCTTATGTAACCGTCTGCAGTCCACACAGTTTGCTTCTGTGCTGCTGCTGTTCAACAGACAAGCGGTCCAATGTGAAAAATACACGGGGAAGGTCAGAAAAACAAAACCTTAAAAAATATGGTCAGCGAGAGGTGAGAGATTCTGCCTGCAGGGCTGCAAATCTAAAGTTTTTGCTGACGAAAAGACGGACAAATGTCCCCGAAATCCTCTGTGAGTCTCATTTACAGACGTAGACGCTCTTTAATTCAAACCTGAGGTATTTTTACTGACTGTATTTTTTTTATGTCGTAGAATGAAGGTGTGTAGATGTTTCAGGTATTTCACCCAAAAACTATTTCAAAAACTCATCGACTTTGAGACGAGTAAACAAAAACTTAAATAGTTCTTCCACGTCGGCTGGATGAACGCAGCTTTCTTTCTTCTTCTTCTTCCTTCTGTTAAAGCAACATTATGTAACTTTAGCAGCGACTGACTGTGTCGGTACCAGAACCAGCAGAACTGACACTCTGTGAAAAATGTACTTTTCGTACAACTTTGGGTTTTTGAGCATGTAAAAGATTTTCCTGTCGACACCCAAAATAACAACATGAAGCTTGTATGTTTTTGTTCCTGGAAAAAAAAGAGGGAATACTGAACTCAAAGTCCTCGATTTAAGAAGATTTACTTCAAGTAAAGTTTTATATCCACTTTTCAAGACTTTTATTTTAAAGCAAAGTTCAAGAAAATCAAGATAAATGATTCCAGCGAGCTCGGCCTGTCTGATATATACTGCAGGTGGTAAACAGGTTAAATCAGTCGATGTTTAGCATATGTCATGTTTGGAGGAGTGACTGTGCAGGAAATGAGGAAATACTTCTGCTCGTCTGCCTTGTAATTAACCCTGGACTCGCAGACGCACCCTCTCAAAACACAACGCCACAAACACGAGACGACCAGCGATAATCTGCAGACATTTATTGTTGATCATCCGTCTGTCATGAGCCGGGACACAAAAAAGCCGTACAGCCGTTTTTTTTTCTTCTTCTTCTTCTTTTGTTTTTGCTTGCAGGAAAAAAGAGTTTTGACTCTAGACACAGACAAAACTAACTCAGAGCCACCGCAGGACGCTTTCACCACAACAGAGGATGAGACAGTGCAGAAAAGAGGCCCATGCAGCAGAATACAGAGAACATTTATCCACCTACAGGCTCGACAGTTAAATCAATCTAAAATTAATATCGTCACTGAGGACTCTCAGGCACACGGTTATCCTTCTGTCAAAAGTACGTCACAACTTCAAATCAAAGCAAGCTGAAGATCCTCAAAATTAACTCGTAGATGCTCTCGATTCTGGAAAAAAAAAAAGAGAGAAAATGCAGAATATGTACACCAGGCGTCCGTCAGCGATCACGTGTCCGTCAGCGATCACGTGTCTGCAGCTTTACAGGAGTCTGAATGAAGACGATCGTTTAAAAAAAGTGACGTTAACGTTGACAGAGTGATGCGTCACTGCTGGTGTGCAGCTCCTCCGGCTGCAGACGTGAGACGACCGACGCTGCCGACGTGTCTGTGAAGATGCTTCCAGCGACCGGTTAGCTTAGCTTAGCTTAGATTAGCTTAGCATTAAACTGAGAAACAGAATCTTTATAATTAGTGCCGGATTTTGAAGTTATTTCCTGGAAATTCTTAGTAAATAACAGACACGTGAAATAAAGTGTTACCAAATGATTATAAGCTGACGAGTTGTTGTTGTTGTGACACACCACTCTGAAATCAGCCACTCTATCTTTTTTTAACCACACGATTCGTCAACGCCTCCTCTTCCTCCTCTTCTTCTTCTTCTTCTTCTTCGTCACTGTGCGAACAGTTCGTGATTAAGTTGCGTTGAGCTTCTCGCCCTTTCGTCTCCGTCTCAGCGTCGACCGAACAGACGTGTTCCTGGGTTCAAAAACAAAAAATACCCACGTCCTTTTCTAGTCTCATGTCATGTTTTTGTCCACTCGCAGGTGTTTTAACTCCTAAAAATGTCCCCCCCCCCCCTTTTATCTCAGCGGGAGGTGATGCGTCTCCACTTCCTGTCTGTCTCGCTTGCAGTCGGCCGGTCAGGTGTTCAGTCGTCTTTGTAGTTCGTTCTCTGGTCCAGACAGTTGTTTTATTTTTTCGTCATCTCAGGCAACAGACAAAAAAGAAAGAGAGCCGTCTCTCTGACCCCTGACCTCTGACCCCAGCTCCTGGTTTTGCCTCTCCTCCTCGACGTCGCGCCCCTCGGTGGGGGTAAGAGTGTGTGTTCAGGTCAGGGGGGTGTGGTCTGTCCCGGCATCAGTGGGCGTCTGCAGGACTCGTTCCCCGTTGAGACCGGTTTCCCCCTCCGATCTTCTCTTTCTCGCTCTCTCACTCTCTTGCTCGTTCATTCGCTCGCTCGTTCAGCCCAGGACCAGACTCCAATCAGCGTCTCCTGGAGGAGAGAGCAGACATTTACTGTAGACGAGCTGAGCAGCAGCAGCAGCAGCAGCAACACAAGTCTGAAGCTCTCAGATTTTCATGAAATCAAAACCCTGTTTCTGATCATGTCAGGTCTTTAACCCGAAACAAAACAAAAAGAGGTAGAGTGGGATCGTGGGAGTTGTTGTCTTCGAAGCTGAACAACCAGCAGCATCGATGAACATCTCTGTCGGAAATGTTCCCGGATGACAGACATGACATCCAAGAAAAGAGTTATTGGCTGCACGTGATTGGACGGGAGCCTCTCATCTGCTCCTGGATTTCAAACTGGACCAACGGAAGTTTGGAAAAGTTCTCTTACATTACAGACAAAGTTTGCAGAAATTTATTTTTAAAGACGTTTTAAGTGAGAGTGTATCTTTGGACCTCACCAGAGATCCAGTGTCGCCTGCTTGGCGTCAGTCAGCCGTCAGCTCTGCCACGCCTCCATCACAACACCACAGGAACGCAATTTGCACCTTTGTTATCGGTTTTGTCTTTGTTTGTTCTGCCGCGACAATTAGCGGTAAGTTTAATCGTTCACTCCCGACGCTAGCGGAGACCGGGACAAACAAAACTGTCATGTCGCGTTTGAACCTCCTTCTCTCTCCGACCGACCGTCCACTGCTGGGTGAACGCGTCACTAACCCAGCGTGCATCTTTGGTATTACAGCGAATGTAAAGGCTTCAATCATTTGTGTTACCTCATCCAACGACAGATAACTGAACAGATATTTATGTGCATGAAAACCTTTAGATTATCACTTTAAAGAAGCTCAGACTTCAACTCTGAAAGTACTCGACTCACAGTCCAACTTCTGTTGTGTTTCAGAAAAAGAAGCTGCTTAAATTTGAGGGTGGGAAGTCACAACATTTAATAGATAAACATGGAGGTGATGGAAATGAAAAACAAAGTGATATAATCATTAATATACTGGTGAAAGTGAAAACAGAGACATGTGTTACAATTTCCGCCATTTTACATTCATCATTTAACTTCTGCTGATCAAACGCCACATAAATGTTCATGATGTTCAACTTTACAGACGCAAGAAAGACACAAAAGGTGCTGCTGATGTTCAAGTACAAACTTCAAGTCATCTTTATTTCCAAATATTCCCAGTTTTTACAGAAAAATAGATTATCTGACTTGAACTCTTAGCACCGGAAAATCAGGTAAAAGTGCAAATAAAAACAGGAACTCATCAACAAAACCTTTTCTGTGTTATTTTGCTAACTTTTCTGAAGCTTCACCTCTGATAACTAAAGTCCTCGCTGGGTCTCGACCTGTTCTAGCCTACTCCACGTCGTGCCTCTGGCTTCTCTACCCTGCTCGTCTTCCCTGTCCTGTCTCTCGCTCCTCTAATGCCTTTCTTTCATCGCACTTCTCACGCTGTTTCAAGAGACACCGATGAGGTGGAGTCAGAGCAAACAGTAATCAGATCATGAGCCCTACATCCGGCACATTCTGCGGTCTGTTTGAGTGTTGGCGCTTCAGTGATCGCGGCTCGCGTCTCACCTTCCTCCGGTCTTGAAGATGAGGTCGGCGTTGGGAGCGCCTTTCGGGTGCTGGTAGCGAGGCCGGCGCTCCCGGTTAGTGTTGGCCGGCGCCGGACGCTGTGCGAGGGACTGCATCATCTCTGTAACACACACAGAGGAAACTCACGTTCAATCAACACTGTTAAATGTGGACGTCGGCCAAACTGGATGCTAAAGCTTCACAATCAGCTCAGCTAAGCTCAGTCATGTGTCGTACCCTGGTAGTCCTCCTGCTCCTGCCTCTCGTTGATGTCCAGCGTCAGTTTCTTCATCCTCATGCGCTCCTCTTGTTCCGCCTGCTGCTGGTTGAAGTGGTTCGCCGCCAGGTGGGAGGACAGCGGCACGTTCAGGATCTTATACTGCCGACCAGAAAACACACGCGTCAACATCACACACACGAGATCTGGGAACATTAACAAAAGATATGTAGCTTAAATGATTCTGTTTTACTGCCAACAATCTAAAACGTCCCTCCAAATACATTATAATAAAGTGTTTTTATATGTTTCAGTGCTGTCAGGTACTGCAGGTAATCAGTGTTGCATTTAGAGTTTCTGTAACAAACACATCAAAGTACATTTTCTGTCCGTTCCCACCTTGACAAACTTGCAATAACATGCTAATTTTGGTGTAAAAGAGGTTTAATGAGCTTTAGAGGTTTTGGTTGGTGGAATTTTTTGTCTTTAGATTCCGTCAGGCTAGCTGTTTCCACTTGTTTCCAGTCTTTGTGCTAAGCTAAGCTAACCGCTAACTCCATATCATAAGTGTTAGCTGGCAGTTAGCATGTTGTTTGTGTGTGTGTTGTGTGGCAGTCCATCCCACACACACATAGGAAGGACAGTCACACACACACACACACACACACACACACACACACACACACACACACACACACACACACACACACACACTCTTGCAGATTTTATCCCCTGCTGCTGTCGAGGCCCGTGTGTGTTTGCAGAGAGAAATGTCATTTCCCATCCGCTCATTAACACACCGACAAAGATATTCTGTGTTCTCCTCAAACGTTCGTATGAAAAGTGATTTTTTTTGCTGGTGTGTTTCTGGCAGCGGACCTTAAAACAGCCTGAAACCTTTCGAGCGACTGGCAGAAAAACTGGACACACCCTGAAGTACAAGAACCGGTCTCTGCCCTCAAACCACACATTCCACCACTGCAGCTCGCCCAAACACACACACACACACACACACACACACACACACACACACACAGTCCAGAGTCAATATTATTCCTGGGTTCAGTTCGACTGAGGCGAGTGTGTGAGTGAGTTTCTGTAGGAGACGGTCAGAGTGTATCGGCGCTCTGCTCCTCACAGATCCGACAGATGTGACAAACATCTGTTTGCGGTTTATTAAAACTCCACTACAGTCGTGTTCCTGTGTCGCCCGCCGACACGTCTCGGTCCAGAGGCGGTAAAACTAAAGGGGCGATGAAGCTTTCAGGGATAATTCTTCACCATTGGAAGGTTTTTGATTCATGGTTGAAATGATTGATGGACGTCTTTTGAATCTTTAATCTTAAAGACTAATAAATACCGAGAAGTTTTATGAAGTCTGGTGTTGTTTATCAAATACACCGACAGAAACGATTATTCTCCATTTTCTAATGAAAATCTGCTTCTTTCTTTCTTTATGTTCTGGATTTATGAGGAGTTTTATTTACATTTTGTGCCTCTCGACTTTTTTCCTCCCTTATTTTAATTGCTGTGGTTTATTTTACTCATCTTATCGACTACATGTGACCAGGACTTGTTTTGTGACGAGTCCTTCGTTAGTCCCAGGCAGAACTGTTGCACCTTTAATTCACCTCAGCCGTTCTGTCTTTGTGGTACAAGGGGAAAAAAGGGCAGATCATTGTAGTTCTGCCTCTGAGCTGACAGCAGGTGAAGTGACGGAGCCTAAAACAGTGCGAGCTGGTGAGGCGGCGGGAGGGGATTGGACGTTTGGTGATGCGTTATGTGAGCGACCCACAAGTGGCAGATTTAAAAAGCAGCTAGCAGCAGTTAGCAGCTAACTCACAGAAATGGAACAGCACCTGAAAATGCCTTCAAGTTCTGGAGACAACAAGGTCCAGGAGCTCTTTACGCTCTTGAGGAGAGGATGAGATAAACCGTTGAGAAGAGAGGCGGTGAATGATTGGCATTTCCATCTGTGCCGTTGTTTAGAAAGCACTTCTAAATGTGGGTGTATAATATCAAATCAGACGCCAACGCTTTTGTGTTAGTCCTGGATTCCACCGGGTGCGTCTGCCTCACGTTCCACCCGCTACATGACTGCCGGAGCTGATTGTGGACGTCTCAGACAAAGCTTGTGGTTCAATCAGGCGTGTCGTTGCATGTTGCATCTTTTAAATTGACGAACATCACATGTGTGTGAACCACAGGAGCGAATCACGGAAACATGACGAAATAAACTCTGAGAAACTCAACAATATCAAGCGGGCATCACGCTCCGCTTCTGAAACGCTCCGAGTTGGATATGGAGCTGCATGAAGCAGGAAAAAGAGGAAGTGGCGACATTATGATATCATTGCTTCGTTCTGTGTTGCACAAACAAAAGCGGAGACAAAAGGGTCTTTATTGTGTTAGTATTTGTGTTATTTCGTCTACAAAAGGGCTCGTGATCGACTGTCATATGTTATCTTGTGTTGTTCATCATGTTGTATTCCTGTTGGGATCAAAACTGAGCTGATGTAGCCAAAACAACCACGAGGGGAAGCATTAAAGATGGAAGAAGCTCCAGGAAAAGCAACAATTTCAGCTGTGGTTTGAGGTTTAACGACATGTTTAACAAAAGCGTTTTTATCTCTCTGATGACTCGACGTATCCAGATAAATATCTTCTCCTTAAGATGATTTATAACGTGACGTCACATGTTACCTGCTGCTTGTTGCCTTTGCGTGTCAGCATGACGAACTGCATGGTCTCGGAGATGTCGGCCTCGGCCTCCCCGATGCACTGCTGTCCTCCTCCTCCCTTCTTCAGCTGGCTCTTCAGCTGCAGAGGAATCGCCACGTCCAGCTGGTGCACCTTCACCGTCTCGCCGCTGCGCTGCTGCAGGGACAGAACACGCCGGTCAGAGAAGTTCCTTTGCGGCAGTAAACTCAAAGCCGTTCACCGTGTTCACGGTTTTCCTACCTGCAGGTTCTCCAGCATCATCTTATCCAGAGCCTGAATGAAGTCCTCGTCCTCGGCGCAGGCCACGTGCTTCAGTCCGCCGCCGCGGATCGTCACCTCCTTCACACAGACAGCAAATCAACATGACAAATCTCTAAACCGACACCTCTGTCTCCTCGTGTAATCAGTGTTTTCCAACAGCTAAATGTATTACTGCCACAGACAAGATAATGACAGTGTGTCAAAAACAGGTTTGTGTCGACATCCACCATCACTCATCCCGCGTTCATGATAGTGATTAAAACAGATCTTAAAGACAGTTTCAGGCAGATTTATAGGTTCATCATCATCTTACATTGTTCTCCTCATCCGTCTCGTTTTCTTTATTGGAGTCGGTCAGATAGTCTGTGTTCTCTTCCTCCTCTTCTTCCCGCTCCTCTTCTTCGTTCTCCGATCCTTCCTGTGGAAACAAAACAGACTCAAGTTATCAACGACAGGGAAACAAGGACGATAAGATGTTTCTGGGTCTCATAAAGATGCAGGAAGTATATAAACATGCTCTATATATTCTATTTGAATCAGCTGTTTCCTCTCATTCAAACCTTCACTGTAAGTGAGCTGTTATTATTCACCTGGTCTGATATAAGGCAGCGATCTATCATTCAACACACTAAAACCAGGGCGGTGACTTACAATCTGATTGGTTTGGGCTATAAAATGTTGATTAGTGTTTATTTTAATGTCTTGTTTTGTCCACAAGGCAAAGATATTTAGTTTACTGTCACAGATGAGAGAAGAAACCTCAAAAAAATTCACATTTAAGGAGCTAAAATCAGGCAATTTTGACATTTCTCCCTTAAAAATAACTCAAATTGATTGTCAGCTAATCTGAAAATCGATTAATAAGTTTACTAGTTGACAACAAAGCACCCTGACACACCAGAACACCACTGTTGGCATCACTCGGCCTCCGTCAGCTGCTTGAAATGACTCTGATTGAAGGGTGCAGCAGAAGGGAGGCAGAAAAAGAATGAAAGGGAAATTCCCTCAGCTGTCGTTTCCTCACCAGTGTCGTAGCTATTTCATAACAACTAGGCAGAAAAATGAGGAAAAAAGGAGCCAAATTCAACACAAGACCCTCAGTTTCACAGTCAGCTCATCGTTCCCATGGTGCGTCGCCTTTAGTCTCTCCTGATGCTCTAAATATAGTTTCAGAAGTTTCTCCACCCGAACAAGAACAACAAAACAGAGCTCACAGAGTTTCAATTGTCATGTAATTGTGAGGTAATCACGTCACTTCATTGCCCGGAGTGGACCGACAGGATGAAGTCTGGGACAGTTAAGTCATCGTCAACAAACTGACTCACGTCTTCTTCCTGTTCGTTCATCTCGCTCTCGTTGCCCGACTGCTCCTCGGTCTCGGCGCCTCCCTCCTCGTCATCGCCGTCGTCGTCGTCCTCCTCGTCCAGACCGTCGCCTTCGCTCATGGCGCTGGAGCGGCCGTCCTTCTCCATGGCCAGGCCTGTGTGAAGACACACAGCGTGACATGTTCAGTAACAAGCCGGGAAAATTAAACTCTAGAACATGATATTCTGCAGAGAAAATCAGATTACACAAAAGGTGGTTATGACAGATTTTAATCACGTAATCGGAGCCAAACCCGAGCAGAGAGCAGCAACAAAAGCTTCAGTTATAAATAGATGAAATATTCAGGAGGGAGTTATTGTTTCATTAGTCTGTTACATGCATGATGCGTACAAGCAATTACAGAGTGTAATCATGCCGCCGTGTGACAGCAAAGAAATGAAGTCAGGCGGCCCGAAGCTGAAGATCTGGTTCTGTGTGACTCAGGATCTGAGGAATGTCTGATCCTGGTTCAAGTATTCAAGGTAAAACAATGGAACCACTGTTGGCTTAAAGGGGCCTCCATCAGCCTCATCAATCACTTTCTCCACCACACACACACACGCACACACACACACACATGCATGCATGCAAACACACACACACACACACACACACACACACACACACACACACACACACACACACAACAGTGGCGGAAAGAAAATTTAACTCAAGTAATTTCCTTGAAGGCAGTTTTGAGCTACTTGTACTGAAGTATTTTCCATTTCCAAAAACATTGTTCCTAATGTTTAACCCCAAGTACACATGAGGGACGTCCTGGTATTATTCCAGTTTTAGAACAGCCGGCGTTTCTTGCTTTTAAACGTTATTAAAGACTTGAATATCAACAGATTCTGGGATGTTAAATATCCAAACGCCGACCTTTTCCAGAAGGTGACTGCACAGATAAAAAGAGGGAGGCTGTGGGTGTTAATCGGGTTTATATGGCTGCATTTACAGGAAGTATTTGTGGAATATACATTTGCGAGGGGCAAAAAGCAAACAAACTAACAACCTGAATATAAAGTCATTCAAACTAGCTCCACCTCGAGCAGCTTCCACTCTGAAACGCTGCTCTTATATTTGCTGCATCAGCATGAACAATCTAACAATGTCATACACACTCTGCAGGACTTCAGCTTGTAATAGAGTATTTTTACACTGTTACATCCGAGTACTTCCGTCTCAGCGTCGCTGTCTGAGGGTGGAGGTGTGTTTACATTCCAAGTCAACACCTTGAAACTGTTCAACAAAGACAGCGTTCCTGTGAGAAACACCTGCTGAGTTTCCTTCTTCCTCCTCTCACACGCGTTCCACCGTTTCTTTTATTTACAACTCTCCAGCAGAGCTCAGCCATCGTGTTAAAGGATAGCTTTAATTACATGCCTATATATTTACTTAAGAAGTTATTGGTTGTTGCGTTCATTCCTGCTGCTCAGACAATTTTACATTTTGTGTCTGAACTAAACAATCACCTGAAGATCAATATGAGCAAAATGTTTTACCCCACATTTGACAGAAGACATGAAATATGTTGAAGATGCATTTTCAAAAAGTAGCATCTACTTATTTGTGAGTCCTCATAAATTTGAGGACATTCCCTCCGTGACCTCTGACCCCAAAAAATCTAATCGTTCATTCGAAGGTGGACACTTCAAGGTGTTGCGGCCTCAGCCCGGGGTGGGATGTGACCTTTCTTGCTGTGAGGTGAAAGCACCAACCACTCAACTAATCTGCGACAACACAGAGTGACGGCTGTCACAGGTTTTCAGAGCAGGCAGGAAACATCTGCACATTTCTTAACAAACAGTCCAAAACACAAAGACATAAAAAATCTACAGCTCCTCACGTGTGAGAAGCTGAAACCAGAGAACGTTTCTTTGCATATTTAAAAGACTTGTGAATAATGATTATCTAAGTATTTGAAGACAACATTTCTGTCGGTCGACTCATCGTTTCAATAAAGCAACACAACAATATAAACAGCTTTTTTGTTGGTGACGAATCTATTAAAAATAAACTGTCTGCACAGAGAAACTCTGCGACGAACGTCATTCAGTTTAATTCACAATTATCATTCCTGAACTCTGTACCGACAGGGCTCTGCCAGTGACTGTGTGTGTTTGGTATGTGTGTGTTTCTATGAACTGATAAAGCCGAGTGAGGAGTGATCGTCCTCCTACACAGCGGAGAATGCTGCTCAGCCGGGACGACAGAGAGCGGCTCAACCAGTGAGACCGGCGGCTACACAAACATCCTTCACTTCCACTAATTACACACCGGATCTCAACTACTGGCTGTCACATTCATTTTTAGATGCCTGCGCGCTGTGTGACTCGTACCTAGCTTGACGAGCACCTCCCTCTCCAGGTCGGTGACCTGTTTGGTGGCCTCCTCCAGGGAACAACTGAGCCTCATCTTGGGCCGCAGCAGCTCCAGCGTGTCGCTGATCATGTAGTCGATGTCGATGGGGAACGGGTGGTCCTTGGTCCAAACATCGATGCTCTTCTTCCACCAGATGTAGCGCTGCAGCACACAACATCATTTATTTACTGAATCCTTTATTTGACCAGAAAGCCAGAAAGAAAAACACCTTTTTTGGGGCTTTGAGGCTTTAACAGCACAACAAACAAATGTCTACTGCCTGAAGCATTAGAATAAGATTAAAATAAAGACTAAAGAGGCAACAGAGGAAACTTTGAAGCATTTGGGTCGACATGAGGAGCAGACATACCTGGAAGTAGATGAGGAAACAGTCCAGCTTCCTCTTGCTGGAGCCGCGGTCGAAGTACTGGCCGCAGGTGTCGAGCAGCGTGCACACCAGGCGGATGCGGAACAGGTGCTCTGGAGGGTCCAGCGAGCTGGGGCTGCCGTCCTGGTTCACCCCGAAGGAGATGAAGGAGAAGAGGGTGCGGAAGATGACGGCCGACTCCACCATGCGGTAGTTGTAGAGCTCGCCCAGGAACTTGGCGCTGCTGATCCGCCGCTGGTTGAACTTGGGCTGGTTCACCTGAGAACGGACAGAGAAGGAGGAGGAGATTTTTAAATGTTGGCGCTCTGAACTCGAGTTGTGAAACACTTGGCTTGAGTTCAGGATGGAGTCCGTCAGCCTCCTCACGTGTCCTGCAACATGTAACAGTGTTCTTCACAGTAACAACACAAATTTCCTCTTCAGTCAAATGTCAAAAATGTCAGTCAAGATTAGCATCTGGTTTGTTTATCTTCCCCTCTGACTGCTGTCACTCATCATCTCTTGTTGGTTACATAAGTGTTTCGACATCACTTCCTTCTGTCCTCACCTCCATGCCCAGCCGGATGTCTTCCAGCACTCCGTCCACCACATGGATGCCCACGTCCTCCTGGTAGGCCACCAGGCCGGCCAGCAGGTTGGCCACACAGTGGATGCTGTTGTACTTGACGTTCCAGATGTTGACCATGCAGCAGATCAGGTAGCTCTTCACCTCGGGGTCCTGCCAGGGCAGCTTACGCATCTGCCTGAGCACCTTCTCCGTTGTGACCTTGGACAGGTCCTTGTAGAGCAGCTTGCGGATGTACTCCTGCAGCGGCGGCCTCTTCTTCTTCACCGTCTTCTCCACAGGCGGCGGGTTGCAGTAGTAATAGGCGTTCTCCACCATCGTCACGTAGCGGGCGTCAAGATGCTGCGCCTGCTTTTTACGCATCATTTGCTCCTGAAACGCAGATAAATATCAGCTGTGCATATTAAAACAAGATGTAAAACATGTGTATTTATTACTATTAACAGGGTTTGTACAGGTTTAACAAAGTAAATTCAATAAAAAAACAAACATTTAAGCATTTTCCAGACTTGCAAGAATTTGTATGAACCCTGTATTAAGCAAAGCTCTGAGGTGGAGGCTGATATCGATCAGCTGTCACACCCAAATCACAATCTGCTCTTATGTCTCAACATTTCCTCTATTAGCTGTTTGTGTCTCATGTATTGTATTACTGTGCTGATGATGATGATGATCATGTGTACAAACCAGTAAGACGCTGGTACGCAGGTGAGAGTCGGGGGATCTGAAGAGGAATCGTCCGCAGGTCTCCAGCAACGTGCACGCCATCTCGATGTGGTGATGGGTGAAATCAGACAGCAGCATCTGTCAGGAGAGAAACAGGCACATTCATAGTTTCAGGTTCATTTTCTTGAAAAATATTGGGGTGGTTTAGGTTGTTTAAATAAAGACCCTCCTCAGCTTTGTTAATCCTTAATTGTCTCCAAAAAAGGTGCTAGAATCAAATGTTGAGGAAAATGCAGTAGAGTCAACGTTCTCCGTAATGAGACTGCAGGTCAGGCTTTATTTAACTACCATCACTGTAAGTTTTCTCATATTCAAATCTCGGGCTTATCTTCCAATCTATAGCCAAATGTAAAGGGATTCAGTTACAGTTTGTGTGTGTGTGCGTTATACAAACAGGAAACTTAACACACAGACAGACATTCCCTCACATCACTCGGCTCTGAGACAACACAGTCTTTCCACCCACCTTCAGACAATGAAGCGTGTCTGTTTTTGAGAACATCTTAAACTTGGCCAGTTCCCCGATGAATCGGACTGTTTTATTCTTTGTCTCGATGTTGATCTGGTCCTTCTTCCGAATCTACAGCACAGACGTAAGTTATAAAATTAGAGTTCTGCTGGTTTGTTTTTGCAGACTTTGTGAACACCAACATTCAAAGAAAAATAAGAACTGGACGTAGAGTTTGATCAAAAAGAAAAAACATTTGTTCGTGCCACTTCACTCAACTCATGTGTTTGATTTGAAGCGTATCACTCAACAGACAGAACAACAGACGACCTACATGGAACCTGAAGTCTCCCTTCAGCATGGAGCAGAGGTCTTCAGCCACGTCTGACATGCAGGGATGAAGAGTTGCCACCAGGCGAGAGTAGAAGGGCAGAAGATCCAACCTGGAAGAGGAGAAAGAGTCAGCACTCCTCTCACCTGCAGACCATTAATAATGATGATAGCGCCCCCTGGTGGGGCATGAAGTTACAGGATAAAGCTGCTGATATTCTATATGTTTCTTGTTGGGAAAGAAAGGATTTATGTTGCAGTCTTACCTCTGCCTGGGGACAGTGAAGAGGGCTCGCACAAGCTTCCTCCTGTTAGATTTGGTGTTCATGTTCATGCAGAAGTCCATGGCAGCCTGCAGGAGTCAACACACAGAGCTCATAAATAAAGTTCTTCAACCTCCCGTTACTCATTTGTAACACTGCATTTTATGTAAGGGGTCAAAATCTAGCTGGAAACAAATCATCAGGGAATCATCTCAGTACAAAGCAAGCTTTTTTATTGGACAACAATATGGACACCATGTCTGTTTCTCGTCACCTTGTCTATGAGGTCTCTGTTGACACAGTTGGGGAGCTGCTGGATGAAGGCGTCCACGATGAGCTTCAGGTGGGAGCCTGTGTTGGCCTCCTCGTCCTCTTGTTCTACACATACACAGAAATAAAGACTGAAGAAAAATCTCGGCATCATCATATTTCAGTACAGGATTTCTGACAGAGGCTCATGTTTACCTTGCTCATCCAGCAGTTTCTTGGCCAGTTCTTCATTTTCAGCCTCGTCTGCTCCCTCCAGTTCGAGAGGTTCATCTGTGATGTCCAGAGCCTCCAGCTCCAGCTCCAGCTCCTCTGTGGTACTGGCTGAGTCCTTCCCCTCTCTGCCATCTGACCCAGACAGTGACAGCAGCACAGTCAGAATGAAACTCTGTGTAATGTCTTTCTTCATCAGTCTGGGGTTTATATATTTACCTTTGCCATCATCCTTGTCTTTACCCTGGCCACTCTTCTCGTTGTCCTTGAAGAGGATGGCGGGGACGAAAGCCTTCAGGTCCACCAAGTTCTCATAAAAGTTACGAGCATCTTCATCCTCCCAGATTCCTCCCTCCAGGTCATACTCTCCGGGTTTACCAGGGGTGAAAATATCAATGCCAGGACCGTGTTCTGAGACAGCAGGGAGAAGACAACATTACAGACCAAAACCAGCTATGATGCACACATGCTGAAATATAAACAAATGTTTCCAATCCTGGAAAAGTAAAGTCACACACCCTCCTGCACAGTCTTGTCCTGAGGCAGCTCGGGCATGTTCTCATCGAGCAGATCAGCCAGGGACTGAGTGTTGGCCAGCAGCTTCTGGTAGGAAGTGGCAAACTCCTCATACTGCTTGTGTCTGTCCTCACTCAGCTCCCCTTTGGAATGTAGGATACGTCTGAAGAGAAGAAACGGTCAGGAGGTTATTATAACCATAATGAAAAACAAAAGCTGGAAACATTGCCCGCGCTCAGACACTCACCTGTTCTGCCTCTCAGTGTTCTGCAGCTCCCGGTGGTCCTTCTTCAGGTGTTTGGTGAGGGAGGTGAAGTATTCCCTCAGCAGGTTCTGGAAGGGCTGCTGCTTCTCCGTGCTGATTATCTCGCTCGGAGGGAAGGTCAGGCTGAACTTCTCAGCAGCCAGTTTCACCTTACGGGGAACCAGACCGGCAATATCATCCCCACAGTGCTTACAGAAGCTGATTACCACCGACACATGAGTGTGTGTCTCCCTGTCGGTCCCGATAATGTTCTTCAGCTGCTCGTAAATAAGCGAAAGGCCCTCTTTGTCTGTGAAGAGCCCGACGATGG
Source organism: Diplodus sargus (assembly GCA_903131615.1). Taxonomy (NCBI): domain Eukaryota; kingdom Metazoa; phylum Chordata; class Actinopteri; order Spariformes; family Sparidae; genus Diplodus; species Diplodus sargus. The sequence goes on from CAEMYA010000213.1 coordinate 687,628, forward strand.
TCAGCTCGGCGATAAAGCGCAGGTCTGTGCGCAGTTTGCTCACGTTGGGCGCCTTGTCTTCCTTCCTTGCTTCAAAGTGCTTCTTCCACGCCTGCAACAGTAACGGAGCGAACTCAGTGTAGCGCTGGTGGAAGAGCGAGCAGAGATGGACAGCACAGCCGACGTCAGAGATCTTCAGCTTGGCTTCCACGACGGAGCTCACGGCCTCGCCGATGTACTTGCTGAGGTTCAGTGAGGAAAAGTCATTGGAGAGCGAGTCTCGCTGCTGTTCGGTGAGCGTACGCAGCTTCTTGACAAAGGCAGTGTTCTTTTTAAGGCTCGAGTCCAGTCGGCTGAAGAAGGCCTCTTCGGGTCGACCCTCTTGGGCGTTCTGGTTCTTGTTGCGGAGTTCCTTCCTGCACTGATGGCGCTCCCAGGCCTCCTGGTGCAGCTGATGCCCCTCCTCCTTCTCCCTGCAGAAATTAGGTTAAATGGATATGATATACAATTAAACTAAGACAACAGTAAAAGAGGGGCTCTTGTTGTGGCTTTCGTGTCATAAAATCAGCACACAGACTGTCTGGAAGTAGGAAGTTTAAGCTATAAAAGGATATTGACAGTTAAATATGACAACAAAGTTCACCACCACTCACTTCAGAAGAGCTGCCTCCTCCTCACGTTGCCTTTTGGCTTCCTCCTCTTGCAGCTTCTTCTCCTGCTCCTCCTGCTGTCTCTTCTCCTCCTCCTCTTTCTTCTTCTGTTCCTCGTCAGCTTTCTGTTTCTCCTCCTCCTTCTTTCTCCGCTCCTTTTCCTCCTTCTTCTTCTTTTCTTCCTCTAGGCGCTTTCTCTTCTCCTCCTTGCCACTGTCTTTTTTACCGCTCATTTTGGCCTCGTCCTTTGCTTTGTCTCGAGCGGATGCCGGTCTTCGCTCGCCATCTCTGTCCTTCTCTTTCTCCTTGTTGCTGAAGGAGCTAACGTCTTTCTCATCCATGTTTACTGAGCGCTTGCGTTCAGCAGGCATACTGAAGAAAGACAGTGGGAAAAGATTGTTTAATAACAGTATCTGTTGTCCTGAAGGCATTTCTAGAGGCCTCATCTAACCACCTGTTAATACATATTCTGTCTGTTGCATGATAGAAAACATCAGTTATTTCCTGATCCAAAACACGCTGGATGACAGTAACATCTCTGTCAATCACCTCGTTGATTTGCAGCATGTCTACCAAGATTTTAAAAATCAGTTTTATCGCTTTATATTGTAGTTTCTTTCAAACATTTTTTTTTTTTTAATAAGTGCATGCAAAATAACATGATAAATGATGCCAGTCTTTTTTAAAAGAACAATACAATTAATAAACATTACGGCAACCTGGATGAGGTAATGAAGCTGCAGCACCTTACAAAACTGGTTAAAAATAATTTTGTGCAACAGATGGAATACATTTTAACAGATCTAACGTTTTATGTTTTATTACAAAAAAGATTTTAATAGCAGCACATTTGGGGATGATAAAAAGAAACCTCCTGTTTTTATTGTAAAGAAGCAAATTACTTTTTAGAATTATTGACGATTGTTACTTAAACGGAAATATAGTAAAGAATGAACTGGGATTATTTGTACATTTCTAGGGTTTACTATTACACTTTGTGTTAATATACGTTTTAGTGTGTATGTTTTCCTTAACAGCACTTTCCCTCTAGTTTAAACATTTTCTATATACATTATTTTTCTCATTTTTATCGAAAAAAAACGGCCAGAGGTGTCATTCATCTCACTCGGTAAACACACAGATATATCTAAAGATGTTCCAATGAATTTCAGCAGCAAAGTCAACTACATTTAAATTCTGCAAGCATAAATCCACTTATAGCATCGTACTGACACACACCCACGCAGCAGCTTCGCTCCACATACCGTTCGTTAGCCACCTAGCTTAGCTGCATTACCGCGTTTAGCATGGTGACGTTAACAATCTCTTATACTAACAATATAGCTGAAGAATAATATGTTTTAATAGTCAAGAAGTCAATCCGTTTGAGTGTACTGTAAATAACTTGTAACGTTAGTATACAAATTCGCAACAAAAACAGAGTTAGCATTAGCATAGCTAACGCGTTTAGCTAGGCCACTTGACTGCACGCACTGAACAAATGTAAACAAACGTTTTGACAGCGTTCAGCTGACAGCTGGTGTACGTAAAGTCGTCATAGTGTAAACTTACAATAGTATATGTTATAAATTCCTCTGTGGCGATTCTCATTTTCGCGTAAATATTGCTGTGAAATGATGAGGTTTACCTGCTAATTGTAGCAAAACAAACATCGGTCATTAGCGTTGGTTTCCGTGTGAACCGCGGAAGGACCCTTTCATATTGAGGTCCACAAATTATGCCTAACTGAAAATGTCATCGTTAAATTACATTCGGTTATATTTTGGACATGACACGGTGTATTTATATTTTCTTAGTGTGGATGTTATCACAGTATTGATCAAGTCGTACATATATTTTATATTATGATACGTTAAAGGTGTGTCACGTTCAGGCATTACTTACGGCGACTACTCATGTTCCAGTTGTTATCAGCGGTGACAGCTGAAGTCGTTGAGCTCTTCAGACACTTGGGGGCAGCGCGACAAGTTGGTGTCAGCGCTTCCTCATGAAAAATTCAGTTTATTTGGGCAAAAATCATAAGTTTGCACGTAAATGCAAATGGTGCACAGTGAAACCTAGTTTGGGAGCTTTAAAAAGCATTTTTCTCATGCAATGTAATGGCGTATATATTCATTTTTAGCTTCATATTTACAAATCTTATCATTTCCAGGATCTATTTGGTGTGATCATGCAAAACAAAGAATATAATCATGAAATCATTCTGTACATCTGCTTTGTTTTTCTTTAATACATTTAAATTGTTCTTAAAATCTTTAAAATTGATGACAGACATAAGGGTAAAACGCTGTATGATACTGGAGAATTGAAATAAAACTGTATAAAACCTGTACATTAGGCTATTTGACTCTATTTAATTCATTTTTGTATTCTCTTATACTCATAGATTGTTTATGTTACCATACTTGCTTTGTACATTCGTACATTCTCAATAATAAACATGCACTTTGTTACTTTTATAGAAGTAAAGATGTAAATATTTCCTTCACCATTCACTGTAAGTACCAGCAGTCATAGTGGCAGCAAAAGCAATACTAGTACTTGAATGAAATCTTGGCATTGGGATATTATAATGAAATTGGTGAATGTAACTTAAGTTAATCAACTAAGCTGCTACACTGATCTGATAACTTAAAGTGCTAAATTAAACCTGTGTACTGTAATTAAAATCCAAACAGTTTCCACCAAACTCAGCCTGCAGTGGAAACAGAACAGAGCAGCTCTCAGGTTTTCCTCCTCAGGAGACTGCAGGTATTTTTAAACACACACTCTGTCCAACTCATTCATTCATCTGAAATTTGCTCCCAAGAACTGCCACTGTGTGTGTGTGTGTGTGAGTTTGTGAACAAGGGTTGCTGTTGTAGCTTTATTGACACAGTATTCATGACACACATACGGAGGTAATGACAGCTCAGCGCAGAGCGACAGGAGAGCTACACATAAGAGCCGCTCACAGGAAAACTACTTTCTAGGTTACATTTAATGAAACTACGCTCACATTGGCTGCAGCAGCTACTTACTGCAGGTTTACTGCCTCAACTCACAGCAGTCCGCTCCGAACATGGTTTCATTTACAGTAACTGTTTGAGGCCCACAGAGGCAAAACTCAAACATTTCACAGAAAAAGCAAAGGCTAAAGTAAGAAAAAGACAGATGTGTTTATCAGTACTTTGCTCTCTTGTATTTCTTTTTCCATTAATCGTCTCATGACCCCTTTCATTTATTTGGGGACTCTTTTAAAGGAGCCCGACCCTGAAGTTTGGAACCACTGGACTTGAGACTCTTTGAATGTCTTTGAGTCTTTGAATGCAAGACATTTACCTATACTGGACTATTTTTATGAACACGTCTTCCACTGCCTCATGTCTGTATCCATGGAAACTGGACAACCTGTAACAACAATTCAAAGAACTGCAAAGTCCCAAAACCATTTTTCTTTTATTCAGCAGAATGAAAATTCAACACAGTAAATTCAAATAAAAAAAGTGAAAGCTGCAAACGAACTGTTTGATTTTCTGTCACGATACAGTCAGACTGTATGTGGTGAGGCTGCAGTGCATCAGACATGTTCACCGTCAGACATCACTGGCTTCTGTGATAAGACATCACATGATTGGAGTTTACATGACATTTTTCAGATATTCCAAATACAATTGATCACACCGGTAAGCACCTTTTCTTGGTTTCTTTAAAGCAAAAAACAATTCTAGAAATGATTTAATCCCAGCTGGGAGAATCCAAAAGGGAGGAATTGATCATAGTTGACTCGATGTTTCGCTTCATTAAATGTTTTTTAAAACTCCAGTAAAAACTTTTCCACAGAGGAGAAATGGTTTACAGACAGTTAAGAGACACGAGTCAATAGTTCAAATACGTCTTTTTGAACAAATTGTGTGATTGTTCTGTTACCTCATTTTTTCTGTCTTCAATAACTCCCAAGAAGGAAAATGTCAGCAAGTGAAATGCAACAAAAAAGAGAAAAAAAGAAAACCTTCATTTCTTCTCAATCAAAAAAGATTCCCTGCCCACCACTTTCAGAGAGAAAGAGACTACAGATGACTGAACTGAAAACATAAATGAACACCGACAAGATATTCAAGTCTCAAGTCTTTATCTTCCACGTCTACGTGGAGTCTCAAGTTATTTATTTTCCGTCAGTGCAAGTTGCAAGTCACCAAACAGCGACTTGAGTCGACTTGAGTCCAAACCTTGAAGTCTGCCACTCGCACTATGGTCCCATCTCGCTAGTGTGTTAGCTGTTTAAGTTATTATCTTTTTGATTTGCAGTATCATTTGTAATCTGGCTCAATACTTGTGGAAAATACTGGCTGATTGGTTGGCGAGTGTTGAAATGTGGACAGTTTGAAAATAGCTGGACTTTTGTTTGAAGTCATTGTCAAGGTATGTTAAAATATAGATCAGATTTGTGTTTTAATAACAATGGTTTTAGGTCCCTACAGACAGAATAAAAGGGCGATGGTTGAAACGCAGCTCCTCTCGTTACCTTTGGCATGTGACCAGTGTGTGATACAGTCATTTTTCCATGTGTGGACAGTCTGAATGTGCAGCCAAGCAGTTCTGCAGTTTTAAGAATGTTAAAGAAACTGTCACTTTAAAGCATTTTCATTCCATGACAAATCCCTTGTAGATAATACCTGATGGAAAGGGTTTGCCGGAGTGTTCAGAGTCCACAAACAGTCGGTACACACAACCGAGACAAAAGTCTTGGTTACAGAGTCCCGTCTGTCTTTGACAGCGTCTGTCCTTTCGCAGGCCGTTAACTCGGTCCACACGATGTTGACAGGACCTGTGGTCGTCTTTTGATTGGTGGCGACTAAATCACACCCATGAACGGATCAAAGGTCATCAAATCTGTCAACACGAGCTCGCCACAAACAGCAGAATCTGATTTCCTGTATACAGCTGCTTTTATCCGATTTAGATGAGAACAAAGATGTTGCTGTCAGCGTTTTGTGGTTTGCAGTTTCCTTATGTTAGCACAGCTTTTTATTTTAATTTCAGCAGCTGAAAAACTTCATCCAAAGTCCATGTGCCGGTGTGATGCGCTTCAGTTTCCTCTTTAAAACACAGACATCAGTGTTGGGAAGAGTTTGAAGAGCAGAGGACGTCGTACACACTGAGCGAAGCACGATGAAATTCTCTCCTACGAAAATACTCATAAAATAAAAAATATATATATAAAAAAAGAGTTCTCTGGAGTCGACTGACAGGTGAGTCAGCCTACGGTCTTTGAGCCAGGCGGCTCTTACCCTCCTCCTGTTCCATCAGCTTGAAGTGAGTGTAAGACAGGATTCCCGCCAGAGTGCAGAGGATCCCAAGGGCCTGAGGGTGAGACAGGAGAACGAGAGGTAGAGACAAGAGGGTGTGGAGGAAAGAACTGTGGGTAAAGACTCAGAGTGTGGACTCACCTGGTTGAGTGACAGCGGGTCGTGGAAGAGCACATATCCTCCAACCAGAGTGATGCAGAACTTAAAATGACCAAACATGTTGTAGCTGCAAAACAGGGTCAGGAGAACAACAACGTGCAAAATGTAATGGAAATAATCAAATCTCATATCTGGAATAATTTATCAAACACCTCCAGGCACCTTTAGAAACCTTTTAAGAACACCTGAAACCACCACAAGAAGACTAAGTCTGCTTAAACAGACCTAAACCCCTGAATTCTTCCAGAAACCTGAACAAAAGTCCAAAGACTCCCTCAACAAGCTCTGAAAACATTTTATCAAGACCAGAAAGCTCTTCAAAAAAAACCCAATGATCCCATCAAATGCAAAACCCGGTAAATGCCTCAAAAAGAAAAACATCTAAAACCTTCTTGGTTGGTTTTGATGACCATGAAAAAGATGAGAAATCTAGAATATTCAAGGATACGTGACAGCTGAGGTGTTCCCAATGATCCAGTAGATGGAGAGGTTAACCAGGAACGCCACCACACCTGAAAACAGCACCGTCACCTAGATAATGACGGGACAATCCAGTTAACTAACAAAGCCTCAAGCACTGAATGTGTGTGTGAAGTGTGTGTGAAGTGTGTGTGTTATGTTGAGTCTAACCAGAGCAGCAGTAGACCAGGGTCCAAATATTCCTCCCTCTCCAGTGACCGGCTCGAACAGCGGGACGACACAGAGCAGGAAGCCCGACGACAGCGGAGCCTGACGGACCAGAGTTCATGTCAGTCATAATATCACAGTATATATTAATATCACATGCTAATATTACAGGTACAGTGTTCATAAGTATAGAGGCTTCGAGTTTATCTGCATCTGGCCTGTGTCAGAGACAACAGATTCATATTTGTTTTGTTTTTTGTATATTTTACAAGTCTCAAGACAAGGTCAGTGAGTCCCAAATGAAGAAGAACAAGCCTCAAGTCAAGTCCAAGGTCTAAATCAACATGTCCTGAACACAGAGGAGTTAGTCCTAAATCCGTTCCCAGGTAAAAAGCCACAAGTTCCAAGTCAAGTCTGCAATGAGGAGGAACAAGTTCCTGAGTCATAGCCATCAAGTCCAGAAGTCATGGCCGACAAATCCAAGGTCAGGACTCAGGTTAAATTCAACAAGGACCAAGTAAAGTCCCAAATGAAGGAGAACAAGTCTTCAGTCAAGACTATCAAGTCATAGGTCCAGTACAAGGTTTAAATCAACAAGTCCCACATTGAGACCATTAACTCCCAAAAGAAGGACAACAAGTCCCAAATCATGTCTCAGGTCAGAATCCACAATCCTAAATCAGAGGTTACAACCAAAGAACTGCAAGTCAAGTCTGAAGTATTAACCAACGAGTCAAGTCCCAGATAAAGGCCAAAATTCAACAAGTTCCAGCTAAAGTGGAAAAAGTCCCAGTTTCCCAGTAAAGACTAGTAAGTCATGAACAGTTTGAACAGGAAGCAACAGCCAGCATGACTGAGCAGGACTTTCCCTGTGCAGAGGTGCTGCTGATAAGACTATCATGACACTATATCATGGAGGACTAAGTGACCCTTGTACTGACCAAGCCACAATACCAAGTGCTGCTATATTATCAAAATCAAATTATAAAGCAGTGCTACTACTGGTCACCAGCTCATACCTGATAGTACAGAAGCTGCATGGAGTTCACCTGCAGCTCATGTTGTTTAGCTCCCACCCACTGAGAGAGAGACAGACAGAAAGTTTCACATCAGTTCAGTTTCACAGAGATCACTTTGTCTTCCTGACTCGAAGATGATTGATTCGAGCCTTCTATGTTTACTCACCACTTGGTAGAGCGATGTCACCAGAACTCCCAGCGTCGCAAACACCGTCCCATGCAGGTTGAACCGCACGTCGTAGTACGAGTTCAGTATCACCCCTAATGTTATGGGCACCTGGAGAGACACGCAGGTAGAAGTTCAACACAGCTTGTAGCTTACAGCAACGTCGAGACAATTATGTTGCATCCAAACTCACCCTGACATACGTTGTCAGGAACCGGCTCAGACTGTAAGATACTTAAACTTTCCTTACCAGTGTGAGCTTAATCTTGGTGGAGAAGGTCTTCTTGTAGTACGTGGTCTGGATGAGGATGATGACGGGTGTGGTCATGGCTTTAGCCAGCTGGTACGTTCCTATGGAGTTGCTCTGCAGGGAAAGATTAGTGAAGGCCACGAACCCGCAGAAGCTCAGAGCCAGCCACACGATCTTGCGAATCGGGAGGCTTTTAGGAGCGAAAATGTCCATTTTCTGGCAGATGTAGAGTCCCAGATAGGTGATGACAAAGTGGACCAGGGTTAAGGTCATGTTGGGGAAGCCGTAGTGTACGTAGATCCACTTGTTGATGAAGACGATGCAGATGGAGGACAGCAGGTTGACCAACAGGCCGGCGACGATGCGCCTGTTGACCGATAAACCGAACAGCATCTCGGCCATTCTTCTAAAAGTTTCTGAACTTCAGTTTATTCCAGACGAGCTTCGTTTAACCGTTCACACTGTGGAAACAGGAAGTGAATGTTAGAAAGTCTCAAACTTCAGCCATATTAAATGTGCAAATACTCCAACATGACAAATTTTACATGAAAATTCAGATTTTACATACACAACAGATCTGTTTGTATTATGGTAAAAGATATAAAATAAAACAGAAACCCATCTATGAAAGACGAGTTTTTCTGTTTGTAACGGTTGATGGTAAAAATAGCTGTTTTTTGAATGAAGTTCGGCGTGAAAAAGTATAAAGCACGACTTCCTCCAAACTGTAGTAAAGAAACGCTAGTTAAGTAGCCTAGCATGACATGAAAATGCCTCTGCTAAGTACAAGTACTTCAGATTCATAGTTATATACATTATGCACCGAATAACTCTCTAGCATTGTTGTTACCAATCTGTCAGGAAAACTGTAATAATACTTAACATTTCTTCGGTTTGTAACGGTTTGTAAAAGAGAATTCTTCTTGAATAATGCTTGAATTACTTTCTGCGAATCAATCTGTCAGATAACTTTATCAACACAGGCAACATTCTTCGGTTTTTAACGGTTGATGTTAAATTGACAGTTTTTCAAATGAAGTTCGGCGTGATGCCCTCAACACAGACAGGCTTTAACATGAAGTCGCTGCCATTTATACACAACTAATGCAGCATACAACAGACATAACGGATTAAATGATGTGTGTCGGTGTTTATTAAAACACGACATGTTAGTTTCTGAACAGTGACAGATTCAGTTCCTCTAACTCAGAAGACATTAACGTCAACCTGTCTGTCTGTCTGTCTGTCTGTCTGTCTCATTCTGCCACGCATTAGGAAAAGTTTACCTGGGGTCTCCATCTGTCCAGCTGTCCCCCCGCTTCTTCCCCTCTCTGTCCCCCTCCAGCCAAACAAACACCCGGTAATTTACCGGGCTGTGCCTGCGTCTCTCCCCGGCAGTCGGAGCTCCAGTCCCGGCCTTTGCAGTAATGAATCCCGGCCGCTGTTCTGGAGGATTTTCCTCCCAGTTCTCTGCTGAAAACAGCCGTGACTGCTGGTTAAAAACGGTCCTGTGTGTTCCTGTTTCCTTCGAGTTTAACTCCGGTTAACGTGTGTGTGTTGAGCAACAGCGGCTCCGAGCGGACTGGAGGGTGGAGGAACTATTTTACTGTTTTAGGTTTATTTTATCTTTTTTTGTTTTGTTTTGTTTTGTTTTGTTTTGTTTTAAATTCCATTTATATTTGTATTCTTTTGTTAGGTTTATTTAATTTATTTGATTTTTTAAAAATGTTTTTTGTATTCTTTTATTAGGTTTATTTAATTTATTTTATTGTTTAAGTTTATTCTATTGTATTATTTTTTATTTTTGTTTTGGTTCGTTTTTTAAAATTACATTTATATTTAATTTTTAGGTTTATTTTATTGTTTTCGGTTATTAGGTTTATTTTATTTATTTTATTTTTAGGTTTATTTTAGTGTACTATATTTTATTTTACCTACATTTCTACATTTCTTTATTTTATGTTTCAGCTGTAGCCTATAGTATATTGTGTCGAAAATAAATACATGATGTATTATTGTCATCATTATCATTATTTCTATTGTTATTATTATTTTTTCCCAATACGTACAAACTTTGGTCCACAGTCTGTAAGTTGTCCAGACTCCAGACCAGAAGGGGACTGTAATGCACCTAAAAGCTGTTTGTCAACTACCATTAAAACACCGAAGAAGAAGAAGAGGACACACGAAGAAGAAACCTGTTAAGCCTCGTGAAGCGGGAACTGTCAGCTCACTACCATGGACTGGTAAAATACACTTCAGTTATATTTTTAACTATAATCAGATATTATTATTCTATAGTATCAGTTACATATGATGGCCGTTAGCTTGTTTCTTAGCCGGCTAGCCCGCAGCAGGCTAATTTACTGTGCTAGCTGGGGAAATCAATGCTAACAGCGCAAACGGTGCCGTTCACAATCAATGCCGATGCTAACCGGCTAATCACTGGTTTGTGTTGTGTTGACATGTTTACACTGAGCTGCAAATAACGCAGCTCGTAGTCAGTAATTTGAGCTAATTACAGTAGCTGTTTCTTACCGACTCACCAAAGAAGTTTCACCACCGCCAAACAAACTAATAACAGCAGCTGTGTGATGTTGTCAGCTAGCAGAACTTAGAAAGTTCTGTCTGGACTGAAACCGTGCATGTCTCTGTAAATCTCCTCAGAAAACCATATTGAAATGAATACAGTGAGTAGAGAGTGATGCTAATGAATAGATGGTTAACTTAGTTAGCTATGGTGTTTATTGGGTTAAACAGGTAAAAGTGTTTCGACCACATTGACTTGAAATACACAAAAGATACTGTTTACTGACTGGTGAAACTTCAGGGTGCAAAACTATTTTTTTTTCCCCTTCCAGCCACTATGTTGTCACATATAACAAACCTGGATCCCCTTAAGGATTTGCTGCTATCCTGATTTTCACTTTAAATTAAAAAGCTAACTTGAAGAAGGTTTCTCTGGAGTTTTGATCACTTTCTCGTTATTTTGTGACATTTTTTCAACCACACAATTCATCAGGTTTAGGGCAGTTCTATATTCTACAGGTGCTGAGTCATTTTTGTTTTGTAATGCAGTCAGCATCATTTGCTTCTCTTCTTGTCGTGCAGGGGTCACAGTGAGCTGCCGTCTCCGGTGGTTCGAGATGACGAGGTGACCGTCGCTGCCCGCAGGAGGAGGAAGAAGGTGGCCTGTATCCTCTAGTGTTAAACTTTAAATTCAATATCTTGATCTGTTGATATCTTATTTGAAAACAACTCCTTGTGAAGTTTGTTCATCATATTTATTTTTATATTTTATTACACTAATGACACAAAGAACATATGGGTCTGCTTCATTATCAGTCTTCGTTAATAACATCAGAACTGTCAGTATTGTTGTTCTCCTGACTGTTGGTCTCAGTCCCGTCCCCCGGCAGCAGCCCCATCATGTCCACAGTCACACCAGCTCGCTCCCTGATGAGGAACACTCCTGCTTCACTGTACAGACAGGCTGGTAAGACACACAGATTCAGATACTGATCCAGATACTGATCCATCACATCAGCTGATTATCAATTATCCTCTGAGATCAAAGAGCTCCATATTTTAGTAAAGTCTCCCTCTAATCTCACATGTGTTTCCTCTTTCTCTCTCAGTAACTCCCAGGGTTCCAGATGTTTCTTCCATATTGGCTCCAGGAGGTCGAACGCCCCGATACACACACACTCCCAGAAACGCACTCAGCAGTATGGTGAGACACAAAAACATACTGTCATTGGACCTCATGTGACAACATTTTTGTTTTCTGATCTGAAAATTCTTGCTCTTCCAAGGGTTCAAAGTTGATTTCAATAAACAAGTAATTGAAATGGTTGTTTAAGTGGTTCTTGCACAATTTCTACTTGTATTTAACAACAAATTCATCACAAGTTTAATTTAATTTGGGTATTTGTCTGCGTCTAGAATCTGGATGACAGTGATTGGACCAACAGCATTTACACCTCCCCCGTCTCTGGGATGGACACCAGCTTCTTCACAGATGACATCGCCAACCTCAGCTCAGCACTACTGAAGGAGGACGACCCAGGCGATGCCGGTGAGTGAAACAAACGCACCCAAGCCCCTGTCTGTTACTCTGCGGGGTTAGTTTACAGTACGCCTGTTTAACACTGCAATTTTTTTAATATCTTTGCAGCGGCTGCCAGTCTTTTCCCAGAGTTCCTCGGTGCCTTTCTGAAACACTCTTCTTCTGCGGTGTTTGAGCTGCTGGAGGATTATCAGGCACTTTGCCAGGACAAGGTGTGTGTGTGTGTTATATTTTTTACATTTTGTTCAGTTTGTTTGGGCTAAAATTTGCTGTTTTATGTGCTGCATTGTTTCTAAGATGGGAGCAGTAACTTCCTGGAGTCTCTTTAGCGCTCAGACATGATATCAGTCTTCTCATTTAACTCTCAGCAAGAAAGAAAGGAAATCGTTAGCTTAGCTTAGCATAAAGACTGGAAGCAGAGGGAAATGTCTAGCCTGGCTCTGTCCAATTAACCAAAGCTCACAAGGTACTGACTGCTCACTCACATTCTCTCCATCATCATGTTTAAGGTGGACGTGCTGCAGTCTGTGGTCCTCAGAGCGGGTCAGAACAGTAAGACAGCTGGAGTCCGCTGGCTGCTGCAGCAGGAGTACTGCTCCTGGAGGCTCATCACCTCGCTGTACAGGTACCTGTCTCACTGAACGACCACCTGTCTGTCTGACTGAACGACCAGCTGTCTGTTTGTCTGACTCTCTGCTTGTCTCTGTATCTGCAGGGATCGAGTGCAGCTGGCGATGGAAGATGATATGATGATAGACATGGTTGTGAGTCACATTCAAACTCTCATACACCTGAAATAACTGATTTAAACACTCTTAACACACTGACTGTCTTCCAGTC
>CAEMYA010000213.1:701434-718101 GCA_903131615.1 Diplodus sargus
GCATAAAGACTGGAAGCAGAGGGAAATGGCAAGCCTGGCTCTGTCCAATTAACCAAAAACTGACTGCTCAGTTTAATCTCTTCCATTCTCTCCATCATCATGTTTAAGGTGGATGTGCTGCAGTCTGTGGTCCTCAGAGCGGGTCAGAACAGTAAGACAGCTGGAGTCCGCTGGCTGCTGCAGCAGGAGTACTGCTCCTGGAGACTCATCACCTCACTGTACAGGTACCTGTCTCACTAAATGACCACCTGTCTGTCTGACTGAACAACCACCTGTCTGTTTGTCTGAACGACCAGCTGTCTGTTTGTCTGACTGTCTGCTTGTCTCTGTATCTGCAGGGATCGAGTGCAGCTGGCGATGGAAGATGATATGATGATAGACATGGTTGTGAGTCACATTCAAACTCTCATACACCTGAAATAACTGATTTAAACACTCTTAACACACTGACTGTCTTCCAGTCTTCCTCCTGAATACACTGACGTTTCTGTCTCTGTGAAGGTTTCCAGTAAGAGCGAGAAAGTCGTGGTGGAGCAGCTTTTTCAGCGCGACTCCATCATACGACAAAGTCAGGTAACATATTTACACTGGCTTTACTTTCTGCCTTCTCCACAGAAATAAGTGAAATAATTTGTGTCATTCAGGATCAGGAGACGACATAATTCCTAATGAAGTTTATTTTTGTGTTGCAGCTGGTTGTTGATTGGCTGGAGAGCATCGCCAAAGATCAGATTGGAGATTTTTCTGACAACATAGAATACTACGCTAAAAACGTCTGCTGNNNGGAGAACACCCTCCATGCGCTGAAGATGAGGAGGAAGAGCGGCTCGGCCTTCACTGTTCCTCTGGTCACTGAGCTGGTGAGACCAGTTACCACGGCAACAAACACATCCTCATCCCCAGTGTTTGTTCATGTATGAATGACGTGTGTGTGTGTTTGTGTGTTCAGGACCCAGACGCTCCTCTCCGGCAGCAGCGCCCCCTGGCTGACCTGGACAGAGAAGACGACGCCCGGCTGCTGAAGAACCTGTTCACACTGATCAGAGCGGGGATGACCGAGGAGGTACAGATGCTGTATTTAAAGGGCCAGTGTACACAGATTTGTAGAATTTCTTTATTTTCTGAGGTTCAGAGATACAACTATCTGGGATTTGTGCCTCCACCCAAATACAAAGTTTTCATGAATCTAGAAAGACTCGGCACCTCTACGGATGTATTCAAAGACCCTGTCCTAATGTAATTTCAATGTAAGGAACTTCTTGTTCTGTGAAAAGTTAAACTCGAAAGTTTATCGAATCAAGAGGATATTTTCCAACGTTTCTTTTTGTATTTTGGAGGAACCAATCCTTCAGAAAAATGCTGTATCACCCTTGGAGATTATAAAATGCAGCATACAGAAGGCCTCCCTGGTACTTGCAAGTATTTAATTTACCCAGTGATCATGAGAAAGGGGTCCATTGTACGGTGATAACGATGCGTGTAGAAATGACAGCTGCTGATGTGCGTCTCTGTTGTCTGTGTTGCATCTGCTTCCTTGGATCCTCAGCTGTTTCTGTGTGTGTGTGTGTGTGTTTGTAGGCTCAGAGGCTGTGTAAGCGTTGTGGTCAGGCCTGGAGAGCAGCGACTCTGGAAGGCTGGAAGCTCTACCATGATCCCAACATGACCTCAGGTAACCTCTGACCCCAGTGTGACCTCAGAGATGAACAGTGTTCTTGTTACAGTCTGTGTGACAGCACGTCTCATTATGTTGCTGCTCTGAAGAGGCCTCTGTCTTTCCTCTTCTTGCTAAATGTCTGTCACAGAAAATTTTTCTGTATTTTCCAAAAGATTAAAATTCCATCCAGGAACGGTTAAAATACTTACACATATCAATAATAAAAAAAAAAGCACTACAGCTCTGCAAACTGTTTGTATCTAACACTGCTCGTCTCTGTCTCTTCTCTCTGCAGGCAGTTTAGAGCTGAAGCCTGTTGAAGGAAACCCTCAGAGAGGAATCTGGAAGGCGTGCTGCTGGAGGATGGCTGAAGAGGTACAGCAGTCTTCTTAAGAACACGTCATTGTTGATTAATCTGTTGATTATTTTCCTGATGAATTAATTTGTTGTTTGGCCTTTTAAAACGTCAGAAAAGGGTGAAAAAGCTCACGGTGACTTCCTCAAAGGTCTTGTTTTGTCCACAACTTGTTACTAGAATAAGAAAATGAAAAGATTGATGATGATTGAAAAGATGATTACTACTCCACCCATCTTCCTCTTTTTTACACAGTGTATGAGCTCAAAAACTCGATACAATGTTGAGCTGCTGTGTGTTTGTGTGTTTCAGGAGCAGTTAAACAGATATGAGAAAGCAATCTACGCCAGCCTGAGTGGAAACCTCAAACCGGTAATTAAATGAGTTTGTATTTCTGTGTCTTTACGTGGTTGTGATTCATGTTGTTTGCTGTGTTTGACACCATGATACTTAATTAATGACAGGACAGAAGTGAGGTTTTATTAATGCCAACTGTGTGTGTGTGTTCCTGTGTGTTCAGCTCCTGGCAGTGTGTGAGTCCTGGGAGGACTGCGTTTGGGCTCACTTCAGAGTGATGGTGGACTCGCTGGTTGAAAAGGATCTGATGTCATCAGGAATGGCCCACCAGGAAGTGGAGACGCTGCCACGAGATTACCTGGAGGCAAAGTACGACTGAAACACACAGCAGCAGTTTGGATTTTAAAAGTTTATTTCCAACAACCAGCTGAACTGACTGGATTGTCTCTTCTAAAGTCATTTTGTTACAAGACGAAGGTTGAAAAGTCATTGACATGTATTCCATATTTTAAACCTGACTTCACTTCTCTGTCATCTCTCTGATCGTCTCTCCACAGTTGGACCATGGAAAAGGTGTTTGAGGAACTTCAGGCCTCAGAGCTGAAGGTAAAATTCAAACACGTACCTGAATGTGAATGGTGAATATAAACATTAAATGCCTGAACCTTCACAAACGAGCTTCTCTCTGTGTGTAGAGGGTGTTGGAGGAGACAAAGGAGCATTATCATGTTATCCAGAAGTTTGTCATCCTGGGAGATCTGGACGGTAAGACCTCCTTACTTCACTTCACCTCTAAAGACTGGTCCAATCCCTTAACCGGCTTCACCATCTCTTTCAGGTCTGTTGGATGAGTTTGCTGATTGGCTGACAGCCTCTAAGCCCCTCCCATCCCACCTGCTGCGTTTCATGACTCACCTCGTGCTGTTTTTCCGCTCTCTGGGTTTGGCGCTGAAGGTAAAGTTGATAAATATATATTTTTTTAAAGGTCTGTTCATGTTGACGTCCGCTGATCTGATTGTCTCTCTTCCTCTCACTAAGGAGGAAGTGTGCGTTGACGTGCTGAAGGCGTACGTCTCCCTTCTGATTCGGGATCAGCAGACCGACCTCGTGGCGAGCTACGTTAGCCAGCTGCCAGCCGAGATCGCCACCGCTCAGTACGCCGCTTTCCTGGAGACCGTCACCCAGCCGGAGATCCGCCCTCGCTGCCTGCAGCTCGCCACTGACGCCGGTGAGACAGAGAATATTAAAACATGCACACTGAGGTCGGTAACAAACCTGAAAGAATGCTGACTGTTTGTTCCTGTCTGTAGGTCTGGATGTTGCTGCGATAACCAAGCTGGTGGTGGAGACGGTGAGGGAGAGAGACGAAACAGAGTTCACACACCACAGCCAGACGCTGGAGACGGGGACGACAAAGGTACAGAGCCCAAAACAAACCGTGTTACTTTCATCTGTGAACCAAATGTATGATAAAGATTGTATCAGAAGACAGATTTAAATCATTCATCAAGCATCATAAACTGTTTGTTTGTTGTATTAGTTTAACTCTGTGGAGTGACTGTGACGCTGTGCTCTGATAGGAGGACCTGAAGAAGATTGATGTTATTGATTGGCTGCTGTTTGACCCCGCCCATCGAGCCGAGTCACTGAAGCAGTCGAACGCCATCATGAGGAAGTTTCTGGGTACTTTAATTTCTTTGGTCGTAGCGCTCCGTCTCCAGTCTTGTTACCTGGATGAGAACCACGATGCATTGCTTCTGTCCGTCTGTTTCAGCCCTGCAGAAACACGACGCAGCCAAGGCCGTGTTCTCTAAAGTCCCAGAGGACTCGATGAGGGAGATCTACTGCCAGTGGGCGGGCGTCGGTCAGACCAGCGCGCCCGCTGAGGACGAGAACGCCATCAGAGAACACCTGTGTATCAGAGCCTACCTGGTCTGTCGCCCATCTCTGATATAATGTGTTCTTTTCAATACAGGAATTTATTGACTCCTGACCTAAACTTTGAACAATCAGGTTATGAGTTGTTAAACTCCTGTAGTGGAAAACAGCCAGTAGAGTACATGCAGCATTATGTCAGTTCTGTTGGGATCAATGAGGATTATTGATCTGAATGTGTCTTTTTTAATGATCTCACCTCACAGGAAGCCCATGAGGCCTTCACTGACTGGTTCAGCCACAGTAGCTCCGCCCCTCAGAAGCCGGCACCTGCCCCCGAGGCCAAATTCACTGAGAGGGTAGCCAATGAGATGAGAGAGAAGGAATACCAGGTACACACACACACACACACACACACACACACAGTTCCTAGTTTATCAATAAATAATGAAAAAAATAGCACACTTCTAATTTATACCAATACATAAATATCAAAATAGTTGCTTGTTTCACTTGTGAGTCATATGTGATTTTGTGTGTGTGTGTGTGTGTGTGTGTGTGTGTGTGTGTGTGTGTGTGTGTGTGTGTGTGTGTGTGTGTGTGTGTGTCAGTCCTCCCTGGCTGCCTGGTCGAGCCGCCTGGACGTTTTAACTGAGGATGTGAAAGAGAGAATCTACAACGTGCTGCTGTTTGTCGATGGAGGATGGATGGTCGACAACAGACAGGTAACTGAACATGAATCATACGTAAGAATTAAAGAACTTAATCTGTGTTTCACACAAAGGAACCTGGGACTGAATTCAGTGTTCACATTAGTGATGAATTGTTTGGTTGTCATCAGGATTCAGAGCAGGATTCAGAGCGCAGCCACCAGATGGCGGCGTTGCGCTCTCTGTGTCTCCCTCGCCTCAGCTTCCTGCTGCTCAGCGTGCTGCAGAACTCCTCCAGACACCAGGAGGCGCTCCGACTCGCTGACATCATCTCATCTGACCAGCACCGCCTCTACCAGGTAACCAACGCCTGTCAAACCCTGTGATTTTATCGATCCTGTGTGTTTTGTTTTAATCTGACCTGCGAGAAATCCAAACAATTGTCTGACAGCCATGTGATTGATTGATAAGTTGTCAGGTCCCTTTAACTGACCTACTGAGAACCCATTTTTGTTTTTAAGAAATGTTAATAACTGTTATTTTATTTGTGAGTAATAATAAAACTAAAGGATTTTATCTTAAGTCCAGTCTCTCGCTTTTAACAGTTTGATAAATTCTGACTCTGTTCTTGGTTTTTATAGTTTGTTTATTTTTCTCTCCACCAATTCAGGTTTTCTCCAAAGAGGAGCTGAGGAGGTTTCTTCAGAAGCTGCGGGAGTCGTCACTCGCTCTATTGGACCGAGGACTCGACCCGCTGGGCTACGAGCTACAGCCATGAACACACACACACACACACACACACACCCACACATGCGCCAGTGTTTAATCACTGTTTTCTCTTTGGATTCTGTTTGTTTAATTTTTTTGCAAAATAAAAGCCTGTGTTTCCTGTACTGGTTTGGTGTAAAATCTTTATTATAGAAAGCTGAAACTGCAGACAATCAACTGCATGATCAGCTTCTGTTTGTTTTGTGTTTAAAAAGCTGTAAAAAACGATATAATTGTTTTACAGTTGTGAAATGAATCTGTAAACTGACACCATTAATTATGAGAGTTCACTTAAAACCACTAAATAATTAAAACATCAGTTAATAGAGCTGTGTGATTGAGTTTTCAACATCTATAGGTTCATTTTCCAATTTTATTTGTATTTTTTATATTTGGTCAAGAGATTAAAAAACGTAATTAAAAAAATAATACATTAAAGAGAACGATGACATTAAAACTATCTATGGACAATATATTCAATACAACAGACTGCAGTAAGTGAATTGTGCAAATGTAGTATTATGAATATAATCAACATATTAGTATATTAATCTTATATTAAGATGTGTTGTCATAGTACATACACTAAAGATTGGTCATGCTATGCAGTATATACTGCATATATGCTGGAGGCCATTTGAATATTGTGTATAATATAAATCAAATAAAAACAGGATTGCAGGAGTTATAGTAAAGAACAGGATAACATTATTGCAACAAGTCTTTTGAGCCATTAATGTGATTTTCTTAGTTTTTGATAACATTTAAATCCCCAAATCATTCTCATTGAGGCATTATAGACTACTCAAAATGAGTTAGGGATACAGGAATATTTTAGTGTTTCACTTGATTGTTTATTCTTTGACATATCTGAATCTGTGTTTTGGGGATAAAACACACTTTGTAAACTCTGTTTTTAAAGGTGCACTATGAATAAAGATTATTACTATTATTACCTTGATTATTAAAATCAGTTAAAGGTAAATTCTGTATATTTTGCCACTTAGGTAATTTTACTAGAGAGTTGGAAAAGTACAAAAAATGTGCCAACCGTGTGTCTACGTCACTACGTCAGTGTTCGGCCAGCAGGGGCGCGACACCAACTGAAGTCTGAAGGACCAACTGAACAGTTGCTAAACAGAGCGACTGTTAGTAGTTCAAATGTCCGCTAAAGTGGTAGAGACACGCTGTTGAAGGATATAATTTAATCAAGAGTATATGAAAAGGTAGGTAAACTAAGGTTATACTTTATTACACCTGTGTTTACTGCTGTAATAGTAGAAGCAAGATGTTAGCAGGTGGTTAGCATCGGCGTGCTAGTAGGCCGCGGAGCCTCGTGTTTTCTTGACGACAGTTGAGCTGAAACGAGGAGCAGCGACGCGGGTGTTTTTCGCTGCTGTTCTCTGGTAAATAAACAGATTTCAAAAGAATTTTCTTAAGGCTGAAAACCGTCACAGGTTTTACTGGTTGCTTTTGTTCGTATTGAATATTGTACATTAGCTGAATTGTTTGTTGTAAGGTTACGTTAAATTAGCTCGGTTAACGTCAAGCTTCCCAAGTTTTTTGTAAGTTAGCTAACGGTAACTAGCTAATTTATGATTAAGTGTTATGTCGCAGTTGCTTTGGCATTTAATAATAATAACGTGGGGTTCACTTTGAAATCATACGCTATCGAGAGTGTTGTGTTTTAATGTGATTGAACTCAACTGAAAGGTTGACGTGTTTTTGTTTTTAGCCTGCAAGCTAATACATAGAGGAGCTAATGAATTAGCCCAGTGCTACATATTCGGTTTGTTTTTCCATGCTAGCTCGCGGCCGTTTTACTGTCATACTTGCGGAACAGTGGCTTTAAAACTAACCTATAATGTACAGATAAAGTACAGCTGTCACATATTAAAACAGCGGACCAAGTTCAGCATTAGCATCATCAGCATCAGCAAGAGCTAGCGAACAGTTGAACCTCTGCAATATTAGCTTCACTGCTTTGTATGTTGTGTTTGTTTCAATCCGTCAGCTGTTACAACTGTTCATGTGTTGAGATCATTCATCGATGCACGTGAAAGTGTAGTGAATCAATCCTGACACGGTGATGGTGGTGAGTTAGTCTGCCTCCATCAGGTCTGTTGGTGTAAGTAGAGAGTGAGAGAGGGAGTGGGAGGAGAGAGCGGGACAAGTCCGGGCATATTTTCACTGAGTGTGTTTGTGTTGTGTGTTCAGCAGCTGACTCGTGCTGTTTGTCCTCTGTACGTCGTGTACTCGTCATTATTTCTGTACAGTCACGCTGACATCTGCCCAGACATATTCACACTGAAGCCAAACCAGCCTGACCAGCACGGATTAAAACAAATATGGAGATATTTTGGGAAACGTGCCCCTTTGATCAGTCACTGAGAAATAGATAAGAAGATTATCTTTGTTTTGTGGAGTGTGTTTAATGAGGTGTATTTACTAGGGATGATAATGATGAATGAATAATCAATTAATTCTTGTAAAGAATTTCACAAATTTAAATATGTATTAATTGACAATCGTAGTTTGGCACAAATTAATCTTTAATTAAAATATTTTATAAAACTGATATTATTGTATTTAAGCCATTTAGTAACATCAGTGCAGGTTTGATTTTGTTGGGCCAGTTCTCATTATTTTGTGTTATTATGTAGTGTTACAGCTTTTTAATCACCTCATTCACAACTGCAACTTCTTCAGTGTTGTTAAGTTTATTAATCAACTTATTTGTTTGTTTGTTTTTTTTACTTTTTCTGTTCTTATAACTCATAATGTAGCCTACTCTAATTGAGTAATGAACATAGATAATGACAGTGGTTAAAAGATTTTTCTACTGGGAAAAAAAACATCTAACATATATCATGTATTATTAGCCGATTGGTATGACATCTAACTACCAATTAAAGAAATTTGCTAAAAATTTGCATTCCCAGTAATTACTTGACACATCAATCACTCTTACTAATGTCCTGTGATCCAGCTGTCATGTTTAGTGGCCCCACGCTGGCTGTCAGCCTCCAGGTCGGGTTTTCTTAGGTCAAGCCAGTCAGTCTGTCAGCTGCTGCTTGTAGTTGAAGGGTTAACTTATTACTTACTACCTCCCACTGTGTTAGCAGGAAAATAATTAGATAATGTGGCGATGAAATCTAGAACAACACACATGGTTAATCTGCTGGTCACAATTAATCAACAAGTCTATTAATGTAGAAATATGAACACATAAATGTGAGAATTGCAATCACTCTTCATTTACTGTCATAAATTTCAAAGAGAAGCAGCAAATCCTTATTTTTTAGGCAGCTGGAGCCGGTAAACTCAACAGACATGCTCATTTTTAAATATATTTAGTTTCAAGTCTCATAGTATTTCACTCCCAGTCAGGCTGAAATTTAAGAAAACATGTCCAGACAGCTTTTTGGAAAAGAAAACAACCAATTACAACAGTATTAAAATGTTTTTTGGGTGTGACGACATTTAATTTTTATTGGCTGGATGAAGGAATGACACAGAAAAGTATTCCTGGTTAGATTATTTCTTCCACTTCTCCCTTTTCCTTAAAGCCTGAGGAGAGTCCTGCTGTGGGTTTATGCTGAGGTCATGTCAGTGTCACATCTATGATTTAGCCCAGTTGGGTCCCGGTCAGTCCTGGTTGTACTCTTGTGGTTAGCGTGGTTATCAAACTTTGACAAGCATGATGAGTCATCCTGGACTAGTCTCGGCATGTCTGCACACATCGTGTGAGTAAATCAGCTGTTCCAGTCAGTCTACACATGAACATACAACATGAGTGCTGCTGACTCAGCCTGGACTGGCCCTGTTAGGCCCTGATAGGCCCCAGTCTGGCTAGGCCGGGCCATAGGCTGGTCTAGTCCTGACATGTCTCTGCTGCTCTATAAGAGGCTGCAGCTCATCTCTGCTCCACTCTGACCGCACTTTATATGCTTTTTCTTGCACAGGATGGATTGCTGATACTTTCTACACTTAAAATACTGGTAAGGTTTGAATTTATATCATCTTCATGTCCAAAAGTATTTTGTGCATAATAACTAACTATATACTAGTAATAATTACTGACAAATTACTCTATAAACTGTTTATCTGGTAACTTTCTGTGGTAAGTGTTCACAGTAATTCCAAGGAAACGTCATCAAAATGAGCTGTTTATGTTTTCGTTTCACACATTTAGAGAGTTTGTTCTGTAGTTCATGTTTATCAGTGGAGCACTGAAGTTTTTCAACATTTTAAAATGTTTTTTTTCTGCATTTGGAATGATCTTTGAAATCGCTTGGCCAGAAGATGTGACTGCAGCATGTTGAAATCGATTGTTTTGTCCAAACGCCGAAAGTAGCAGAATCCAGTGGTTGTTTTGACGTTTTAACAGAATAATGATTAATTAGAATGATTATTTAATTATAAAAGTACTTGCTAATGTTCTAGAGACCTGTTGCTTCATCTTCACGGTTATTTTGGAGGTTCTAGTTTGTTTGGTTTGTTTCTCAGAGACTGTTCATCTTAATGAACATTACTGTAAATAAGACAGAATTAACCAAGAGGCTCATTTTCATCTTTAGCCTCAACCAGTTGTAAGGTTGGTAACCTTAAATCTAGAGACATGAGCGGCAGTAAAAGCTGTAGCTGTGGTTTGTGGTGCTGTTGACTTGTATTGTTTTATACTCAGTATTTACAATATTTGTGCTTTCCATTCTCAGTATCTATCTATAAAACTAGATGAATATGAAGCTGAATAAATGAGTCATGATGTACGATGAAGTGAAGCTCTGATATTAGTCACCTCTGTACAGCTCGTACAGGAGATGATTCAACTCTGTGGTCACAGTGGATTGAATTAGACTTAACAGTTTTGTGTTCATGGGCTGCAGCGGTTATTTGATCATTGCCAGATCTCAATCTCTTGATGATCGTTAATCACATCAACATTTAAAAGGATTACCGAGAATGAATGAGCGGAGTAGAAATTGTGGCGTCTGAGATTTGATGAGGGATTTTAAGGATTTGCATTCGATGAGTGGATTTGATCAAATTTGAGGGAAGATTTCATTTTGTAAGAGAAGTTTGTCTGAACATGCTGTCAAAGAGGAGAACAAACATCTAGCACCTCAGCTGTTCATATCTACTTAGTCAGACATATGACTTTGGATTCAGCAGCCTGAAGAGGAATATACAGGATGATGGCTCATTTAATGTTTTACCAAATTTTTCCTCAAGAATTTCTGGTGTTATTTTCCTTTAAGCTTTGCTAAATCAACACTTATACACCAGAAATGTCTGGTTTTCTGTTTTTATTCATTTTCTGCTCGTGAAGTAGTTTGAGTAACCTCTGTGTAATATTAGGTGATATATAAATATACTTGCTTAGCTAATGCTAACGCAGTACTAGCATAAACAGGAAAGAGTCTCAAAGACGGCAAACAAACAGTATTTTTAGTCTAGTGGGTTTTTATCGAACAGGTCTGGAAAGTTTTCCTCACAAAAATGTCTTTAAAATCTTCCCTCCTGATTGCCAAAGGCAGCAAATGTAGCATGAAGATGATTCTGTGTCTGACTGCAGGCTGTCAGGAGACGTCACACGCCTGCAAACTGAACATTGGATTATTGTTACAGTGGATAATTCTGTAGGAGGCTTTTTAATCCTGTAGTTTCCGTCTATACCATCTGATCAGACACAAGAGCGAACACTGTCAGCACTGCCAGCTATTAGCAGCTTGTGTGCTCGTTGCTTCATAATGGGCATGTGTTGATTTTATTAACGGCTTAAAGGCATTTTTAATTGGTTAATCCATCCACGAGCTTGTTGTTGTCTGTGTTAATTACGGATATAAATAGGAATTACATCTGCTGGGAAGTACTGAAAAATATGATTATAATAAATACATCTAGATCATTTATCTCTAATGGTTCTGCAACATCCGCTCCTAATTTGGAAACAGTATTAAATAGAATTATATGTGGTGTTATTCCTGTGTAAAGATCACTTATGGCGTGTTTGTGTGCAGGAACCAGCAGCTTCACCATGTCAGCTGACCGGGAGCTCCATGCCGACGCCTCTGACGACAACAAACTGGTGAGTGAAACTCGTCTTTGTCTTATTAACTGGCTGTTAACCAAAACTGACTGTTTCATGTTTGACTGAGTGTTTTTCTTTTTGTGTGCTAGGTCAGACCAAAGGTAGAGTTCCACACTTTACTGCAAGATGCAGGAGCCACTAAAGATGTTTTCACCATGAAGGAGGTACAGCGATGTTTCCAGGAGCCGTGAACCTGTAGAAACAATAAATCCGACTCAAGTTCCTGTCAATATTAATGCTTTATCTAGTCAGGGATGTAGTCTGTGCTGCCTGGAGTTTTAAGCATCTGTGGCGCTCCCCCTGCAGGTGATGTTCTACCTGGGTCAGTACATCATCCAGAAGCAGCTGTACGACCAGAAGCAGCAGCACATCGTCCACTGCTCCCAGGATGCACTGGGGCGGGTGCTGGGAGTCGACAGCTTCTCCGTTAAAGAGCCGCGGTGAGGTTCAGGTTCAATATCACGGTTCTTTAAGTTTCCGTCTGTAATTTAAAGCTTCTGTACCTTGATGTTAAAATGGGAAACATGTTTCTGTTTCAGAGTTCTGTTTGCAATGATCACCAAAAACCTGGTGGCCGTGAAGACAGAAGGTGAGACTGCTCTTCTTTCTCTGTGGCTGAGTCTAAAATGTCCAAACTTCATCACGCTCTCTGACTTAATGGGCTCGTTCCCAGGAAATCCACGAGTGCTGAGTGCTCTCTAAAGGCACTTGTGGCCACATGATGATGTGCTGATTCGCCTCTTCATCAGCTCTTTAACCGTGGGAAGTTTTACAGAGTTTTGAGAGAACAGTGTTTTTAAAAGCCACCGTGTTCAGCTTTCGGTGCTTTTGTATCTTCTGACTGAATCTCTGTGATTGTACACATGATAATCTGAAGATTAACAGAGACAAAAGACATGCGATCCTCTGTTGATGTCTTGCAGTGTTTATATTATTATGATGATAGAAACGTCTTAGCGTGTCGAGACACGTGATGAGGAAGTTTTCACATTTGGATTCAGCTCTTTCCTCTTTTATTCCATTTTCACCTTCTCATTCTGTTTCTTCTGTGTCTCTCCCTCCGTTTTATAAACCATGTCATGTTACAACAGTCAAGTAGAATTTCCTCTTTTTCTTCATTTCCTCTTTGCCGTTGCACTCCTTCATGTACCTGTTTTGTTTTTACACGTCTCATCTTCTTCTTCTGGCTTTGCTCCCTCCCCCTCTTCCTCTTTCTTCACAGTCCTCCTCACTTTCTTTTTTTTACCTCTCTCCTCGTTTTCTTCCTGTTGATCAGATTGAGAAAAACTAACCGTCTTTCTCTCTTTCTCATAGAGTCGCAACCAAGTTCGAGTGAACCGCACAGTAACAGTCAGACAGACAGAGGGACGGAGGTGAGACACACAAACACAGCTGGGAAATAATAATGATGTGTTGCACTGCATTCAAAATATTTTAGGAGTTCTGTCACACATAATTATAGTTTTTGTCAGTTTTGAGCATAAAATACACACTTTACTTTAGACTCGCTTCATGACAGACTTTAGGATTAAATGTCCTGTGAACGATCAGCAGAAGCTGAAGAAGAACAGCGAGAACTCGCCTGGAGTTTTGATATAATTACATTATTTTTAAAGGGAGTTTGGTGATCTTCTCCCTGTTCAAGAAACAGTGCTGAGTTATAAACAGTTTCTTAAATAATCAAATAATACAAAATGAGAAACTGAATTTGTGTTTTTGTTTCAGGAGGCAGATTCAGAAAGTCGCTCTTCATCACCGGAGAGGAGAGGCAGAAGACGAAGGAGGAGGAGGAGCTGCAGGAGCAGTGAGCCAGGTGAGTTCCTCCCCTGAGGCTCCGCCCCCTTCATTAAATACCTTAAACAAACCTGTGATGTTGTGAATTAAACCCCGCCCCCTCGCCCATTCCAGGACCCTCCCACAGTGTGGAGAATGATGAAGATGAGGAGGAGTCAGAGGACGAAGAGGAAGGAGAAGGGAGGAAGAGGAGGAGGTCTGACAGCTACTCCCTGACCTTTGACGACAGCCTGTCCTGGTGTGTTATTGGTGGATTGGGAAGTGGGCGGGACAGACACAGCAGCCAATCGTCTGACTCGCACAGCTCGGTGAGTATCAACTTTTATTTAATAAATCCAGAATAGTTTTGTTTTTATTTTATTGTTTTATAACTCTTACTGTGTGTGTGTGTGTAGTCTGGGAGGTCAGAGGTCACGGTTGCAGCTTCAGACTCTGACAGCGACAACTTCAGCGTTGAATTTGAGGTCGAGTCCATCGCCTCCGACGACTACAACGAAGACGACGCCTCTCTGTCAGCAGACGATCAGGTAAACAGAAACATAACTGAAGAATATAATCTGATCGATCCTTTATGGATTAATATCAGTCAACAAATCAGATGAAAAGGCTCAAACCATCAACGTTTTGTGTGTGTGTGTCATAGTCTGATATGAGGATTGAGTGGTCGACATATTCCATTTATTACTGTGAACACACACCAAAGTTTACACACACACACACACACACACACACACCGTTCTGCTGCCACAGATGCTCATTAAAGCACCAAATGTGGATTAATCTGCTGCTGAAAACAGTCTCCATTAGAGCTGCACCAGCAGTTCAATCAATTAATCTTACAACTGTTCTATTAATTCTGAAGAATTTTTTTTTTTTACTGGATTAATACACTAATTAATTTACCCCAGATATTAAAAACAAAACAAAAACACGTCTCATTTGTATTTGAATGTTTTGTCAGCTGCCCTCTCAGGTGGATGCATATCGTAGAAACGCTGAAGTCACAAAGTGTTGAGAGACGAACAAACATGTTCTCAGTTTAGTCTTTTTGTTGGATTTGTGTTGATTCTGGTTTTGAACTCCTGAATCTGATCCGGTAAATTTCGGTTTCATCTCGCAGCCATGTAAAATATATTTTGAAATGACGACTCAAAATCATTCAGTTTGTCTGAGAAACTGTGACAGATCTGGGATTTGTATTAAAAAGCTGTACGTAATGTTGCTCTAAATAAAAGTGTCACTCAGGTACACTCGGTTCTTTTTGTTCACCTGTCTTGTCTGTGTCCAGGTGTATGAGGTCACCATCTTCGAGGCGGAGGATGAAGACTCCTTTGATGAAGACACAGAGATCACTGAAGCCGTAAGTCAGACACACACTCCAAACAAACACAAATACACGCTTGTTGTTGTTATAAATGTCTGACTGTGTGTGTTTGTCCCTCAGGATTACTGGCGGTGCGGCAAGTGCGACGAGTTGAATCCTCCTCTTCCCAGAAACTGTCTCCGCTGCTGGACGCTGCGCCTTGATTGGCTGCCGGAGGATATTACAAAGCCCAACTCCTCCAGTCCCAAAGCCCTGCCCCCGAAGCCAACCGACCAATCAGAAACCAAAGAAGCTCCAGGTATGTTCCCGCATTTATGAAGAGCTTTTGAGGAGTTTTCAAAGCGATTTACACCAGAACTGTTGCACAAGCTGGTGTTGATCGATTGGCTGGTTTTGTCTTGAAGGATCTGATGTCGAGGAGAACGAAGGAGTCGATGTTCCAGATGGGAAAAGAGCCAAAACTCCCATCATGTCTCAATGCTTGAGTGACTCCACCCTCTCCGCTCCTGACTCCTCCTCCTCGGCTCCTAACTCCCAGGATCTCCTCACCTTCTCCCAGCCTTCCTCCTCCTCCTTCTCTCAGCAGAAGCTCTGGACTGCTGAGTCCCAGCCGTCTTCCTCCTACTCCTCCTCCATCGACTCCCAGGAGCTTCTCCCGTCTTCCCCCACCGATCCCCCTCCGACTTTACCTCCACCACCTCCACTTGTCCCCAATCTGGAGCGCAGCGTGTCGGCTCCTCTTCCCATCATCCCCGATCTGGAGCGCAGCGTGTCGGCGGAGTGGCGCCTGCCGGAGTCGTGCCTGGACCCGTGTCTCATCTGTCAGTCCCGGCCGAAGAACGGCTGCATCGTCCACGGACGGACCGGACACCTCATAGCCTGCTACGTCTGCGCCAGGAAGCTGAAGAAGAGGAACAAGCTGTGTCCGGTGTGCCGGCTGCCGATCCAGTCGGTCATCCTCACCTACGTCAGCTGAGACACACAGTCTGTCCTCACCTGGACACACTCGCACAGCAGAAACACGTACGACAGATTAGTTCATTCTCTTCGCGATAACCATAGAATTAAAAATATATAAATCGCCAAATAAACATTTAGTTTCTTGTTTTAATTTTATCTACATCCCCACAAGGCGCATGTCCGCACTTTAGGAAGCTGCCATTACGCTTTATTTTTCTTATTAATCAGACCAAATCCAACAATGTTTTAGTCCGTCTCTTAAAGCTTTCTGACGTCCCATCAGTCAGCGACTCTCAGGCTTGTTAAACCTCTAAACAGCTGGTGACGCGAGTTTTAAGCAGGTCTTCAACTAACAGTTATTTTACTTTTTACTGTCGATTATTGTCAAAAAATGCAGAATGAAATCACAAACTGATGTCTGAACTCAAAGTTGTTAAATTTACAGATACAAAAATGGTGAACAGTGTTTTAATCCGAACATGTCGCCAAGTTTGCGTCAAGAATGGAGCGCGATGCTGCAAAATCCTTGTTTGAACATCAGTTCATTGTTGTTTTTGGTCTTTAAATGGGATTTTTCTTATAGTAAGAAGGTAGAACATCATCAGACTTATTCTTTAAATGATACATAAACCTCAAAATTGGTTTTCATCTTTGTTAGCTGAACTTTGGAGGGGACACTCCAAACCTTCCTGTTTCCACCCGACACCCTCTGAAAACTGATTGTACATCATCTCATCTGATTTTGGGTTTAAAAAAAGTCAAATCAGGACTTTTGGTTTTGCCCACTCATCGGTAACGCTGCTTGTGGCGATGTTTTATTTTATGGGTTTATAATTTAAAAGATATTTCCTGGAAATAATTCTGAGTTTGATACTAATTGTATGAAAAAAGTCTTA
>CAEMYA010000213.1:718126-742925 GCA_903131615.1 Diplodus sargus
AATTATGGACCCATAAAATAAAGCGTCATCCTTTTATTTTGTGTTTTCTACAGGTTGTAATTTCCGAATGATTTCATTGAAAGTTTTGTGGAAAGAAATCTGTCATTTTGTCATAAAAACACATTTTATTTATTGAAAATTGTTTATTTACACTCACTTGATTTGTGTTGTTGTTCTGGTGAGCACTGACTGAAAGAATCACCACGTTAAACTATAAATAAATTAGAATTCAGTTTAACAGTTTAACAAAAAATGAATCCAAATGACTTTTATTTTTCTTTCCAGGAAGCTTCCAAGAATATTATGTGGAAATTCCAGAAGTGTTACCCAACATCTTTATTATTTATTGAATGTTTATTTAAGATGCTCGAGTTTATTTAAGCAGCCGATTTTGTATGAGCTCTTTAAATAATAAGATGAATATATGAGATCTCTAATTTCTGATATTTTCTGTTGAGACTTTTGTGTGAAACTGAATAAAGTTTAACTTCTGTTAAAATCAGTGTGTTGTTTCTGCTTCACCACCGTTTGTAGATGTTAAACACGTTTCTAAATGAATCGACCAGGAAGAAAATTAGTCCACTTTAGATTTTGGAGAGAGAAAGTAGCTGAAGGAGTAACGAGATCATTTCTACCCGTCACAGGACTTTATCGGACTTTTATCCAATAACTATGACTTAAACTCATCCTTGGACTTTTTAAAAACCCAACATTATGACTTTATCCTTTGATTTTAAATTTGTCTCGTAATTAAACTCTTATCTTAGAATTTTTAACTTTTTGAAAATATGAATTTTTACTTTCAATCTAATAACTTTGGCTTTTTATCTAATAAAGATTTTTTTGTAAAATTGTGTGATTACGACATTTCTCACATAATTTTAACTTTTTTGAAACTTTATTATCCAATTATTAGAATTATTATCCAACAATTTGAACTTGTTCTTTCACAAGTATGAGTTTCCTCTCATGATGTTTTGTAGAATCATGTTGATACAACAATTTCAAATACACAGTTAACTGTAAATATCATGGAATTAGATTTGTGCCAAAAGAAATAAACAAAACTTCTTAAATGTCAAACAAAAATAGGAATTTGTCAGAACATAAGGCTTTAAAACAGTAACTACTTAAATTTCCTGAGTTTTTCTTGTTGTGGATTATTATTGTTGTTCTTCATCATCTTCTTCTTCTTCTCTCCATTTTAAAGCTGGGGTCGTTTCGCGCGCCAGCTACCTACACAAAAGTACTGAGCTGTCAGTCAAAAACTAATTAGCCAATGGGGACGCTCTGCTGAAAAAGCCCGCCAATCTGAGAAGTTTGTGCCAAAACTGCAAACAAAAAAAGTCAGAGCGAGCAAACGAGACAGAGCTGCAGAGGGAACTGTAAACAAAATAATGCATTATTAGAAGAGTAAAAGATTGCAAGTTATAAGTTTTATTTTTGAAATTAGTTTTATGTTCTCTCAAATTCCTATTTTTGTTTGACATTTAAGAAGTTTTGTTTGTTTCATTTGGCATAAATCTAATTCCATAACTCTTCGAGATATGTTTGATGGCACCAATTGGACAAAATGTCAACAAATACAGGCTAAAAACATGAAGCAGTTCTGCAGCTGACTTGGACGGTCAGCTGCTGTGGAGGTGACAGTTATAACTTAGAGATGAAACACTTCAGTTTAATAGAGTGACGTCCATAAATGAAAATCATAGGAAACATACGCTTCAGAACTCGCCCTGGAATCTTCACTTTTTATATTGTTTTCATCTCTTAAGTAATCCAGTGACACTTATGTTTACGTTCATAGTCACACTGCAACCAGGAAGTGCTGATACACAATTCGGCATACTTGTAATATCACCAGTTCACCGAAATATCAACAAATACAGGCTAAAATCATGCCGACTGTGTAAAGGTTTGGCTTCAGCAAACGGGTCGGGGAAGAAAAACGACAGACACCAAAACAAAAGACAACTTCCCATTTGTATAAACATCTTTTATTGGATATTTGGACTCCCTAGATCTGGATTTTCTGCCCACTTCTCCACTTCCTCAGAAGAGTCACCGATTTGGGCTCCAGTCCAGTCCAGACCAGTTGCTTCCTGGTTACTGGTAGTGCCGTTTCTGTCTGATTCAACAGTCTACAACTTGGTCCAGTCCATCCAAAACCATTTGTTTCCTACAATGATGTTACAAGAATAAACAATGGGAGAGTTGTATTTGATGTACAAACTGTTATACAATGGTATAAACACATTTAAACCCTCACGATGTCGGCAGGAACATCAGTACCGGTGGGCAAGTTTTCTGTATGACATTCAAAATCTCTCAAAACGGTTGTTTACGTGTGCCTCATAAAACATTATTTTTCAAATACGCTTCAGTTTAACATCATTAAAACACACAAACATCTACTTACAGTGAAGGCTCAGTTCCCTGTGCTGATCCTTCATCCAGTCATTCATCAACATTTTCCTCTGAAACCACTCAACTAAACATCTCATACGTTTGTCACATCCTTTTAATATTCACTCATCAGTTCTGAAACATGGAGAATATACAAACAGAGCCGTGAGCCACTGAAACAAACACTGTTCTCAGGTTCTGTGCCAAACAAGTTTTCATCTTTTCATAATCCAGTATGCTCGTCAGTGGTTTGTAAATTAATTCACCACAATGTTGACAAATATTTTTGTGAAATCTCCAGATTTTATCAACAAGATGAGTAGCAGAAAGGGAAAAACATTAGTCTATGTTTTCTTTAGATGTTAATATCAAGAGAGCGTTAATTGCAGCCGTCCGCATGAAATAACAAAATACGCAGAAACACAAATTGCTGCAGAGCCGTCGGTTAGTGACGCAGAAAAATCATCTCGGGTTTTACATTCGGCTGTGCAGATTCAAAGTTCTTCCATCTCCTAGCTAGCTAACGTTAGCATCTGTAATTAAAATGCCATTTAAATGTTAATATCCAATTATTTTTTATTGTAGAATAAGAACAGGTGTTAAACAAAATAATGTGGAAAAGATTTTTTTCATGTGGGAAACCAAATAGAATTTTATTTTGGAGAAAAATGTTTTAATTTTTCAGGCATTTAAATTTGTCTTTTTAAATTATTTCTCTTAGGATTTTTTGGGGTCCGATTCAGTTTTATACATGGAAAAGAATTCTCCTGGAAAATGTTTTTGAGAATTTTAATTATTCTTTTTCTTAAAAAAAAACAAAAAAACATTTTGGGACAAAAAAACTATCCTGTTTGCTGTTTTTCATGATTGTTGGGGAAGAAAATGTAAAAAAAATAAATAAAATTGGGCGGGGAAAGGAAACTTTTGGGACAAAAAAACTATCCTGTTTGCTGTTTTTCATGATTGTTGGGGAAGAAAATGTAAAAAAAATAAATAAAATTGGGCGGGGAAAGGAAACTTTTGGGAAAAAAAACTTTGCCCCCCCCAAAAAACGTTCAAAATACTTTTTGGGAAAGAAAATAAAAAAAATATATAGAAAAATTGGGGCAGAGGGAAAAATAAAGTTGTGGGAAAAAAAAACCCAGGAACTTTTTTTTTGTCCATTTAGTTTCACAAATGATGAAAAAAAATCTTAAGAAACCTCACTGAGAAAATTATCGTGGCAAACCTTTTTCTTAATCAGTTCTCAAGTATTAAACAGAAGAGAATCTATTTATATCAGAAAATGGATAAACAGCTCCTGACACCTGTTCAGTTTAACAGCTGCTCGTTTGTCATGTTTTTGTTCTTATATAAACTGAAATCTTAAAACTGAAGTGAATCTTCATAAATTGTTCTTGACAAAATGTTGCCCTCTCTGAAATACTTTATCTCCTGGTTTACATCATGATCTTCCTGTAATGAATCACAAAAATGCACTTTTGACACCTTTATTTGGCTTTTACTTCCAAATCTACGTTCAGTTCCACTTGTGAAGGCACTCGCCGGCAGCAAAAAGAAGGCAGAAAGAAGTTAGCATTGGAGGAGGAATAAGAGATAGAGACGTTTTTTACTGGGTTTTCCAAAGTCTTATTATTTTTTATGAACTACTTGTAGATTAAGCAGCAAAATGTGAGACACCATATTTTCCCCAGAGGGATTCTGGGAAAGATCTGAACACCAACAGCTAATGTGGCAGTTTGCTTTGAGAAGCTGGTGAAATCTGACGGAAAAACCTCAAAGAAAAGTTTCACATTTCAACAGTTGCTTTTTTTTTGTCTATTTTTTATAAAAGTACCACCAGATTATTGAATACACAAGTGTTTGTTCCCCTTATTTCTCATTTTCTACACTCAAACATTCAACTCAGTCCAGTTCTTGGAACTTACACACACACACACGACGACACACACAAAAGTTTATCCGTGAAGTTATTTGGCACCAAAGTGGCTTTCAAAAAAACAAAAACGTCTGAGAGAGAAATGCCCGCAGGAAAGCTTACGAGAAGTAAAAATGAAGAAAGCCGAGATGCATTTATTTCAGTCTTTGAGTCTGGAGGTCATCCGGTGGCAAAATTGCAGTGAGAACTTTGCAGCGTGTCCATCCACCGAGAGAAAGTACAAAGACACGGCGTCAAGCTTTAAGGTCGTATTGTTTCAGAATTTAAAGATGCAGTTTGTAAGACTTGCAAAACTCTCGGAGGAATCAATAAACCGGCTTCAAAGAATCTCTCCAAAACAAAACACAAAGAAACTTCGGCAGCAGAAATCTTTCTCTCCCAGGAGGCGAGTGGGTTCATCATCCGAGCTTACAAACTGCATATTTAATCTTTGATATTAACTCGAGCACTACATAAAGCACGTCGTCCGGGCTCAGAAGGCAAAGAATAATGTAGATACGTGACGACTCTGTGGCGGATTCATATGAATGTTTTACACTTGTGGTGCTTAACGGCACTTAAACCAAAGACGGCTGCAGAACGTGGTCCAGAATTCACTCAGTTACAGACTTAAAGTTGATTTTTTTACTCCCATATTTCTAATTAACAGTGGACATAAACACTCCGCTTTAAGGATCTTTTAAAAATACTTCTTGAAAACATCGAGTCCTCAGTTTTAAGGGAACATTAATGACACTGACTGCAGATGAAAACATTTTTTTTCGGCAGGGTTTTTGTTGGTTTGAGCAAAAAAGAAGAAGAAACAAAACCATCTCTGATTAAAGTAACAGATCACACCCCCTACTGATATAAAATCAGGTGAAGTCTCATAGTCCACAGAACATTTCTGGAGCTTCACAGCAAAACAGAGTTGCAGCGTTCTGCAGAACAAGTGAAGCAGCTGGAGAATCGCTTTAAAATGTTAAAAACAACCAAAAGCAAACACATAAAATGCTCCGTACAGCTCGTCTGGTGTGATTCAAGACATTTTAAAAGACGTTTGTTATACTCTCAACTTCATGGTCGAGCTTGCGTGCGCTAACGCGTTTAGCTTAGCAGCGACAGTGAAGATTTAATTTTGAAAGGATCTAAATAACGTCTTTTCAAATCAATTAATTTGGGATCTCAAACAGAAATGTTTTGGGGACTAAAAAACGTAACCCGACACGCCATCAGCGTGGATGTGAATAGATAATGACTGATTTTTTAAATTTATTGTTTTTTATTTTGAGGTGAACTGTTCCTTTAATCCATAATCGACATTACAAAATAAGAAGGAGGCACATGTAGATCCATAAAGTCTTCTGACATCTAAGCAAAAATACAAACAGAAAATTCTTGTGTGAAATGTATTTTTCTTTTTCTCATGTTTGTGTGGAATTAAAGAATAGTGGTTATAAATATTGTTTGTTCTGATTAATGTCTTATTTTTCAGCACTCTATATCTCCCAAGGATAAGGACAATAAAGTCAAACAGTTTCTGGTAGTTTAGTCGCAGTCTGTGTTTATATTTTGTCATCCTGCAGCTCTAAGAAGACAAATGGGGCCGACTAATAACTGGATTCAAACCAGTTCAAATGATCCATGATCCGTAATGTCTCAGGAACACTAAATATATTTTCCTCTTATGTGTTAAAGGTTTTGTGTGAGAAATAGTTTTGCATTTTTGTCAAGTGTTGATGTGAAATACATTGTGTGTACATCATGTTTTTTATAGTGTGTTTCTTTGTTTGACTTGATTTTAGGCATTCTTACTGTTTGCACAGAAATGAGAAGAAGGACAATAAAATGTTAGATGTCTGTCTTTGTCTTTAACTCGCTGTCTGGTAGATACGGAAGAGGATCAAGTGCCAGACTTTTAAAAAAAGAATTTATGTTTAAAAAAGTCTCTTTTTTTTTAAAAAAAAGTCGGAATAAAAAAAAGTCAGAATTTTAAAAAGAGTTTGATTTAAAAAAAAAACAGACTTAAAAAAAAGTCTGACTTTTTTTTTAAAAGTCTCAATCTAAAATAAAGTCTGATTTTTGAAGTCTGAATAAAAAAAAAAATCTGAATTTAAAAAAAAAGTGAGACTTCAGAGTTTTGAGGAAAAAAAACTGAATTTTGCATTAAAAAAAAAGGACTCTGGCTGTAATCGTCTCCCGTAGGTATTCTAGTCTCACTGGTTGCATATTTGTTCGCCATCCTGCAGATGGCGATGGACGAATTGGATCTAATAAAACATAAACATATTTAATAATCAATTTTAACACTCAATCACCTTAATTCTACATTTATTTTCAGCCTTTTTTAATGACCCCTGGTACCTCGTCTTCAGAAGACACTTAAAGTCATTTCTTTTTTATGTGTGCAGTTAAAAAGCAGAAAAAAATGCAGCGTTATATATGAAGGATGTGAAATTACACAGATTAAAAAAACTAAAACAAATCACACTTAAAAGATAAATGTGTTTGGCTGTTTAGAGCACATGATAATTAGGCAGTCATGATTTTTCACAGAAAGTAAAAACAGAGTGGCATCTGCGTCGATAACTACTGAACACACACTCATACACACACACTTCAGCACAGGATGTGACATAATGGACGACCCTGATTAACACTTTATGAAAGAACAAACAAAGTGGCACTGTCCATTAAAAAGATGAATCTCATGTATATGGAAATGAAAAGCTGCTGCTTCAAGCCTGCATACAAAGAAAAATAAACAAACTGAACGGGATGAAATCGAGTCATCGGCGTAGAAACACATACCGCAAATAATCTGATATGAAACACAACATTTGGCCGTGATACAAGAAAAGTCTAGCACTGATTTTTGGACTTCGTACCCTGAATTCACTCCCTTAATTGTGCCATCAAGACAAACCAAGACCCTCGATTGGCCAGTGGTGTGTACCGTAGTGGGTTTTCATTGGTTGATTATTTTTAATTTGAGCTCGCTTCAAGGTAAAAGATCATCCGTTTCAGGCCTTGTTGCTGACGAGGTCAGATTTCCTGGTTACCAGACAGAAAAACTGACCTCAGATCAGTGTTTACATCCACAGTTCATAAACGTCGCTGTAAATACGATGAGGAAAAAGTGGTCACAAAGCGTCCCGGAGCCGCCGCAACGTCCAACCAAACGGGCTGAGTATCAAAAAGAAAATATTTGGTAATGTCTCGTTACTTCAACAGTCCAAAAAAAAAAAACATCCTCGCTCTTCATTCCTTGTGTGGCACTTTTCTTCTTCCATCCTTAAAATGAAAAAAATAAAATAAATTTGTGGTGTAGAGAAGCTAACACAGAGACAGCCAGCAGGTCCGAGGATTACACAAACCGAACGCCCGAGCTACGATTAAAAAAATAACCCTTTGATTTCACCGTCTGCAGCCATTTTACGGTCACTTTGCATACCTCCGCGGTATTTGTTTAGTGGAAACAAGCCGTGTAGATATCAGCGCTTCACTCTCCACTTTAACACTTCATTTGTCCATAGCCCCGCCCCCCTTTCAGTCCATATATGGTCAACAGCTTCCTGTGGGTCCACTAGCCCCTCCCACTTCAGTCCTTACATGGATCAAACATTCAGCAGAGTCCGCGAGCTCATCCTCCTCCGAGTCCTTAAATGGAAAACAACATCCTGTGTTTTAGTAGCGGTTAGCTCCGCCCCCTTGACCCCTCCGTGAGGTCAGAGGTCAAAGGTCGGTGACCTTGTTCTCCAGGGCGGCCGCGATCTGTTGCAGGCGGAGGGTGAGCTGTTTGTTCTGGGCTGCGGGGTCGTCGTCCAACGACTGGATGATCTGAAGGGAGTCGATGACACGAAATGTCAGATCGTCAGATTTATCTAAACTAAATATGCAACGAGACAACTGTAAACATTTCACAGCTGGAAGACATTCCTCACCACATCGTAGTACTTGCTGGCGTACTGGTACAGCTGATGTAAGGCCACCTGGGTGTTCAGCTTGTCTGTGTGTTGCTGCGAAGTGGAAACAAATCATACGAATTAAAACGGTTCAAATATAAAGCAGATTTCACAGGAATGGTTGTAATATTAAAAATATCAGCACAAACTTCTAGCGAGTCAGATTTTATGTTAATTCAGTGGTTGAAGAAAAATCTCTTTAAATGTATCAAGACTTTACTGACATATTTGAAAGATAAGACTGAAATACTGTTGGGTTGTTAAATCTCTTGCAGTCGTCACATGTTTCAGACGTTAAATCTTAATATGTAAACGTATAATGTACCATATTTTTCTTCTGAAATGCTGCAAAGTATAAAATAACAGTCAGTCAGTCAGCAGGTGTTTCTTACCCGGGACACTTCAGCGAGGTGCGTGTTCATGTCCTGGTCACTGACTGGAACCATCTGTCGGATGCCCTTGTAATAACTGCACACACAGATAATATATATATTTATATATATATACACATTTAGTTTAAATCTCAGTAACATGATTGCATATTTCCTGTTTTTGCGTCATGAATCCCGGTGCGTTCGCCTCGTCTCTCTGGTTTGGTTTATTTGTGGTGTAAAAAACAAACACAACCGCAGAATTTACTGGCGGCACATCTGTGATTTTAAGCATGATTTCAAAATCTGACCTGCTAATAAATCCAGCTGCTGGTCGGGAACTGATCAGGAAGCGATCTGTTCAAGTTGTGTGTATATTTTGGTCTGTTATCCTATTTTATGTAGTTTATTATTTAGATTTCTGCACAGGATTCCTCGTCATCATCCGTTTCTCCCTGTTTGTCATTATTCACAACGTGCAGTCGAATAATTCTGTTACAGTAAAACAGTTCAGTTGTTTCTTCATGATCTCTTTGTGACAGCAGAGAAAAACACAAACGCACATTAGAGCTTCCTGACCTGCTGTCAGTCACCTGAACCTGATTGATGATGATGCAGGACGACAGATCTAACAATCAGCGATCGACCTGTAAAGTCTGTGCGAGCTCCTGTTTACCTCCGCTGGCTCGTGTGTTATAACAGTCAGTGTGAATCAGAAATAAAATGCTTGAACGTGTCATTTCTTTCTGCTTGGTGTGGACCAACTGAACCACATGAACCAAACCACAGGTGTGAAAGCAGCTACAGATGATTATTAATGTCTGACTGCTGCTCAGAGAAGCATTAAAAGACCCTGAAGACCTCCAAGAAACACCGAGGAAGATTTTACAAACCCATTCATGCAAATAAAAGCATGTTCCTGACAGGAAGTAAACTGTAGAGCTACAAACTCACTCATCCACCATCTTCTTGTACGTTGAAATCTCTTTTGCATAGAGCAGCTTGTTGCTCGGAGACTCCTGCAGAAACACAGAACAGATAAAAGATCAGTTTCAGTTTCCTCAGAACATCCAGAACTTTGTTCTCTGTGCAGTGAAGATATATTACAGAGAGAATCTGCCTCAGACGCTCCTGCTCAGTTAATTATCATCAGTGTGTGATGTTCAAACCGTCCAGGGTTCATGTCCTAATTAACCTCAGCGTCCTGTGAGTCATACACAGACGTCTGACAGCAGTGAAGCATTGTGGGAGTGCTTTTAGTTTAAGATACGGCTCAGAAAACATGAAAAAAGAAGCATCAGAACCTGCTTTAAATCTTCACATTTTAAATTTTTCTGCTAAATCAAAACAATCCACTGACGGTCATCTGAACAGCGACGGGTTCATTTCAAACAGGAAGTGGTGAGAGCTAATTCGGCGTACTTTTAATGGCACCAGTAAACAAAAACGGGCCAGAAACTGGGACGTCTGATCAGCTTTTTATGGGTTCTCGCTCCCTGACGGCCTTATTTGTTCTTCTGGCTTTCAAACAGCTTTCCCTCTAATATAGTTGACTCAACATGTTTTCACACTGAGGTTGTTTTAAAAGTAAAAAGGACAAGCAGCTCCGCTGAAGGGAACGCTGACTGTGGCTTCAGACTCACGAGACGACAAGAAGACCCACAACAACAACAACAACAACAACAACAACAACAACAACAACAACAGATGTCCATGAGGTTCACTGTAATCTAAATTATATGTTTCAGCTCTCTCAACCTGCCGATGTGAGCAGCAGATGTTATGAACACACTGTCTGTTTCAACTGAGCCAAACATGGAACTAGCAACCACAGCATCACCAGACTCCCTTAACAAATCAATCATTTCTAAGAGTTATGGAGTGAAGAGAAACTTACAAAACCTTGTCTCACTGCGCCCTGACAAGTTCTGAATTAACTCTGCCGTCTTGTACATTCAGCATTAAATACAACACATTAACATGTTTCTTTCTGTTGTTAAGCAGCTGACAGTACAAATGTCAAATTTCCCCAGATTTCCTCCAGAATTCCTCCCGACTCCCTTAAAGACGACTCAGTTTTGTGAGCTGTTGCACGTCTGTTTGTTGCAGTGATGTGTGTGTTTATCTGCAGACAGAGCGTCGATCTCCTGACTCTTAAAAACAGATCGTACGATCTTTATTTGCGTGTACTGACTCTGCTGAGTTTGTGCTCCGATTTGGTGCAGGCGTCCATGAAGGTCTGAGAGATGACGTGCAGCGACGCGTCCACCACCTCCGTCACGTGGACGTCGAAGATGAAGTGCGGGTTCCTCAGGATGTTCACCCAGAACCTCGAAGGCAAGCTGAGGAGACAGAAAACACTTTAAAGTGAAGTACGCCAAACTTGTACTCGGTTACGTTCCTTCGCTGTCAATTTCAGACTTTTCCAGACTTTTTAAAGACCCGCTGACTCCGCTTCCTTCCCTCCATCCTTTCATCTCCTCCTGCCGTCTCCACCTCCGCAGACCACAACCCTCCTCAATAATTCACTTCAGCTGATGAATATTTCATTGTCCATCGTGTTGGTGTGTGTGTGTTTTCCGGATGATTGACAGCTGGAGCTCAAGGCCAGTTTAAAAGCGGAAAGCAGGTAGAAAAACAATCTTTCTGTCTCGCCTTCGTCTGTCATCATTCATCCGTCCTGATAACAGAGCGGCGATTAGATCAGCTTTCATGTTGGCGACTGGCCGCTTCAGCAGCGGCGAGGACGTAATTACACCCTCGTTTAGCTGATGAGGTATAACACACACACACACACACACACACACACACACACACACACGCACAGCTTTGAGAGGCAGCGTAATTATTTCTCTTAGCAGGTTTTCTTTGCCAGTCGAATCTCTCCTGCTGAGATTCAGAGGAGCTTTAAAGAGAAGCTGGCGGACGTTGAGTCATCGGTGAACGAGGCGCGTATCAGCCGTCAGAGTCGTTTTCTGACGGGGCGATCCGAGCGAGTTACAGCCTCTCGCTTACAGCCTGGATGCTGATCACACACGTCTTCACGTATATAATTAAGACTGTACATTTCAAGAACACTTTTGACGCGAAACATTTACACATTTCTCATCTTTTTAGTCGTTTTTCAAGCAAAAATGCTAAAAAATGATCATTCTCTGTTGTCTAAAATGGGAGGATTTGCTACTTTAAACTGAATATATTTGGGTTTCAGGCTGCTGTACAGAGTAAACATACATTTATCATGTATTTCTACTATATGGTGAATAATAACAGGGTACTTGAATGATTGTCGTTCAGATGATCACCTGTTGGTCTTCCAGATGTGCAGCGTCTCCTCGTCCACGTTGTCGTGTCTCAGCGCCTGTTCGTCCAGGAAGTCAAAGAAGTATTTGACGGCCGGCGGGACGACGGAGCCCGAACACAACACGCTGCGGAAAAAATCGTCCACAAACTGCTGCAAAGTGCCCTGAAAAAAATAACAAGTAGAAACATATAAAGCTTAAAGCTCAGAAACACAAACAGATTCTAACAAGTTTGTTCTTAAAGTTTGAGAGAGAGAAAACTTTCGGCTGCACAGAAAAGTCTTTTACTTACAAAACACATGGAGGCAGAAAGAAAGTACTGTGTTTATATTGCTGTCGAGTGAACTTGTGTTGAATAAAACATCTTCACACACACACACACACCTTCACAGACAGCAGCCTGGTCAGGTAGATCTCAGTGATGGCTTTGGTCATCGCCTTGTCCTTCATGCTGCCTCTCTTCGACTTCACCTCATCGATCTCGTCTGCCGGCCTCACCAGGTGGAACGTGTTGTCGTCCTCCAGCAGAGAGTTTTCTGAGTTGTTCAAAGTGATTTCATGGTGATTTATTTGAAACTAATCATATTTGACACTTGGCATTTGAAAATATGACAACAGTTTTTAACCGATCTGTCTGAGAATAATCTCCTCCTCCTTCTAATAAAGCTCAAAGAAGAAGAAGACCGTTTGGCATCTACGGGAGAATCTGGGAATCAGCAACAGCTGATCAGTCAAGTGACTTGAACGTTTGGTAAGATGGAAGTTATTCAGAGGAGGTTTCTGTCATTTCTGTCTTTAATTGCATTAAATGTGTTCTTTAAAAAAAGGCAGAAAAGACAAACAAACAAACAAAAACCTCCAGCAGGAAACAACGTGTCACTTTTGTGAGATTTCTTCCCCTTTAATAATGTTTAAAACTCTTATTCTAATGTTATCTACGGCTCATGAAACTCAAAATCTTGGATTTGTAGCTTGCCGGTTGTTAATTATGTATGTTATGTTGCCACAGGGTGAAATATGAGACGCTGTTCCGTCTGGTTTTTATTCGTTAGTTGGTGTTTTTCTCA
This sequence comes from Diplodus sargus, assembly GCA_903131615.1. Taxonomy (NCBI): domain Eukaryota; kingdom Metazoa; phylum Chordata; class Actinopteri; order Spariformes; family Sparidae; genus Diplodus; species Diplodus sargus. The sequence continues at coordinate 731,156 of CAEMYA010000213.1, forward strand.
ACTTTTGAATGCTTTGCACAGTTGAAGATACAAATATGGACTTTTCTTGTAACTCAAACAACAGAAGCTTTTAGATTTTGTGAATTTTGCATGTGTAAATCAGTGTGTGTGTGTGTGTGTGTGTGTGTGTACATACTCTCTTCGTAGCTGTCCTGGTGCTGGTGGAAGGACTGCGTGTGCAAAACTCTGGACAAAACCAACGTGGCGTTGTCCCGAACCTGCAGGACGAGACGAGACATCATTAAAGACGTCTGATTAAATCCCGAATCAGTCGGACTGAACTCTGTTCTCAGTTATCAAGCTGCACATCATCTTCCCTCAATAAACACTTTGTTTAAAATGTCAGACGGCGGAGTCCCTCGTGGCTCGACATTTCCCTCCACTAAAAAGTTTTTGGACGTTTCGGCGGTCTGCAGTCGGCACACGGACGCAGAGATGATTAAAAACATCCAGAGTGTGGAGGAGGAGGAACGTGACGCGCTGCCGACTCGCTGCATCAACTTAAAGCTCCACAAAAAGCAGCAGGTAATTACACGTCTGGTTATTACTGAGCTGAGGGTGAGAAACTGCTCTCACACTCACAGGTGATGCTCCAGTCAGACCACCTCCTCTCAGAGGAACACATCAGACTGAGGAGGCAGTTCAGAGACACGATTTTGCACCTTTATTAGACCAACAAACACGCAGCAGACTGGAGACTCACGTTGTAATGAGCCAGCGTGTTGAGTCTCTTCCAGCGTCCTTCTTTCTGGGAGGTCAGGTCCAGGTCGGACAGGATCTGACCCGTGGAGCCGGGACGCCACTCTGAGGACGGACCAGAGATCCAACGTTAGACCTGAAGGACTCGAGTGTGCTCGCTTTACGTCTGTTGCACTCGGGTCTCAATGACGTCTTCTCATTTAATTACTTATACATTTAATTATCTCTCTGAGTGTCTTCATGATGTTGTGAGTCTTACGTGTGGGCTGCTGCAACAGAATCATTCCCTCGGGTTTAATCAAATACTCTTTATCTCTCTGATTAATTTACATTCATTTGAATCAGTGTTCAGTCAGTCTGTGAGACTGTGTGTAACAGTGTTATTATATCTGACGTTCTCATTAACTAATCTGACATCAAAATGAGGCAAATCTAATTTAAATTGTTTATCTTTACATTTTTTGCCTCCTGCAGTTCCTCCGCCGGCCTGCAGGAGGCGACAAACACCTGTTTTGTGACCTTGGATGTTATAGCCTTCAATTAATATCAACATGATAATAAAATATGAATAATAATCATGTTTTTAAATGTATTTTGAGCGGTTTCTTACCCAGCGCAACACATTCCACCTTCGGTCTCTGTGAGTACGGCAGGTTTCTGTACACCTGATCGATGATCTTCTCCTTCACCTGGAGAGCAAAACATGAAGATCAGATATAAAATCTCATATTCATGCATCAAAACTGGAAAAGTCACAGAGGGTTGAACCTCCCTGTCGACTTAAACTACCCGATGTGAAGGTTTTTACCATCAGAAGTTTGTTCAATCACCTTGAAGCTAAAGATTTAAGATTAAGATTTTACTAACTTTAGGAATACAACCTAATATTATCTTGATCTCCGTCAGTGGCTGAGCGTAATAAAATCATCTCCTGCTGCAGAGAGCGGTGAACAAAGCTCTAAAAACAGACTGAGAACTAAAAAACACGCAGCAGACAAACAAACACCCACCTGTGAGATGGTGTCACAGTTCAACACCTTCACCGGAGTCACGTCTGGTCCCTCCCCGTGCACCAACACCTGCAGGGTCTGACGTCACAAACACACCCGTCAGACGCACAACAAACTCAAAGTGTGCAGAATAAAGCAGAACTTCTCGTGTCTCTTTGTGTTGGACAGCGTTTGTGTACTAACCAGCACAGAGTACTCCACGTCGTCTCCCAGCAGTCCCGTGTCGTTCAGTGTGTATTTGGCTTTCTTCAACTTGGCGTCCACCGGCCCTTTCTCCACCTGGTGCTTCAAGGCTTTGTACAGCTTGTATAAAGGTTCACCAGCCGTGTCCTGAAACACCAACAGTGTCAGACTCATGTTGGTTTGATGTCTGTCTTTTCTTAAAAACACCCGCTGATCCAAAACATGTTGTCTCCTTCTGCTTTTTCAAAGGAGGTCTGGCGCAGCAAATCAAATTCAAACATTTGTGTGTATTTATCAGGGGATAATACAAGCGTATTTAAGTAGCTGTTATATTTGAGTGAGTACAATTTAATGCGGATCCAAATATAAACCAGGATCTGGAGGATTTTAATATGTTTTCTTCGATGGAAGTCTTTTTTCAGCTGCTGTACAGTGAAAAAATTTGGGTTAGAAACATTTTATTAGCGACGGTTATTAGCCTTCATTGAATTGAAGGAGACTGGTGGGCCTTGGCGGAGGTGTACGCTCTTTTAAATGAGACCATCAAATGTTTTCACATTAAAAATGATTAACAAAACAGCCCACCAATTCATCTTCTGCAACAAAACATTTTAAGAACTCTTTGTCTGCAAAAATCTTAATCTGAGAGGTAACGACTAACTTTGTGGTCTTTAACCTTCACAAGAATCTGATTAAAACAACAACAAAAGCAAAATAAATCTGCGTTTAAAAGCTTTGGACTCTTTGTTCATCACCAGGACTTTGTTAGGTTTGAGGGACAAACTTCTCCTTCTAATCAAATCAAATAAAAAAGTGTGAAAAGAAGTTTTGTACGAGAACGTTAAATTATAGAAACCCTGAACACCAACAGAGAACGGAGATACAACACAGGTTCAGTGAACAGGTTTTTAACAAAGGAGCGACTGAGAGGAAATTAATTATAACTGAAGAAACAGGAGGAGAAAGAAGAAACACATTGAAGAGAGACGGAAATAAAAAACAACTCAGAGCGAGTGAGAGAGTGTGTGTTACCCTGAGGAACTGATAGAGACAGATGGACATCCAATTACAAAGCATCCGCTCCACCACCGTCTCTGACCTAGAAACACAAACACACACAGAGGAAACAACAGATAAAACATTAGAGACGACGTTTTTCTGCCATTCTAAACGTGTTTTTTGTGATTACAGAAAACAATACAGTGTTAATAAATACAAACACGTATATTGTGGTTATAGAAATGCCGTTTATCCGCCCCGTCCTCACCTCCTCAGCATCAGTTTGGGGTTTTTGCTCTGCACGTGTTCGTCCATCATCTCCAGCAGCAGCGTCCTCATGATGTCCGTGTAATACTCCAGTTTTCCGTGCAGCGCCACCGTCAGCAGCGAGGCGAAATAACCCCGAGCTCGGGCGTTGAAGTCCGGACGGCTCTCCAGCGTGCGGATGAACTACAGCGCAGAGAAGACGAGTCAAGGTCCGCTCACAACCGGTCAGATTACATGAAGGGTGTGCCACAGGGATCTATGCTAGGACACCTGCTATTCTCAATTTAATTTTGTTCGTACCATCTTTAAAGAAATTGGAAGCCGTGCTTCTTAAGTTTAAAGCATCGTCACCTTCAAATTACACCTAAACATCTAATGTCGATAAATATCTTGATAAAATCGTCGCGGTTGCAAGAAATCCATCAAAGGACGACTCGATTGATTTTGTCAACGAAATCCAACATATGGAGAAACAGACTATAGACAACATGCAATATAATAAACTGTGTGTGTGTAACTGAATAATCCAGTCTTTGTACTAATGAGAGGCCCAGATCAACCGTTAGGACCAAAGACCCGAACCTGGTCCAAATTATGGGGTCTCGTTTAGCCACCACTTGTTTCCTATTCACGTTTAATACCCCAGTAGATGCAGACGGATCTGATTAAACCCAATATAATACGATTCTGACGTTTATTATAACGTTTTAGAGATATTAAATTGTTAATTGCTATGAAATTGATCATCTCATCTCCCAGCTGACAGATGTTTTATTGTTGATGTCGGATGAAAAAACAAGGTTTCCTGTTAGTTAATTAAAAATAAATTGTAAACGCTGACAGAGAGAAAAAGACTGAATGAGACGAAAACAAGGAGGGAAACACAGAACGACGGAGGAGCTCAGAGCTTCAGACTCACGTTGATGAGGAAGGTTTTACTGTTCAGCAGGTTGGAGAACTGGTTCAGCGCCTGAGCCACGATGGCCCGCCGGGCTTCTGGGATTTGTAGTTTTCTGGTGATCAAGGCGTCATTGGTGCCGTCCTTGGAGGGCAGGAAGAAGTTCCTGTCCGTGTAGGTTTTGTAGTCCAGGAAGGGGATCCGGGCCTCGCTCAGGTCGCTGGTGTTGTCCTCCATCTCAATCATCAGATCTGACATAGAAGAATAATAAATCATCCCTTCAGGTTTTATCTGATATTAGATAAGACGTGATTAATTAAAGGGGAGCGTTAGCGCTACCGAGTGCTGTTCCAGTTCAAGACTCCCTTTACAAAACTCTTGTTTTAAGAGTCAAACTCAATTGGCCAAAATCTGATGGGAACAGTTTTTTACCTCAGACAGAAAAATCACCTGTTGCTGGTCAGAAATCATGAATCTGCCTTTATCCACCCTTAAGTGAGATCAATACTAATGATTTCTGAGAATATTGAATTGTTAGAGTCATTAAAAGTGTGCCGAATCAGCTGCTAGCACTTCCTGTTTGCAGTGTAACCATGGATGTACACACAACTATCACTGGATTACTTTGATACTGAAGAAAACCTAAAATGAGATAATTCTCAGGCAAGTTCTGAATTGTCATATCTCATCTTTCTTCTCTGATATTACTTGGCACAGGAATCAGCAAATGTTTAATCACGCTCTCTGATCTTCCACGATCTGCATCTTTGATTTAGATGCTCCAGCTGAAGCACTTTTGATCGAGTATTCTCTTAATCTCTCTGTGGAAGAAAACGTCTGACATGCGAGGAGTGTGCTGACCCCCTGAGCTCAGTAACAGAGCTGTCACATTCAGATGAAAACGGTCCAGCGAGCTCGCCAAGAAGACCTGCGGGGGGAAAGTTTCTGATGTACGAGCCAAAGCTCCGTTCTGCTGAATCGTGCTGGCAGGACTTCACGTTATGGAGATAAACTGTCAAAGTGGCAAACGTCTTCTAATCTGTGGATGCGACGTGCGACAAGATGCTGACAGGAAAGTTCAAGTTTGTGCTGACTCAGGTTGTAAAAACTGGACTATCCTTGCAGTTTTATTAGCGTTAGCGAGCGCGTACTTGTGAACTCCTTCTTGCAGCGATCTCGAACACTTTCCTCCAGAATCTTCATCTGGTGCGTCACCTTCTCGAACTCTCGCTCCGCCTGCTGACTCTTCCTCCTGTTGGTGCACAGTCACAGGAGGATGTTTAAGCGATCAGCACAGACAGATAAAACGTAGAATCCCTTGAGAATTTGATGATTTGTCGAACCTGTAGCAGTAGACGGACAGGGCGATGAACAGCAGCATCGGTACGATGACTGCCGGGATGATGATGGCCAGAGGAATGTCGTCTTTCCTGGCGTAGTAGACTGAACCGACCTTCCACTCGCCGTGACCAAACTTCACCTGGAGAGAGGTCGATTTAAGAACATTATGCGGGTGTTAAAAGCATGCAGAATTAAGCATTAGCAGTTCCTGTTTGCAGTGTGCATGTGGATGTACAGGCAGCTTTCACTGGATCACTCTGATTTAGGAGAAATCTTAAAAAAGTGATAATTCTAAGGCAAGTTCTGAATTGTCTTTTCTCTTAGTTTTTTTAGCCGATTTCTGGATGTTTGTTTGTGATGGACATTGAAGATAATTATATATTCTGAAGGTTTCAGTCATGCTGAACTGACCATGTCTATTACAGATCATATCCTGTAATATCTCTGTTTCAAGCAAGGGGTTAAATTACTGAGCAGCACAGTGAACGAACTGGGCTTAAAAAACTGTCATTTTAAGAACATGATGCCTATAAATGTATTTACCCCCGTTTTATATAAATTATGTTGAAGGTGGACAAGTATAAAGGTCATTTCAACGTAACCCTCTGATAGCTTAGTCAAATAACACAACATATTCAGGCGGTGTGTTTACCACGAGCTCCAGCAGGTCGTTGGTCGTGTCCCTGCGTTGGCGTTTGGATCTGGCTTTGGGCTGCGAAGAAGGAGCCTCGAGGATCAACTTATCATCCTGGAAGAAAAGAGTCAGTCAGACTGTGATACTGATGGTGTATTAATAATATTTATATAGAAATAACCTGAACTAAAGAGAAGGCCTGCCAGGAAAATCAACGATATATGAACATGACCTTTGGAAAGAGGCAAGAACTGGACCGGCGGTACATTCTCTCTCTCTCTGTGAACACTGGCTGAATTGTTTGATATGAAACATTCATGGAGTGAGGTAGACATCACCACAGAGGAACAGCAGCCTCACAGTACGTCTTCAAACTTTACACACAGGTTTCTCAGTGTTTTGGGGGTTTCAACGAGGGGAATCCAGAACCAGAACAGCTGCGAATCGATTCTGAATTGTGGGAGCAGACGGCTGCACTCCTGCGTCTGCGCTGCTGGAAACCTGAGTCGGAGTGACGGCAGAGACGAGGACACGGCACCGTTTTTCTTTCTTATTCATATTGTTTCTGCTGCTGTTTTGATGTTTTCTACTTCTGCTATCCTGGTTGCAGATTTCCCCACGTAGAGGATTAATCTTATTTTATCTTTAAGGTCTGTAAAATGATCCTTCCATGAATCTGACTCTCCTCACAGAAGTGCAGCTGCTTCCTGACGGTGTGGAAGTTCCATTACTGTGTAAATGTCTTTTTATTCTCTTTATTTGTTTAGTTTTTGTCGCTTTCGCTGGTGCTGATTCGTGCCGACACTTGATGTTTATTTGCCTTCCTGTTTTAACGCCTTGGCTCAGTGTTTACTCTGTTAAATCGTCCACCTGAGTTTCCTGCTTCTGTTTTCTCTGTTGGAGCAGTTTGTAAATCTGCTTTTTAAGGTTTTTTACACTTTTTAAATGAATGCCGGACTCATATTCTCTCATTTCATCCCTTATAGGTGATGACAGACGGCACGAAACATCATCAGAGAACAGCAGATTGTCAAACTTTACACAAACCACTTTGGAAGAAGGAAAACACTTTCATCTGTGGCTGAACGCTGTATTTCTGGAAGCCGGTGCTTCTGCAGCGTGACAGACTCAAACTGTGAATAACGTGACTGTGTGATATCACACGTAATATCCAATATCAGCTCCATCTTTGCAGCGTGAATCCATCGTGAACCTTATTGGTGACGGAGCTCCGGGTGTGTGTTTACCTGCAGTATGTTCACGGGACAGGAAGCGTCTCCGACGAACGCCTGAGCCTCTTTGGCCGTCATCGCCTTGGAGAAACCTCGACCCTGACGACAGCGAGATAAACAGAGAGTGAGCTCGACAGATCGAGAGATGGCGAGCGATGAAAGTGTAGATTTAGCGTCTCGGTTCTCCTCACAGTCACGATGATGATGCTGGTCTCGGTGATGACGTTCTTGTTGAGCTGGTTGAAGGTCGGGTCGGGGTGGTAGTCGAAGCCCTTCAGCTCCTCCATCACGTTGTCCAGGTGGAGAAACGTCCGCAGGGACTGGCTGTCGGAGCTGTTGACAGGAGGCGAGTAGAACTGGAGGACGGTGTCGTTCTTACTCAGAGCCTCCTGGACGAACTGAGAGAGGAGGAGGAGAAGAAGAAGAAGAAGAAGAAGAAGAAGAAGAAACATCTGTCAATTTTCTACATGTGATCTGTTTTGTTTTCTCTCCATTTGTTTATGATTGGTGACATTTTTTTGGTAAGGATACTTTTTTTAAAATGTTATTTAATTCTACTTTTATGCTGAAAAATATTATTATATATTATCATTAAATATATTTTCTTCATTGTGTTTTTAATTTGTGAAACTAAAGTGGAAAAAACACCTGAGCCTGATTAAAAAAAATAAAAATAAATAATGAAAAAACGAGAAAAAACATGAATAAATGTTTCTTCAGAAAGGTTTTTGATCTTTTTTTCATTTTCTGTGGAAAAAAAGTTCAAAACAAAACAAAGCAAAGTGAAATTCTTTCTGACTTAAGTTCCTCATTTTTTTCATTTTTCTAAGTTACTTATCACAAGGCTAAAAACAGGCTAAAAACAGGCTGAAAACAGGCTGCAAACAGGCTGCAAACAGGCCACAAACAGACTGAAAACAGGCTGAAAACAGGCTGAAAAGAGACTGAAAACAGGCTGAAAACAGGCTGAAAACAGGCTGTAAACAGGCTGTAAACAGGCTGAAAACAAGCTGCAAACAGACTGAAAACAGGCTGCAAACAGGCTGAAAACAGGCTGAAAACAGGCTGCAAACAGACTGAAAACAGACTGAAAACAGGATGAAAACAGGCTGCAAACAGGCTGCAAACAGACTGAAAACAGGCTGCAAACAGGCTGAAAACAGGCTGTAAACAGGCTGAAAACAGACTGAAAACAGGCTGCAAACAGGCTGAAAACAGGCTGTAAACAGGCTGAAAACAGACTTAAAAAGAGGTTGAAAACAGGCTGTAAACAGGCTGTAAACGGGCTGAAAACAGACTGAAAACAGGCTGTAAACAGACTGAAAACAGGCTGTAAACAGGCTGAAAACAGGCTGTAAAAAGGCTGTAAACAGACTGAAAACAGGCTGTAATCAGGCTGAAAACAGGTTGAAAACAGGCTGAAAACAGGCTGAAAACAGGCTGTAATCAGGCTGAAAACAGACTTAAAAAGAGACTGAAAACAGACTGAAAACAGGCTGCAAACAGACTGAAAACAGGCTGAAAACAGGCTGAAAACAGGCTGCAAACAGACTGAAAACAGACTGAAAACAGGCGCCACAAACACATGATAATACATAATAATTACAGAATAAGATGCATCGCTGCAGATTAAAAGCAGCCAACAGGACATTAAGGAGTTAAAATGATCTGAACCTTAAACATCTAACCAGTGAAACTCGTCACACACTAACTTATTCTCCTTCTGTGGTTTTGTCACTTAAAGGATCTGAATATTTCTTCCATCACGACATTTTTAAGCCTTTTCTAAAAACCAAACGTACAAGAGGAAGCGCAGAAGCAAAATGCTAATACTAGCATTTCCCAGCTAACCGTCCACAGAGGATTACTTCAAACCAAACTTCTGACCGCTGAAGGAAAAAGCGTCTCCAGAGACTTCAGTGTGTATTTATTCCCTCCGGCTGGCTCCAGTTTTTCAGAGCAGGTGTAACTTTAACTTCAGACTTCCTCCTTCCTTCCTTCCATCTTCTTCTTCTCGTCTCTCTGCCTCCCCACTGAGCCTCCTCCCTCCCTCCGTCTTCCTCCAGGTTCAGACGGCAGCGTTTGATGAGGCGCCGATAAAACGACTTCCCCTCCTCTCTCCCCCCCCGCGGTGAATCCTTCCTCAGAGACTCTGTCACTCAAAGCTACTCAGCGGTGAAATAGAAGCGTCGTCCCTTTTCTTTTCCTTTCAGGGCTTTTCACTGTCAGCCGAAGCCGCGGACCGATTTAAAGTACAACCAGCCGGTATTGTGCTTTTTATTAAAAACCCTGTCGCTGTCGAACACCTCTGATATCGTGGAGAGCGACAAACTTAGAGGAAAACTGACTCTGAAGCCGTTTAAGATGCCAAATGAGAAAGATTTATCGTCTTTTACGGTCTTAAAATGTAAATTAACAAGAAAAAACAGGAAAATAGTGAAAACTCAACCATTTTTGACAAGTATTTGTTTTCCTTTCTTAGTGCCTGTTGACATCTTTGGAGAAAAGACGTTTTAACCGGACAGCGGCAATATCTTAATTAAAATAAATCAATATACTGGTGTAAGAAAATGTATTTAACAGGTTTGATGAACATTTACTTTATGTTATGTTTATGTTTCTGTTTTAATGATTTTAATCTACCAGTAATTAATCATTTACATCTCTAATTAGCAGGTAAATAATATAAACGATTTCTCTAACAGACGTTTATCAAAAAAACACAGATAGTGACGATCGGACATCTAACTCCTGTTGAGGAAGTCAGGGAGGGAATATCAGACTCACACTCCACAGGTGAGGACACACACACACACACACACACACACACACACACACACACACACACACACACACACACTTACCTCTACAGGTGTGGGGTTCTGTGTGAACTCGTCGGTGGCGGGCAGGACTTTCATCGTGGCTTTCTGGATCAGGTCGAAACCGTTTCCCATCACCACGATCCTCCGACCACCACTGCGCACACACACACACACACACACACACACACACACACACACACACACACACACACACACACACACACACACACACAATTAAACACCTACATGTGTATTTCAGACGTTTTGTTTCCACCAGACTTACAGAAACGTGCTGTTTGTGTTTTCTTTCACTACACAATGTCAGAACTCACCACAGGAAGCTGGCTTTGGGGTTATAATCTGTGATCTTGGGGTTTTCAGAGTACTGGTAAGCAGCCGTCACGTCCTTGGTGGTGTTTTTACCGTACTTCACCTGCACCGTCAGCGGGTCAGACGGAACCTTCTGCCCACGATACCTGCCGGTCTTACAGGTGATCTGTTTGCCAAACGACAGGCTGAGAAAAGAGAGATTTGAATGTTTAACCGTCTCACAGGAGGACTTCAGTAAACAGCCGTGAAACAGACTTACACTTCACAGGGAAATCCTCCCACAGTGACGGCGATGTCGTCCTTCGTCGCAGTGTCCAGGTCTTCTCCTGTGATGGTGATCCTGGTCCCTCCGGCTGCCGGACCCTTCGCTGGGTGGACGGCGACTGGTTTGGGGTCCTGGACAGAGAAGACGATTGAATTTGTTTACCCAGAAGAATGAAGGTCGGTTTGTGGCACTGATCATTATACAAGGTGTAAAGGATTCCTACAGAGGTGGTAATGCTCTCCGCTGAACCAGACTCCATTTAAAAAAACACGTATTTTACCTTACAGAACACTGGAGGTTCTGGTCCACTGATGAGTTGGTCAGTTTGATCGTATAATGGTGTGACTTTGGGTTTTAAACACATCTGTTAGAAATTGACAACTAACTGTATCTACCTTTTAGTCATGTCGATACCAAAACGTTTTGGTATCGGTTCTGTGGATCGCATTACGGGCTGCGATGGCTCCAATGTAACTTTGACCGACAACATTATGAATTTGTTATTCAAAGTAGAAAGGATCCATACAGAGATGGATATTTTAGTTGATGAGTAAAATTCCTTTCTGTATGTCTAGAAACAGCCGCAGTATCGCTCTCTTCAAAACCACCAGACTCCATTTAAAAAAACACGTATTTTACCTCACAGAACACTAGAGGTTCTGATCCACTGATCAGTTGGTCAGTTTGATCATATAATGGTGTGACTTTGGGTTTGAAACACATCTGTTTGAAATTGACAACTAACTTTATCGACCTTGTGAGACTGTATGACCAGAAACAGCCGCTGTATTGCACTATTCACAGGACCAGACTCCATTTAGAAAAACATGAATTTTACTTGATAGAACACAGGAGTTTCTGGTCGACTAAAGTTGGTTGACTTTGGTGTTTGGAAATTGACAACTAACTTTTTGGACCTATGAGTAATTTCGAGACGTGCTGTAGATCACATCAGCTGCGTCGGGCTGAAATGGCTGCAATTAAATCCTCGATCGTTAGAAGTTACATCTAATTAAAGTGCTTGTTTTGCCACTGACAGGCTCAGATTATTATCTTGGTGTCTGACAACATTATGGAAACAGAGATAAAA
>CAEMYA010000213.1:760045-776312 GCA_903131615.1 Diplodus sargus
GATCTCAGAATGTGACGTAACCTGGAGGACAGTTAAGGTGGAACTTCTGTCTTCCAGCAACAACTATCCACGTGAGATCTTACGTGACTTTTCCGGCTTTTTATTTTAGTATAGTTTCTTACATGAGGCTCCTTTTTCAACTTCAAGGTCAATATTGTTTTTCGCTAACGACAAAACAACAAATTATCCTGCATTTATATGGAACTGAGCTTTAGCAGAGTTCCACCTTAACTGTCCTCCAGGTTACGTCACATTCTGAGATCGACACTTCTCCACTGGCAGGACGGCGGCGAGTGGAACAAGCTGCTGCTAACGTGAGTTGTTCAAAAACCTTCTTTTTAGTAACTCTGTGTACACAAACAATGTTCTCAATGCTCGTGTTCATGTGTAGAGACCCTGGTGATACTACGGGCAAAGTTTCATGTTGTGTCGAGACTTCTTACTGTTTTAAACATAGAGATTTTGATGCTATCGTAAAAGTGCCTGTAGCAGAAAACGAAAATACGGTAAATCTTAAAAGTGGCTCTTTTGTCGTAATTATGCTTTTACATGAAGGTTTGACTCGGATTTTTGATCCATTTGTTGATGAAGATCAAGTGATGAACATGATCAAAATCTCCAGAACAGTTACTGAGAAACTAATTAATAAAACTGAGCCACACGGTCAAGTGTTTTATAATTTCTTGGAGCTAAAATGTCGAACTGAATCTCTTCGTTGTTCCAAACTTAACTGACATATTCAGAAATTCAGCCAACAAGCAGACAAACTTCAGCCAGCAGTAATTTATCAGGAAGATCAGCCAGCGTTAAAAACGACACCTACACATGGCGGAAGTAGACGGATCTTCATCCGAAGTGAAGGTGACGAAGAGAACTTTGTCAGACGCTGAAACGGGTCCGTACTCGCCCGATCTGGTCAAACTCTGAGCCAGAACTTCACCCGGCGTCGCGACGTAAGCAGCCTGAGAGAAGAGAGAGAGATAAAAAAGTGAGTGTTGGATGTTAAAAGTATAAATGTGTGGAGCTGATATGACAGAAGTTCAGAGAGATCCCAGAAATTGCTGCCCTCTGAATAAAAAGCCCGGTCCGCCTCACCTGAGCCTTGTTGTACTTGTTGGTGCTGCTGCAGTTGAGCTGCAGCTCGGTGTAGGAGTAGTAGCCCTGATCGTCCTCGCACATCCTGGAGATGAAGGTGTAGTTCTTGGTGTCCTGGACCCCCAGAGTCCGCGAGAACAGGAAGTACACGAAGCCGCCGTCCTTGAAGGCGAAGCGGAAGTCGTGCAGGTACCGCAGCAGGAACGGGTTGGCCTGGACCGCCGAGGCCTCGATGATGCTGTCGAACACCACCCAGTCGCCGTAGTCCTGCAGGATCCGGGTGGAGATCAGCTTGGTGCTGTCGTGGTTGCCGTAGCCCTTACCGACCTGAGACGGACGAGGTGATGAAACGCTTGTGAAACAAAGGAAGTGGAGAGAGTTTGGACTCACACAGCAGCGCGTCCACTTCCTCAGAACATTTAACTTTGTAGTTCTGATCTCATTAAACCAAAACCAGACGTGGCTGAATCACAGAGATGTGCGCTGAAGTGAGACGCGACTCACAGAAAGAGACTAACTGGAAACTTTACCACCGAAACACTTCAGACAGAAGAACTCGCTCATCAAATAGTTTATACATTTAATCATTTAAAGGATTTAAACTCATGGAGAAACTTTATACTGGTTGATTTGTTGTTGCCCGGGGAGAAAGTAACCAGACTCCCTTTAAAAAATCACACATTTTGAGAGTTGCTGAATATGGAGAAACTTTATGAATGTTCTTAAATGCTATCTTCGACAAATTCAAAATCAATTGAGCCTTCTAGTAAATTCAGCATTAAATGCAAAATATTAAGCTGTTTTCTTTCCTTGTAAAAAGTGAATCAGAGATCATGTCCTGCTGCTTCTTACCTGCGAATATTTAGCAGCTATTTAAAACACAATTTCAACTGATTACAGATTAAATGTGTGAAAAAATAACTTTTATTGAGAGTCAACATGTCATATTTGATAAAAACAGTAAACAGTGACCAATATAGGCTACTTATTTGACTCTTGTGGAGAAAATCACCAGACTCCCTTTAGAAATCACAGAATTAAGAGAGTTGCTGAGTTATAAGAGACTTTATAAACTTTATGAAACACTAGCTTGGAAAAAATCTTGATCATTCTGGACTTGTCGTTAATTCGGCAAACGTTATCGATGAAGTGTGAATGTGTGTGTCTCAGTGTGTGTCTTCCTTCTCACCAGGAACACCGTGAAGTTGTCTTTGTCCTTGGTGAAGTATGACATCACTCCCACCACAGAGACGCTCTCCTCGGCGCTCGCCACGTACGACTTCTCTCCTTTGGTGTCGCTGAAGTACAGCAGCTGCTCCACGTTGCTCAGGTTCCTCAGAGAGCAGATCCCCCTGTAGACGCTGCCGCAGACCACCAGGACGTCCTTGGCCCCCTGGACCAGCAGCAGCTTGTTGTGGTTGTCGGTGTCCACGGCGTTGTCGCAGGCGTCCGTGACGGGCGGCGTGCACTGTCGGTTGTCCCGCTTGGGGCCCGTCTCGGTGCGGGACTCGACCCCGAGGTCAGGGCTCAGCTGGTAGACGGAGTTGACGGCGCCGATGTACAGCCGGCCCGTCTGGGGGTCGGACACCACGTTGTTGATCAGGGTGTCGGACTGGAACTCTGCGTTTTGGCCCAGCGAGGGCCTGAGGTACACGGTTGCCATGGCGACCAGGGCAAACTGCCACGCCCACCACCGCTCCATCATGTCTGCGGGACAAAAACAGCAGATTTTTGGATGTTAGAAACAGTAAAATGCACAGCTGTTAATTTCTTTTTACATTAATTAAATGTTTTTTAAGCATTTAAATGTTAAACAGCTGCTGTTTAATGAACTAGTTTTCCATTTAATACTGAAATTTATTGTCAAGTGCGACTGAATTGTTGCTTTAATCTGTTTTACATTGTTGTAAATTAAATATTTCTGGCTTTTGGTGTGTTGGTCGAACAATAAAAGACATTAAAAGACGTCGTGTTGGGCTCTGGGACATTGTGACGGCTGAATAATGGACATATTATTCATAAATTTGAGCCCTAAACTTGTTTTGTGAACACAGTCCTGAACATTCAGCGGCTTTTTAACACAGTTTCAACTCATTACGGATTAAATTCATGAAAGAAAACGACCTGTTGCTGACAGTAAACATGTTAAATTTGATAAAAACAGTAAACAGGGAGAAAATCACCAGACTCCCTTAAGAAATCACTGAATTAAGAGAGTTGTTGAGTTAGAAGAGACTTTATAAACTTTGGGAAACACCGTCTCAGACAAAATCTTTATTATTCTGGACTTCTCGTTAATTCGGCAAATGTTATCTGTCTGCCACGCCCACCACAGAAGAAAAACAGTAATCAGATGGCAGAAAAAATGTTTATAAAGCATTTAAATGTCACACAGCTGCTGTTTAGTGAACTAGTTTTCCATTTATTACTGATATTTATTGTGAAGTTGCAATGTGGACACTGCGACAGCTAAATAATGGAAGTACTGATCTTAAATTTGAACCCTGAACTTGTTTTGTGAACACAGTCCTGACAACAAACCTTGAGAGAGCGTCCTCTCTTGTCCGCGACACAAAGCAGAATCTTAACAACTCTCCTGTGGAGGAGAGAAGGACGAACGCTGACAGCAAAGAGAGAGACGAGAAGCAATAATGAGGAGCTCCTCGTTAAACCAGGACGTTCTTTACTGGAGGAAAACGAGGAGGAGGTGGAGGTAACGGCCTAAAAAGTGAGAGTTGCTGAGCCAGATTAGATTAGCTCGACAACAAAAAAAGAAGAAAAGAGAGAGACCGAGTGGAGCAATTAGTTGTGTGACACACCGAGTTTCTCCTTCCATTAGTCTGGGCGGGTGTGTTTAATTACGGCGGCGGCCTGTGGCTGTAAAACAAGGCGACTCCAGAGCGCCACAACATCGCGCTCGCTGCACCGACACGACATTTCTTCTGCTCTAATTATTAAGCTGTTCACTATTTATGCAACTTATCAGGTTTATTCTCGAGCGAGTCGCTTAAACTTAATGTGAAATTCAGCAGATCGTGTATTTTTTTTCTCCTCCATCCTCGTAAATTTTTATCATTCATCATAAAAATGTTTTTCATTACGGCGCCGTCGTCGTCGTCTCTGCTTTCTGTCCCATAAATCACGTCGCTTAAAGTCACATCATGTTCATTTATTCGTGCTTTTAACCGTCCAATCACTGCCTCTCTGTACAGCAGCGTTCAGATAGTTCTGATTGGTGGTCAATTGCCCGACGCTTCCCCTGAGCTTTCTCCTCTCTCCCAAATTGAATTCACTTCAGTTCGCTTCATTGCAAAGGGATTTATTAGTGTGAAAGGACTTATCTCTCTAACCACCTGCTCAACTAAATTACCTATCCGCTGATATCAGGAGTCAGGTGCTCTTTAATGGCTGCACTGCAGCGCTGCAGGAGATGGAGCGACCAACACGTACACAAACTTTTAGTTTGAAGCTTCGCTGTTCCCCAAAAAACTGAATCTGAATGTGTGTGTGTGTGTGTGTAAAAGCACACGAATGCACCGATCTGGGAAAATTCAATTATCACTTTCCTTTCTGAGAGGAGAACAAAACGTGCAGACACAAAGAAAGAACTCTGCAGAATAAATACAGGAGGCACAGAAGTCTCAGACGGTGGAGGACGAGCTGGTTATCTTCACCTTTTCACAAACAAAAACACAAAGTGCGTCTCTGCAGGTTTCGGTTAGCCGTTCATCGGAACGTCGCTGGTTTGATCTCCATGTTAAAGCACCCTTGAGAGGGTTTCTACACCTTTTAAATACCCAAATTCAAGCACAGGTGCAAGTTTTTCCCTCTTGAGGTATTCACAACCTCAGAATGGGACATTTTCTAAAAGCTCAGAGTTCACGAGTTGGGACGTGGTCGCTAACTTCGCTAAATCTCGACGGCGTTGCCTTGCAGCGCGACTTCAAACGCCTTCTCACGACGTTGCGTACGTTGTGACCACGATCTCGAAACTCTGAAAGCAGCATCAATCACATTACAGCCAGTTAACGACGCTGCGCTGCTGTCCGACTGGTCGGCTGATCTTGTGGTTGCAGTCTATTAGAAATATCTAATGTTGTTATTTGAGATATTTAAGAGTACAAAGGTTTCTTCCAACTCCTGATTCTGCAGTAAGGATTTAAAATGTGTGTGTTGTCACAGTCGAGTCTTTCAGCCGGATCACGACCGCGTTTGCTTCTAAAAAACCTAAAAAAAATAAAACCACAGCGTTGTTCTGCCGCGTGTCTGTATCCCTGTGATGTGGCCTCCTCTCATTAAATTTCATCTTTCCCTTCCTCCCACACCACAGTAAAATAAATAAATAACTAAATAAAAAAGGCATAAAGACGGCAGATATATTCACCTTCTCCGTCTCGGAGGAGCCGTTCTGGATGTGTGCATCTGCCACATCAAAGGAAAATCATCTTTGGTTTCCACGCGGGATCTATCTCTGAGCTCTGTCAGCCATCTTGGCCTTTTCTTTTCTCTTTTTCTTTCTTTCATCCTCCTGCTTTGGTTCTTAAAGCCTGACAGGAATAAACGGTGTGTCAGAGGTGTAAGAGGTGTGTGTGTGGGTGTGTGTGTGTGTGTGTGTGTGTGTGTGTCCGTGTGAGCAACAGTTTGACTCTAAGATCTCCTGTGAGGACGGTTCAGCAGATCTGTGTTCAGGGCAGGTTCAGGATAAGAAGGCTTGTTTGTTGTTAAAGTGACGTTTAGTGACGAGAGAAAAAGCTCCAACGAGAAGTCGAGGAATCAAATTTTCGACTTTTTTGATAAGCAATCAATTCTATTGGCCAACGTTTGCTGGATCAGCTGCTTTAATGAATTTAATGAACGCTTACATCGTCTTTTCCTCTAAAATGTCCTCCTGTCACACTGATTTCTTCTGGTTGGATGATTATGAAAAACTTGAGCTTAAACAAGAGAACCTCAAAGACGAGGCAGAATATTTAGTTTATGACCGGACTGCAAAATAACTTAAACATCTCTAATGAAATGTAAGAAACTGTTCGAGCTGCAACTGCGCGACACGAATATAAACTCCATCATCGTCATCGTATGATAACGACAACACACCCAAATTCAGCATCTCGAAGTGCAAAGGTGTAAATACTTAAGAAGTTTTGTCTCTTTTATCAATCAGTCGTTATTTGTATCGAGCAAATTCACAAAAATCAACCATCTCATGACAAAATCTGCTCTGAAACCTCGAGCAGAACTGAACTCGACGGTGAGCCGCCAGTATGAAATATTTTATTTTATCTTAAATAATCCTGAAAATATGGTTTGTTTAGTCGTCAGCAAGAGTCTAAACAAGATATCTCGTTGCATTATGGGAAATGAAGAAGCCGGTGTTCATGGTCTTGGACTCAGAACATCTCGGGACCTTCTGAAATATATCGGACTCCATCAACTCCATGAACTGTTTCGCCTTCAGTGAAATCAATCAGCCTTGATTGTCTTCACACAAGTTTCCCTTTGGTGCATTTTCTTTGTTTCGAGACAGAAAAAGAAAAAAGGCGTCTTATATTTAGTCTCAATAGGAAGTATCTGACAATTTTAACAATTTAAATGTCTCGCTGGGTTAAATATTAATGCGACATGTGGACAGACAGACGAGCAGACAGACAGAATGTCCTCATACGGAGTCGCAGATCTGGGTCGTCCCCGGAGATCTGGCGCGTCAGTAAACCGGTTCTGTTTGAAGTCGCTCCCGGGGGGTGAGGATGTAAAGACAGACAGAGGGAGGGGAGAGAAACGGGTGAGGGAGACTCTAAGGCAGAGAAACAATGTGGATTACAAAGAGAAGTTAGAAAGAGAGAAAAGCTTAGAGAGGTTAGAGAGAGAAAGAAAATCAGCCGGGCTTTATTCCCCTGGCTGGAGCTTCTGCAGACATTCCTGGATTTAGTTTCACTCCGAACTTTTTAGCAGAGGGGTCAGCGCTCGAGACTTTTCAAAGTATGCACTCGGGATTTTAATGAGACACAGATTGCTGCTCTCCCCTCCTGTAAATGTGTGTGCTTGTCGCCGAGTGTTTAGGCCGGTCTCGCTTCTCCATTACATTTGCATTTTTATCCCCTTTGTTGGTAAAGTTTTTTCTGCCGGGTAGCGTTTGGGCCGGTCGGTGCCGGTGTAATCTCACACACACAGACTCAGAAGCAGCAGCAGCAGAAGACTGCCGGCTGAAAAAATATTCATTCCCGAATTCTGTGAACACAAACCGAGTCCTGCCAGAACCCTGAAATACATTTACAGATGGAGAAAAGAAAACCTGAATAACACAGCGAGTGCAGACGCCTCCATGGAGACTCACCTCGTCACGTTTCCCCTCATGGGAGCTTATTTAGGAAAAACTCTGAACGGAGAGACACAAATAATAGTTTGCCACCAAACTAATGAAATATAAGACTTTGGAAATATGTAATCATAACAACGACACTGAAAACACGGTGTGATATCAATAAAGAAACAACACCTGTCGGCTGTAACGCAGTTAAACTGAGCTGCATGTACTTTTCTTTTCCTTTCTGGAGTTGGAGGTGAGCAGCCCGTCACCTGTAAGTTATCTCTTCATCTACAAAGCTCCTTCTCGCTCCATTACATTCACAGACTGAATAAAACTACTCCGATGTATTTTTAAAAAATGTTTAAAATGGACGATCCAATTTCACCAGTTTAATGCTTTTAATGTGTAGCTGCGGCAGGTTTGCATTTGCAGTAAATTAACAGACAGCGAGCATCTTTTCTTGTAAAAAAGCTAAAGTATTCGATATTGCTAGCAGTCCAAGGACCCGCTGTTTACTTTATGCATGCTGCAAAGTCAATACTTTTGTTATGTTATGTTTCCATTTACTCATGCAGCAAGGAATTAGCATGCTAGCTAGCTACGTTTGTCTTGTTTGTGGTGAATTTATCAAACACAGGGACCGATATCGCTATTTTCTAAGCTTTTCTAAGATACTGGCGTCTTATTTTACGAGACACACGTGATTGAGTTCCTCTGCTGTCACACTGCATCATGGGTATTTTGTTGAATGTCACCCGTCGTCCTGTTTCCTGTCAACACACGTCGATGATCCAGAAAACCTCGTCCAGACTTTCTTCAGTCCGTGTGGTGAATCTGCAGACACGATTTTCCTTGTTTACGGTTTAAATTTTCTCCGCGTTAGAAAAAAAAAAAACCCTCGTGTGGCCTCATCTGCATTCACAGCACAACACCGAGCGCCATTAGCCATTCATGACACCATGCCGCGGGAACATTGAAGCTGATTGGCCGGGCCTGGAGGGGATATGAGTGCTATGATTGGCTGAGCCCGGGGGGAAATTGAGTTCTTATTGGTGGTAATGAAGGGGCCTGCAGGAGAGCATGGCTGAGACAACATAAGCATAAAAACTGAGGAGGACACACACACACACACACACACACACACACACACACACACACACACACACACACACACACAAGGCCGATAGCTCATCTATCACAACACACACACACACACACAATTTCCTCCACCGGTCCCAGAGACCACAAAGGCATTACACATTCTCTAATGTAGAGAATAACAAAGAGGAACCAGACTGTAGGATTCTTTCAGGTCCTGGAGGAGATTCCAGACGTGACAGCAGGAACAGCCCGGCAATGAAAGTTTGAGAAAAAGATCCTTCGATTCACTTCTTTCGTCGTCTAGTCTAGAAAATGTCAGAAAAGTCCAACTAGTGCAGCTAAGAGAGGAGAGCAAAGGAGAACATGTTCAAATGCAGGGCTGCCACCAATCATTATTTTCATTATTGATTGATCAGACGAGTGTTTTCTTGATTAACATCTTCAAGAAAAATGTTAAAATTTGTGTCTAAAGATAAAAATGTGTTATTTTATCTGACCAAACATTCCAAATTTTTAAAAAAGGACCAAACAACGGATACAAAGTCCAACTAATCCATGATTCATCGACATAATTAATGATTATTTGTATTATTGATAAATCAGACAAGTACTTCCTTGATACATCTTTTTTTTCTCTGATATGCTTATTTTTATCCTAAATGTCAAAACAGCCATTAAAACTACCAAAACCAAAGAAAAAGTGATTGAATGTTTTAAAAAAATATTGAAATATTTGATCGATTTGCCCTTTAATCTTCTCTTTATTGATCTTTTCTGCCTCATTCAACTAACAATGACAAGAACAGGCAAAAAAGCAGAGTGTCATCACATCTGTAGAAGCTGAAACCAGCACAAAAAAAGTCAACATTGCTGTTGGTTTCATACCAGAACTGATTTAATCCAACACGTCATGTGGTTTCCATCATTTCAACCATTTTTAGACCCTTGAAGCTAACTTTATCTCCTATCACATTAAGAATCGAGAGCCAATAAAAGGAAAGAAATGACATTTTTCTCTGGTGTTTCATCAAATCGGACCAACAGACCGCTGGAACTGGGCAGTGTAATTAAAAAAAGAGAAGGACAGCAGGAAGAACTTGAGCAAACCTGCGAGGATGTAAATTACTCGGCTCTGGATTAATCTCTGAGTGGACGTTATTACACAATGAAAAAATGAGAGCCTCTAATAAGTCGACCTTTGAGAAGAGGATTAGTCTGATGATAGGAGGTCTGTGGGGGGGCAGTCATTAAGCAGACTGAGTGCTTCACACACACACACACACACACACACACACACACACACACAGTACCACTTGGTAACATCTCAGCTGGGCGGCGACACGGCGAGCAGAAAACAAACGGTGTCTGGGAGACGCGAGGACAAAGAGCGACTGTCAGAGGACGCTCGGGGCCGAGAACACAACGAGCAGTAAATACAGGAAAACGCCAATAAATGGCCGCGATTCATTAAAACCAGTTAACAGCCGATGAACACCAGCGGAGAACTGACACTGGGATTATTGGAAAAGACGCTTCCAAAGGCTCAGCTGTTAATGTTTACAGTGCGGTGGTCTGTGAGGGAGAACATGCTCGTACACTCTGAGCTAAGCTAAGCAGTAGCCTTTGGGTCGGTCCATTGGCAGAGAAGTTACAGTGTGGCCTGGGGAGACCCGACCAGTACCAGGAACGTAATTCACAGTTAAATTACTAAATGGACGCTCCATGAACACATCCAGGTCAACGTGACACATGAAAAGTCTTAGATTTTTAGTAAATATTGATGTATTTGCTTGATTTTCGTTATGGAGCTCGGTTATTGATGCTAATTAAACTCTGCACACGGCGCAGCAGCAGCTCTGGATGGATCAATCACCGGTGTTGACATGTCGTCGAGTGTGCCTTGTTTTGTTTGCTGGAAGTGAAAAATTGGCTAATTTCGGTTCAGAATAGGAGTGATGGTGCATTCAAGGACACTAAGATGTGAGAGATTTCCCAGATGGCTCACTCATCAACGTTTTTTTCATGTACGATTTGCTTGTAGTTTGTCTTCCGGGTGTAGTTTCCTCTAATGAAGATGGCTTTTTAATTGGAAGCTGATGAACAAATTGTATCTTTGAATGAACCCCCCTCACGGTGAGTTTAAAAAAAAACCCTTCTTGCAACCGTGGAAAAAAAACAAAACGGCGTCAATCTGACAAAAACTAAAACTCGGGAAGCGCTCTGTGATGGATTACCAATCTAAAGTCTCCAGTCAGTGCAAATTTATTTTCACAGCTCACCGCAAAAAAAATGAAGTGAAATCCCACAGACTGCCTTGTGAGGAAGGGAAATCAATCTTCTTAAATAAATATGACTTAACATAAATGCATGGAAAGTTTTTCTGCAAAAAAAGGTAAAGACAGAAGTATGAAGAAGAAACACGATTTCAAACACACGCTCACCAGATTAATCCTGCGTTATGCAAATGTAATCTTGGTGGCTGTGTCCTCTGCGTTAGAGAGAGCGATTAACAACCACTTTATATCCGGCTACACCTCCCATTAACCTGACAACCGCACACACACACACACACACACACACACACACACACATCGCTTCGCCCTCCCGCTGCGCTCAGCTCACAAGGGAGGAACTGTCAGAGCACACCGACGGCCCACAGCAACTCATTTTCTAGTCTTTAAGATGTCATGACTGATGTTTTTCAGTGACTTTACCAGCTCCAGATCCTGATGATGCCGTTTTTTTTCTTCTTTTTCTTTTTTTTTAAAAGGCAAACTGAACATGAAAAGATCAGCAGCGGATCAAAAACCTGGCAGGTGTTCTGTCAGCGCGTGTAAAGATTTAAAAGGATCCAAAAAAAAAAGTTGTTCTTGTTGTTTTGTTTTTTTTAGTTGAAACGAAACGAGTCCCCAAATGACACGACGACCCACCGTTTAGATGTCGGTAACATAAAAGAGAAGCAGACATTCTTCTTCTTCTTTTGATTTTAATTTATATTTTACAGTTTTGGTAACAAAGCAGAACAAAAAGAAAAACGGTCATCATGTATAAAAACCTGTCCTCATCAGAAAAACGACCTTTTAGCTGTGAAGACATCTTATTTTGACCCGTATCAATGTTTGTTGCTGGGCAGCAACCTCTAGTGGTCGTAGTAATTATTACTGGAGCACAGGAGGAAGTCAGGTGAGTTAGTTTACAGGTCCCATATTATGAAAAACGCAGAAGAGACGGTGGTTGCGTTTCATTTTTAACGACAACGCGCCGGCTGCGGTTCATGTTAGCTTGTATGTGTGTGCTAACCACTTCACATCGGCAACCCAGCAACTGCGCCTGAGCCACAGGTAAGTGTTGCATGGTTTGATAGTATTTACAGTTGCTGAAGAACTGTAAGTTACCTTTACTGTTAGCAGGAGCTGGCATTAGCTACATGGTAGTAACTGTAACAACACATAGAACAAACTAACATTATTCAGACACACTAAACATTCTGAAACGTCCTGCTGCAGCTGCAGAGTCTGTATTTCTTCAAGAGCCTCTCCTTCTGCGTCCTATTCTGGGTGAAACTGGTTCGGCTGAACGACAGTATAATACAAAACAGTATAATATGGGAGAAAGTCTGAAGAAACTGCTATTTGAGCCCAAAGTTTTCTTTCTTCTTGCCTAAACGCAAGTACTGCGAGAGCATGACAACGATACGCTGCTCTTGTTTTGGAAACGGTGAATCATCCGCGTCACTTTGGGAATAGCTGGCGATCGATGCTTTCAGCTGTTTAGCTACGATGATGTGTTTCTATCCTGAATAGATATAAATCAAGAAATATAACCAAAAATAAATCAGTATCGGCAAATATGCTGTCCGATATGTGTTGATAAGAGAACTTTTACATTTAAAGGAACATCGGCTGATTTCTCAAAAAACCACAATCAGACAGCCATTATTCTGAATATTTCTCTTTTTGCACAATTCTCACAAAAAGACCAAAGCCAGCAAAGCATTAGTGTCTCAATACTCTCTGGCTTTCTTACTAAAGTTTTAAATCTTGGTCACATATTCAGTTGTTTCTTCCAGAAACAAACAAAACTTCCTTAACGAGAGTCTTCAAACAGCCCAAGACTGCACATTTTATTACACAAACAGGAGGGAATTGCTTATTTTTTTGTGGGGGTGGGAAAACTATTCTCATCTTGAAGGAAGTGATTGTTATTTTGTCATCCTGGTTGAGATTGAAGTCGGAGCAAAATGGTTGTTTTATGTCCCTGTACGACTGGTGGAGACTGTGCAGCCGCCGGACACGATCAAAGTCCTGAAACACTGATAGTTTGTAAAGCGTTTCCTTAGAAATCACAGATGAAAAATACAATTCAGAACTTGCTTTAGAAACTTCACATTTTAAAGTTTTCTTCAATGTAAAACTAATCCAGTGATAGCTGTCTGCATGTCCATGGATACACAGCAAACAGGAAGTCCTAACGGCTCATTCGGCATATTTCAATGGAGCCACTATGCCAAAATGTCAACAAATATTAGATTAGCGAAATTCTTTTGACTGTCTAACAGTCAAATGTCACACCGAGCTAACAAAAACAGCAGAATCGCAGCAGTGCACTGCTCAGACTTACTTTAAATCACAGACGATTTAGTCCAAAAGTGGCTGAATTATTTATGCACGCTGGATTAAAATCACTGACTGGTGCAGGTGTGTTTAAATCACCCCACATCCGCCTGGAGAGATAAATCTGGTGCATATTGGACTATAGTTTACTTGAAAAACATGGACAGTATTTCATCTGATGTTTTTTTCCCAGTAACTCACATTAAGGGAGAATAATTCCCTAATGGTGCTATCACTACCTGTCACTTGTGTATTTCCACCAACTCAACTGCATGCATTTAAAAAAAAGAGTTAACATATCTGACTTTTTGATGGCTGATAGATATCTTTTTATTTTTTGTCTGGAGCCGCCACCGGCTGCTGGTGTGCTCGCTACCTTAAGTGACCACATTGTGAGCAACATGCCGATAATTGCCACGCGATGAAAAGATTGCGCTAATCGGCCCCCAACTTCCTGAATGGAAATTAAAAATCACTTGATATAATGTTTAGGGAGAAAAAAAACAAGAGGTATTTAGAGAATTGGATTATAAATCACCTTGTAATCAGAATAATCAGCTGCAGTCTGAAGGGCAGCATTAAAAAAAACGAAAGAAATATAGTTAAGTGAAAAAGTGTCACATGTGGGTTGGAATAAGTTATGCAGCAGTTAAGTGGAGGGGAAGAATGAAGAAGAAAAGCCGAATGAAAACACGTTATCTGAGGCTGTTTGTGTAGCCGAGGTGGGCAGCCTCCATGACTGCAGCTCCTGCTGTCGAGTCATTACGTCTGGACCCGATCCAGCACATTTACAGCTTCTCCTCACACTGGAAATTAAACCTCTGTATCTTGTATAGAAAAGCGAGAGCGAGGGCTGAATGTGAAAGCATTTTATATTAAAAAAAACATAAGAAAAACCCGCTTGTTTCTCTAAAGTCGTATCAAAAAATAATTAGCGCCGCCTTCGCACGTGGCGCGCTGCCAAAAAACCCTCTGATAGTGTTTCTGCTCTTGCACGTGAGTCCCGTCCAAACGTTTGAAACCCTTTCTTCCATCCATCCCAAAAGTTTCCCCAGAACTTTTTTTCCCTGCTCCTTTGAACTTCCACTCCACGGCTCCTGCTAACCTTTACATATATACATAAACAGCAGAGGCAGAGCGAGACAGCGGAGAGGCGGCTCCACCAGCTCTCAATTAACAAGGCAGCCTCTGTTTCAGCAGCGGTTCAGTTTTGTGTGTTCGTGTGCACGGAGAGAAATATGTGTGCCAGAGCAAAAAAAAAAAAAAAAAAAGACATGGAACAGAAGAGAAGGAGAGATTGTTCTTTGCAGCCAGAAGACAGAGATATAGCCCTCATTCCTGCTCAGATTAAAGGATTTAGAGCAAGAAGCCTTATTACAAACCCAAAGAAAGAGAATGAGAGGGAGCGCTCCCCTCCTTCTCCCTCTGTTCTCGGGCTGATTAAAGCACAGATAACTCTCTCCTTCCAGGCTGCGAGCTGCTGGAGGCCGACCCAACACACACACACACGCACACACACGCACACACACACGTATGTAAACACAGACTCATTAAAATCTTGATATAACAGTAGTTTCTCTGAGTTTCATAGGATTTTGACCTGTCGGACAGCGAACCTTCTCACGCTTGATGCAGTAGCTATCTAAAGGACCAATGCTGTGCGTGTGTGTGTGTGTGTGTGTGTGTGTGTGTGTCTGTCTGTACATCTGAGTGACATGGAGACTTCTTAAGACTTCTGAACGTGACCTGGAACTGAACTCCAGACCAGAATACCGATTTTAAGGAATACTGTTTTATGAAAGCTAACACAACGTTGCTTATCTGTGGTATTAAAGTTGAATGCATTAGTGTTATTAAAAATATATATATTTCATCTCATTCAACCCGAGTCAGAGTTGGAGAGAGGACTTTAGAGTTTACCTCAACTAGCTACCAAGTCATGGCTGAATACTCAACAACTGCAACAACTCGCCTGTCGCGAGACTTCAGAGTGAAACTAGCAAATAAAAAAGATCTTATTACTTCACCGTAGGAATCATTTCAGTCATTTTGGGGACAAAAACAAGAACTTTCATCAAACAGATCTTTGATGGTCGCAGTTGCTCTGATGGATTACACTGCAGTCGTGTGATCTACTGGACCGTTTCCAATGATTTGGGAGAATATGAACCATTAACTTACCTAAACATTTAAAAAAGGTTGAAGGGTTTTAAAGAACTGGAATTCTCCTTTCACTTCTGTAGTGGACCCGGACAGACCCAGGTGGTTAATGGGTGGTTTTAAAATGTACGGGGCTGTCGGGTTTGATATTGGATTAGGCTTGACTGAATTAATGGAGGCGATTAGGCCTTGGTGGAAGCATGTGGTCTACTGAGTGCCATTACAGTTTAAAAAGGATCGGTAACCTCCCTCCAAGTAAAAAGGACATAATAGGGCATCCGCTGGGGACTATTTCCAGCAGAGGATGGATACAGTTTGTGCTCTGGTGAGTATTTGGGGCAGCAGGACGATGTGTGTGTTACCGAGTCAAGATAAACTCCAGTGTGTGTGTGTGTTTGTGGTAATGAAGACATGTGGGTGGAGTTGTGTGGATCATAGATAGTTTTTAACAACAGTGAAGCTCTTTGTTAGCAGGATCAATCCGTGGTTGGTCTTTTTATGATCAACAGACATATTTTAATAAAAACACTTCACAGATATCGGCGTACTTGTAAAACATGTTGCTGTCATCTGTTCTAGTATTTTTTTCAGGAAGGTTACAGCGCTGCGTTTCCCTTGAGGGAAGCTTTGCTGTGGTTCAGCTTCTTCCGAAGTGCAGCTTGTAAAAACCGTGAGCCTTTTCAAAAGCAGCTTTCCCAGCACACTGCAGCCTTTATGCTCGATTCCAAACAGCTGATCACATCTCATTTCTCTCTCTGGGTGACTGTTCATATCTATTTTAGGCTGTAATCCATAACCAAAACCAAAAGTGACAGAGACGCCGTGCAGAGTTACAAGACGAGACATCGCATTTGCATTTGTTTTCAGCTCGTTCAGGTTACAGATTGTTCTCGAGCGAGGTTTGGCTGAGCAGGGCGTCTCTCCAGATTCAAATCAGGTCGTTTTTAGGTTTGTTTTCAAAGTGAGCAAGCATGCAGATGACAGTGGGGGA
>CAEMYA010000213.1:781456-801779 GCA_903131615.1 Diplodus sargus
TATCAGCCAGTGACAGCCAGCTGCCGAAGAGCGATAGAGAGACCTTTAGTTTAGTTTACACCTCTCTCTCTCTCTCTCTCTCTCTCTCTCCCTGCCCTAAGGAGTGTGTGTGTGTGTGTGTGTGTGTGTGTGTGTGTGTGTTAATAGAATGAATGTGTGTCCTATATAAACAGCTAGGAGGGAAACAATTACACCAACGCAGAACAGCAGCCAGAACATTCATTGTCTGCAGGCGAGCACACACACACACACACACACACACACACACACACACACACACACACTTAAATAAACCAGTCACTCCAGTCTGTCACTCAGTCAGAGGAAACTGTGTCACGTCGTGTTTTCGAGGAAAAAAGTCAGCGACTTGTTTGTGCTGAAAACTGTCAAAACTACAAAGAACATCAATGTGTGTCTCGACTTATTTTATGTGAGGAAACCAAATCAATCACCTCGTTAAAATTATTGGGGAATGGCGTCTACTTCTTCCTCATTAAAAAGTCCTGAATCTAATGTGTGGAGGACTGCAAAGTGTCCACATCAGACTTGTGTAACGCGTTCAGACTTCGAGACATCTGAGCGAGAGAGACGTACCACAACCTGCACGGCATCGTCGGGATGTAGCTGCTGGGAATCTGATTCTGGGGGCATGAATGTAAACAGCATGGCGTCTGGATGTGTGGATGTAAAATAAGGACTGAATGCATCATCAGATAAAGTTCCTCAGTGGTGTAGGAAGCCAAAATAAGTCTGACTTCACGTCTACAAGAGCACATGTACAAGAGATTCCTTCGCTAACTTAATTGGTGGTAGAATAATTTAACCGAACAGCTCTTCTAGATGTTTTTAATGTTATTGGACCAAATTCTGTTCAGTTCATTGTGGTTGTTACCCTCAAATATTTGTGAGATTTGGGGGAAAAGTCAGTGTGTAGTACGTGATGTTGTAAATGTGACCACCATGTTTGTTTGTTGGCAGGTTTAGTGTCATACTCACAGGAGAAGGCAATGAAATGTCGACACAGTCGGTTTTCGCAGGACGTCGTGAGGCGCCCGAGATGTGACGTCGGTTGTCGTCTTCTGCTGAGTCACGACAGGATACGGCCGTCAATCGTCGTGCCTGACGGCCATCTTCATTTACTGTCAGAGATCACACAGAAAGGCATTATGCTTAAAAAGCTGTTTGACAATGAAACTATTCATCAAAGCAAAACATCATTGTTGAGCGAAGGGCAGAAGAGAGAAGTCAGTCCACACATACTTTACGCTCATTGGTGTTCAAAGCTCACGTCAGATTAATATAATTCAAAGACTATTAAAGTTAAGGGTAGAATCAGTTGGATTTGTCCCAGCTGTTCCTGAACGCATCACAAAGATAGTTTATACAAATAATCCATAATTCCCCTTAAATGCATTTAGACTAAAGTAACGAGCCTGTTTTGAGATGTAGGAGCAAAAGTCAAAAGATGTCAGAAAATGAAGCACAGATAGCTGAAAAAGTGTTTCTACTTTATTACTTCCCACCTGTGGCAAAGGTCGACTTTAAACTATAATAACACGGCAGCTGTTCAATGAAACTCATCACCTGCATCCTGTTCTTCATGTAAACCGCCTCAACACTAACATTTCCCGTCTTTCAGCCAAGACAAACAGCCTTCCAGGAGAAATCTAGCCGAGGAAATCAGGCTCCTCTAATCCCAGGCTTCTTGTTTACCTGACATTTAAAAGCTTACAAGAGAAAGTCAAGTGTAACCGGGCAACTCGAGTGCATCTACATGCTCCGAGGAAATAAGGGGTGACATCTGAATGAATGAGGAGGACTAAACCTCCGGGAGTCGGTTACAGAGGCTAAACTGGAGTCTGGACCTCGGACACACAGGTGAGATGACCTCGGCCGGGGCGTCGAGGGGAGGTGAGAGCAGCAGAAGAGGATCATTACGTCTCTTCAGTGTGAAGCCCTGCAGTTATTAGACTGTAGCTCTGCAGTTATTAGACTGTAGCTCTGCAGTTATTAGACTGTAGCTCTGCAGTTATTAGACTGTCCCGGTGATTACGAAAGAGCTGCTGTAAAGTCTGATAACACGGAGACACGGAGACACCAATTATGGAGAGGTTTGTCTCGGGCTCTGCAGGTAGCACTTTTCTGTATTATAGTGTGTGAGTGTGTGTGTGTGAGTGTGTGTGAGAGTGTGTGTGTGCTAGCTGAGCTATCTGACAGGGCAGATTGTGATTTTTAGCTGAGCAGCGCTAATCTCTTGTTACAATATGAAGCGCTGATTACACCACTGCACACTGTGGGAAACCAGAGAGACTGTGTGTGTGTGTGTGTGTGTGTGTGTGTGTGTGTGTGTGTGTGTGTGTGTTATATGAGAGGGCAGATAAGGCGACAAGGTGAGGAGATGGGGGAATTAAATTTAAAAGAAGAAGAAGGAGAAGAAGAAGGAGAAGAGGAGGAAAGTGTGTGTGTGTTAACAGAGGTGAGATAAGGTTATCCTGGGTTATCACACACACACACACACACACACACACACACACACACTGAGCTAACAGCACAGTATGTACAGTAGGGATGTTATGAGTAGGACATGCCTCTGTATTGTCCTGTTATGGTTGGACGGAGCTATTATACCCACTGTGTGTGAGTGTGTGTGTGGTGTTGATATAACACTGGAATAGTTGGAGGAAGCACGGAGGCCTGGACAGGAACTGTGGAAATGAATAGGTGACACACACACACACACACACACACACACACACACACACACACACACACACACACACACACAGATTAAGTTGTTGTCGACTCCTGCTTCTGTTAAGGAATGAACATTTTGTGCCAAATCTGATCGGCGGGCCGAGCAGCCGCTGCCGAGCCGTTACTACGAAGAGGTGATCGTGACGATAACCATTACGAGGATAATAATGAAGTCATACATTTTCTGGACAGGAAGCAGCATGTTTAACCACTATTCTGTCGAACTCATCGAACAGGTTCTCAGACTGATCAAGAGGAGAGATTTCCACGAGGAGATGCAGAAAGAGAAAAGACCTGATAACCCACTACATAAAGTTTGTACAAGGTGTCATGTGTGCACTGCTTTAAGATATTCAAACTGTTTATTTTATATAAATATCCTTCATAGTATGTTTGTTTACACACACACAGGAGGAGATCTAGTACAAATACATTCAGGGATGCAGGAAGTCTGTCACAGTCGGGGATGCTGAAAGGTCAGTCTATATAATGACATCATTATTTTTAATATTCATTTAAATATAGAAATTCTACACTAGTGTGATACCTTTTCTTTGTTCTCATCTAAAAATATGGTTGTCTTTGTTTTTATTATATTTCATGAAGCATTTTTAACTTGCCAATGCTACAAATTGTGTTTTATTCACAAGTATTTCATGAAGATTATTTTGACCTGTGTTCCATGTGAAGCACTTTGCAACCTTGTTTGGATAAGTGCTTAATAAATAAAGTTATTATTAATATTATTGTTATATTATTACAACAGACAGCGAACTCAGACACCAACATACGACAGCAGGAAGATGAAGAGAGAGAGAAATTCCCCAGACTCCATTATAAAAACGCTCAATTTTGGGAGTTGGTGTACCACAGGGCTCCGTTCTCGGCCCACAAATATTTGTATATTTATATTGATGGCTGCGATTTATGCGTATTCTAATTATCTATTAACAAAAACATTAGCTTTTCTGATTAACAGATTCATATTCAGGTTTGTAATCGAGTTAAGACAGTTTTACAAAGTCAAATATATTCAAATAACGATGGACGAGTAAGAAAACCATCAGATTTCACATTTAAGAGCTGAAATCAGTGAATTTTTGTCATTTTCGCCAACAAAAGATCTGAATAATTGCCATGTTTTTCTTGATCACCTCTGAATAAGTCATCAGATGTCTATGCACACTCTGAAACCTGATTAAGATGAAATGTTTTTATTTACTCTTCCTGTCATTCGAACACTTAATGACACTGAAATTGTTTTCATCCCTTAAATCTACTGGGGGATTTCTGTGTGTGCTGTGCTGAATGAAGACGCTCATCAACTTACAACACATCTCGATTCTTAATTGATATAAAAAATTGAATCTGCCTTTTTTTTATGGCCAAATAAATTGCTTAGTGGTGTTTAAATTCCCTCCTGTTTATATTGAGGTAGTGATTGTGTTTTTTGGCGTTGGTCACAGTCCCACAATCCTTCCACCACATGTTTCTCCCTGTCACATCTGTTTTCCAATTTAAATTTCCTCCTCCATATTACTGTCCATTTTTATTGCTTATCTAAACAGAGATCCACAGAGGGATTCAACCCTGACCACCCATGGCTTCCTTTCCTGGGTGGCCTTCTTCTTTCATTGTTCCCTCAGCTATTTTTATCCTTTTCCAAAGCTTCTCTCATGCCTTGTGTTTGAATTTCATGTTTTATTTCACTGTGCTGCATCTTTATGAGCTGCTGTTGATTGTTAATTAGGTAGATCAAGGCTGGCTCTTCCGCTGTAGACAGTTCTTACGGTTATGAGCTATTTAAATGACAAAATACAACATAAATTTGAATATCAAAGTAATTTATACAAGTACAACATCAGTTCAGCAGAGTCCCTAATGTATGTGTGAAGTGTGTTACAGTCATAATGTAAAACAGTTAAAAATAGTATGAAATTGTCCATATATTAATAATTAAGAGTGTAAGGAATATTAGAATAATGTTACGAGGAGCATTCAAGCGCTAGGATTGGCCTTCAACCACGTGGCTTTATGGGATTGCAAGAAGACAACTCTATAGAGTAGTTTAGTTTAAATACTGGAACATTTGGCACCATTTAATATGCCGAATCGACTATAAGCACTTCCTCTTTGCACTGCACTCATTAGTATACATACTGCTTTCATTTAAGGACTTTGATACAGAAGAAAACTTAAAAATGTGATAATTCTTAAGCGAGTTCTGTATTGTGCTTCTTCCACAATTTCCACGAGGATTTCTGGACATATATTCAGGATGTCTTTGACCAAGTTATGACTCTGAGAGGGAGTGACATGTTTGACACAAATTGAGGCAATCAAGCACAACCCGTAATCATCTATACTTCTGTCTAGAGTCCTATTACTGCCTTCAAAATGTCTACTGCAAGCACAGTTTCCCTCAAAACAAACTTGTCAGCACTGAAGATGGAAATGTGGGTCTGCTGGTTTGCCACTTATCAACCACTCACATTAAATCTGAATCAGACATACATATTCCTCATACATGGATTTGCTGGTACACATATTGTACTCTTTTTCAGAAGAAATCTGTTAATTATTCTCTTGATCCGGTTGTAATAAAATATTTGTTAGCTGAAGCCTCGTGGAGCTGCCGTTGGCCCCGTGATGACCCACTTCAAGTTCATTTTAAGTGCTTCTCTCTGGATATTCTGTTGTTTGTGAGATTAAATCTGCTATTTTTTTGCTCTAGCACTCTCTAGCAAAAAAAATGAAAATTGCTCCTTCAATTGACTTGTTCGTGTCTGTGTGTAAACAGACGCACACACCGAAACTCCCGGGGAGACGTCTGTTGGATAGTTCTGCAGAATTTCTGAAGCGAGAGGTCAGCGAAGACCTTTCATTTGTTGGCGAGTAAAGAGGAGAAAGAGGAAGATGAGCAGGGAGCGACGGCGAACAGAGGAGGAGAGGGTCAGTGTGGACTTGTCTTTGAAGGGTTCTGCTCCGGGAGAAAAACAAGAGAGGGGGGTCCACACATGAAAAGAAGAACTGAAGAGAGAAAGGTGACAAGCGAATGAGGAGAGAGAGGGAGAAAAAAAGCAGCTCATTGACCGCTGTGTAGGAGCTGCAGACCCCTGAGAGAGGCGGACAGAAAAAACATGCATCATAAAACATGAATTAAATATGAACTAACGTGGGATTTTTGGCACTGCGGAGTTTTAGAGGTTACACAGAGAAAGCTGCGATAAACAGAAAACAGCCAGCGTGGCCATCCTGTGGGTGGAAACACCACAGGAAAGATTCAGAACAACATCAATGCAGAGAAGGACATCTGACTGAATTAATGAGGGGCCAAACAAATGCTGCAGAAAGCGTTCGATACTTTAGTTTTCTACACAAAACTTTTATTCAGACATTTATTTACTGCTTTTTTTGGTGATTTAACCAGCAAGTATCACCCGTTTTCTCTATCATGGCTAAGATGGAATTGTTTTTAAATATGTTAACCATCAATAATTGACTTATAACCACTTGGGGACAGAAGAAACAAGCAGTGAGCACACCTGACAATATTCGCTCTCTTTTAGCTCCATTTTTGGTCTCCACCACCTATTTGCGAGGAACATCTGACTCTTTAGCTGCTAAATGCTCAACTGTGTTCACCAGCGAGTCTCTAACTGTGTCTGTCTGCCATTTGCTGCTGAACAGGTAATAACTACAGCTGCCTGATCGCATCCTCAGACCCCATGACGACTGAATAGGTTGCTTCACCTGACTTCCTCCTTTGCTACATTAATAATCACAACAGCCACTTGAGGTCGCAGCCAAAGTTAAACGACTGGACAACCAAAGCAATGACCTCAAAGTAGTAATAAAACAACCCTGGTTAAACTTAAGCTGTTCACCTCAAGGCTACATTAGCTGCTACTAGCATAACACACATAAAAAATCCAAAAACAAAACCCGGCACTGGAGTTGCAGTGTGGTCAATCGAGGCGCAAATGCTAGATGATGAATAAAACACATGAAGCATCTGAATGTGTGAGATTATTTGGATGTGTTAGGGAAAAAAAAATCTGATTTAAAATTGCAGGCTATCAGCTCAAACTGTTCTCAGCTGCAGCAACCCG
Source organism: Diplodus sargus (assembly GCA_903131615.1). Classification (NCBI taxonomy): domain Eukaryota; kingdom Metazoa; phylum Chordata; class Actinopteri; order Spariformes; family Sparidae; genus Diplodus; species Diplodus sargus. The sequence continues at coordinate 788,323 of CAEMYA010000213.1, forward strand.
AAAATTGATCTCGACTTTCTAAAAGCATGATACTCAGACTGTGGTTGAAGTGTGGCAGAGAGGAGGATAAAGAGAGCGACGGGAAAGTAGCACACTCCAGAATCTGTTCCTGTATGAGATATTATGTAATAGTCCATATTGAAGATAATAGTGGGATAACAAAGTGCAGTAATGATATGATATATGAAATCCTCAGCAGGAAAGTAATATCCAGCTGTTATCGCCGGCCAAGTTGTAGAGGAGAAATGAAGGAGAAACTTTATATTAAAAGAGCCCGCGGCGCTTTGTGACTATCTCACTCCATATTCCGACTGAAATCTGCTCAATAATGCAACTTTGACTTCTGCTTATTAAAGACATGTTTCTCTTCGCCTCCTATTTTTCTTCACCGTCGTGGAAACTCACTCAAGATTTAGTGAGATTTGAGTGTGATTACGTGAAACTCAAACATGCTTTGAGAGTAATTGTTTTTGATAACAATCGCATATTTTAAACAATAGATCGTCTGAGTCGCATGAATAGATGTTTAATTTCACACCCGTAGCTGCAGTTTACTGCACATTCTATAAAGGATGGATTTTGTCACTGTGGGCTCATATTTCTTTACATTTTGGCATTTAGTGGAACCATTAAAGTATGCCGAATAAGCAATTAGTACTTCCTGTTTGCACTGCAACAGAGAAAATACGAACTGCTGTCATTTGACGACTTTGACACTGAAGACGACTTAAAATTGTGACGATTCTAAAGCGAGTTCTGTAGGCTAACTTTTCTTTGATTTCTAAGTGGTTTTATAGACTTCAGATTTCAGAAGTTATGACTCTGAGAGCGAGTGACATTTCTGGCACAAATCTGCTCAATGACGCAACCTTGACTTCGGCTTATTTAAAAAAAAAGATTCCTCTCTCTTCTTCCTATTTTTGGTCACCGTAGCAACCCACCAAAGACGTAGTGAGAGTTCAATGTGATTAAATAAACTCAGAGTAAATATTTTGAATGAATACATGTTTAATCTCACACCCACAGCTGCAATCACTCTTTTAAAAATGGACACCAACACCTTCTAGATGGCACGGAGCAAAAAAAAAAGGTCAAAAAAACATTATTTGCCATTATTTTATGTATTTATTCCAGAATGCATGTAGCGATAAAATGCAGCTTTAAGATGTACGTATATGTATTGTGCTCTTTGTGAGCCATAGTGACACTACAGCAATTAACTTGAGTTTATCCTATTTCAGATTACAAACAGAAGAATAATCTCATTAATCAAATCATCAAAAGGTTGTTCTGTTTCACATTAAACTTATCTGTTGCTCATGATGTTTTTGAAACCAGAATTTCCCAAAAGAAACGATAAAAACATCCTCTGAGTGCATTTCTCTGCCAAGCCTTCGCGCTGAGCACGTTTTTTAATCTGGCGAGATCAGGAGTTCATGAGAAAATAGTGAAACACGTTCAGACACGTTGCCAAACAATCCTGGATCTCCACCAGAAATTAATCACTTTTTTCTGGCTCACGGCCTCAAATCTTTCCACCGGACATCGCTGAAATTAGTCCAGTTTTTTGTTTTTAGATAACCTCTCAATTAACAAACAACAAGGAGGAGTTTGTCTTCTGGAGTGTTTTCTTTTTTTAAAAAACAGAATCTTGTTTGTCCGCTCGTCTCTCCTCTCCACCATCTGCCGTTTCCTCTCCTATCATCCCTCCTGCCATCGCTTCCATTCTACATTTCTCTGATAACAAAAACAAACCAGCAGCTTCTTTTTTTCTTCTCCACTTCAGTGGTCCGTGGCTGCGGTCTTCCCAACTTCACTGTTATCTGTTGGTTTACTCGTTTTCTTTCTGCTTCTCTTCTCCGCTGCCTCCTTTCACTGCTCTTATCTCTCTGATGGAGTAAAAACAGGTTTCCATCCAACTGTCGAACGGATTCAAACGAACCGTAGAAATGTTGTGGGAAAACTCAGTTTGGTGTTTTGTTGAGAGTCGACTGAAGTGCACATTGGTAATATTTCATGCTCACATGTAAAGAAATACTTCAGATTTTAATTAGCGCTGTGTTGTTTCTTCTCTGCTCTACGCAGACGATGTGGTTCCGTTAGCTTCATCTAACGGTGATCTTCTGCCAGCACTCGAGCAGTTTCCAGTGAAGCACGACGCCTTTCTTTGGGAGTTTTTCTAGGCATGCGGCACTCCTGAGAGATTATATGTCTCAACTGATTTGGTAACGGCTCGGTTACGCTCAACAAGACTGCACTGACGTGAGGAGCATAACAGACGAGCTGAGAAAGAGTCAGAGAACGACACAGACTCAAGTTCACAAGGGAGAAACAAGAAGCAGGCCGATCAAATAAGGTGGAAGAAACACAAAAAATAAAAACTGACACAAGGATAAATCTTTCTTGACCTAACCTCAGCAAACTGTGACTGTACGATGAAGGTCTGGTACGCCTTCCACGCTGTGATGGTCATGTTAACATCATCACAACTTCCTCTAACGTCGCCTTGCTTGTTTGTTTGTTGTCATCGTGAGTAACTCTGGACTCCGAGCTTCTCTCCAACGTAACGGACGTATCGAAGTACGTGAGCAGTTATGGTTACATCGTTTGAGATGGATGCATTCCAACGTTTTACATAAATGGAGCATGAATAAGCCTTCCAGAGGAATCCATCAAGAGGAGCTGGGAAACGCTGCTGGATGGATTGAAGTCTGGACTCTCGTTCAGTAACGAGTCATCATTCAAATCCGCCGTATCACTTCTCATCTCACACTGCGGCAGCGGAGCCTCAACACGTGGCGAGATGCACATCGGCGTGATGTTCTCCACACCTTCCCTCCCACGATTTCACACAAAGATCCTGAATTCCGTGAGTGAACACCGGCGCTTATAAAAAACCTGATGAATAAACACCCCGACAGATAAAACACTCAGTCGAGTTCAGCTGCACAAAGTTCACAGAACGAACAAAAACACCAAACTCACTCTCTCAGGATTTTATTCAGTTTTTGCCGTGCGGAGCGACCCGACGACAAAAATCTATATGATGTAGCCGCTTTGTAATTATAAAAACACTCTGGCTATAAATAACACAGTGTGTATTGACTTTGGGTGTGTGATGAACTTTTCAACTGTGTCCCTGTGTGTGTCCCTGTGTGTGTGTGTGTGTGTTGACTAGCCTATTGGGAGAGAGAGAATTGGTCATTTTCTCGAGCCTCTATCTGATCTATCGTCTTGAGAGGTGGAACAGGAGTTGTTTCTCACACACACACACACACACACACACACACACACACACACTCAGGACTCACACACACACACACACACAGACACACACAGCAGAAAGTCAAAATCCAATTATGGAAGTAGCTGGAGGAAAAGGTTACTCCTCTCGCTCTCATTGGCTCTCATTGGTCGAAACTCCTACTTTCCTCTCTCGTGTTTTTCCATCCATCTTCCGTTCTTTTCGGGCTTTTCTTCTGCCCTCCTCCTTCTCTTTAAGTCCAACTTAAACACTATTTCCCTATAAGTTGTTCTTCTTCCTGCACATCACCATCAAGATAATGAGAGAGACGTAACAGTCTCTAAAAAAAGGAGGAATTTTCACTTGTATTTTGCTTGCAGACTCCTTAATCTAATCTAAACATTGCCTGCACTTTAAACACGAGTCAAACTTCAGGGTGACTCTCACTGAAAATAATAAACAGGGAACAAGTCACCTTTATAGTGGGAGCATTAAAAGTGCAGCGTGCATCTTCTCTACATTTTTACTGTGAAGGTGACGGTGAGATATGCCGCGTCATATTCTCTTGTCTTTGTTTTAATAGGTGTTGTGTTTGCTGTGGATTCCTCATCTTCGTTATGTTCAGCTGGGAGTTCCATCACAAACTTGTCAACGCTTTGCTGGTGATGCAGAACCGGGCCTGATTCATTAAGGCCTCCTTGTTTCAACTCTCCCCCTCCCAACCTGACTGGTGGAGGCAGAACCATTGAGTCCGGTTCTGCTCGAGGTTTCTTCCTGTTATAAAGCAGCTTTTTTCTTGCCACTGTCGCCAAGTGCTTGAGGGAAATGTTGGGTCTGTGAGTGTGTTCTACACCTGCCATGAGATGACTTTTGTTGTAAATTGGCGCTATACAAATAAAGGTTGACTGATTGATTGACACTGCCGGTTGCAGAACAGGGAAAGCTACCAGATATCAGCGAAGTGTGGTGACGAAGAGAGGAAGGAAACGGTCAGGTTAGCTAAAGCGACGGCAACACTTACAGCAGCTTTAAACAAAAGAACTTTGCAGAAATTAAAAGGTCTAAAATTGTCCAAATCAGGAATTACGTTATCAAAATATACGCACACAAGAGACAAAACTTGCAACACCTTTTGTAAAACATTTTGGAGTTCGCTAGAGGTCACAGTCACAGGCCAAACGCTTTCCACCTCAAGCTGAGAACTGATCCAAAAATGATTTAAACATCACAAGCAGACTTATTGGCTCAGATGTTCGTCCAAACAGTTCCCGTCTCATTTTTGCTGCTAAGGAAACACCAACCTTTGGACCAGAAGGTGAAAGAAGAGACATACCGACTGTAAAGTCTGCAGAGGAGCCTCTTGATGAAAATGTTCAGTCCGAAACCATCTTATTTCACCGCTCTGCACTTTATTGACCAAATCAAATAACCACACACGGCCACCAGAGTTCTGTAGAAAAAATCTACAATACATTTCCAATCAATCAAACTGGATCATCCATCATTTCGGCGGCGAAGCGCACATGTGATTTTTAATAAAAGTACAACACCGCCTCTGTATATCTGCTCAACTCCCATCGGTGTTCTTATTTAATTTACTCTCTCGTCTTCACCCTCTGCTTCCCACCCTACAACCTTATCTTCCTCCCTCATATACTCTCCTCACAGCCTTCTCTCCTCCTCGCCCTGTCGAACTTTCATACTCGTCCACTCTGGGTTTAATTTCAGCTCGCCTCTTCCCTGTCCTTGCCCTTTCTTTTCCGTCGCGCCCTTTTCAATATCTCTCACCATCTCTCCTCGCTCTGAATCTCATTCCACCTCCTCCTCCCTTCACTCCTCTCTCAGGTTACCTTCAGAGGAGACAAGGCCAGGCTTTGAGATGGGGATGGGCGATAAGGAGGTGATAGACAAGTCAGATGGAAAGATAAAGAGGAGGAGGAGGAGGAGGAGGGGAGGATGATGGAAGAGGGGAGGTGAGCTGCATCTTCTGTTTTCCCGCCAGGAGAGCAGCTTTGATATGAGCTCTACACTCCCTGTGAGGTGTCACTTGAGATGTTTCTCAAACTCTTCTGGGCTTATAAAGATTTTTATCTCTAACAGAACTGTACGATTCTCAAACGCTCTCATGGTGAACACGTTTAATGCCTCTGTAAACCAAGTAAACACACAAAAATCTGATAAATTCATGTCAAACAACATGTTAAACAAAAGGTTCCTTTTAATGTACAACAAAAAAAGAGTTATTAATGATTAAGTCATCAATAACTAATGAGTCGTTATTGGGTAGCTAGTCAGTATGATGTCTTACTTTACATGGAGGTGCACAAGAGTAATCAATGTTTAAATAATTAGTAACTAATGAGTCTATTGTTTAACTACTCGGTTTGTTTCACTTCACTTCAAGGTAAACAACAGTAACTAATGATTAAGTAATTAGTAACTAATGATTATATGTGGCTTATTACTCAGTATGATGTTTCGTTTTACTTGAAGGTGCACAAAGACAGTTACTTATGATTAAGTAATTAGTAACTAATGAGTCGTTATTGAGTAAATAGTTGGTATGATGTCTTACTTTACATGAAGTTGCACAAGAGTAATTAGTAATTAATGAGTCTTTTGTGTAAGTACTCAGTTTGTTTAACTTGACTTTAAGGTACACAAAATCAGTAACTAATGATTAGGTAATCAGTAATTAATGAGTCTATATTGGTTTACTAGTCAGTCTGATGCTTCCTTTTACTGAAAGTACACAGAACTAGCTAATGATTAAGTAATCAGTAACTAATGAGTATTTAGGGTTAACTAGTAAGTTTAATGCTTCACTTTACTTCAAGGTATTAAAAACAGTAACTAATGATTAGGTAATTAGGAACTAATGAGTCGTTATTGAGTAACTAGTCAGTTTGATGCTTCCCTTTACTGAAAGTACACAGAAGTAACTAATGATTAAGTAATCAGAGCCTATTGAATCGTCACTTGTTAATCAGCAGGTGGCTGATAGTTAATCAGGAACAACTCATGAGGAAAGTGGTCAGTAAGTTGATTCACGGATATCAATGAACTAATAATGATTCAGTAATTCTCTAGTAACTCATTATTAGTCCTTAAATAACAGTTATTTAGGGAACTACTCATTAACGATTCATTTGTTTGAAAGTATTCCCTGATTGATTCGTTACTCCTCGGGAACTTCTCACATGTTTGTGTAGCGTTGCCATCTTCTTTTACTTGCAGACTGAAGCAGCTTCCTGATCATATATAGAAAGCTATTGATAAACAATCCACAGAAGCAGGTCAAGTTCAGCGGAGCGTCTAATTTGTCTCCATTAACAGCCGGAGAACAAGAAGCCGGTCATTTCCTGCTTCCTTTTCTCTGAGGGAATCTTTCTGAGGAGGTCACGACCTCTGGAGGAGGGAAACTGACTCTCTATGCTTGTAACAACACGTCTTTCATCGACCCGGTATGTGATATACTGTTTGTATAATGGCCTTACCAGATAACTCTCACTTAAAGTAAACTTGTTTAACCATGCAGCCTAACAGGAATACTTTAAAATCAACAAGACTCGCTACAGCTTACTGCTCGCCAATCTGTAAACATTTAAAATACCAAACGGCTGAATCAGATTCTGTTTTTGTAGCTCCTCAATGATTCAAAAAGCTCATGTTTCCCAGTGTTTGCTTGTCGAATGCTCCTGTGTGTTGCAGACTAACTGATTCATTCAAGTCCACAATGTCAATTATGCAAAAAAATAATCATTTTGAGAGCTCATTCAGAATAAAAATGTGCTCTAAAAACCAGCGTTGTTCATAAACTGGCTTTTTCCTAAAGATGGTTCATTACTTAAAACTTTCATGGATCATTCAGTCAAAGAATGAATGTGTGCGACAATTTTTATGATGTTGTTGATTTCCAGTATGTGTTTGCATAAAACCACATGTTCTGTTACAGCTGTGGGTAGTTATCAGGAAGTTGGATCAGCAGGTGACTTACCTTGTCACATTATTTACATACATGTCTTTTATACATTTGTTTAGTTTGACAGGAATTCTTACTGGCATTTTAGAGCTCATCATTTCCTGGGAAACTAATTTTGTATCTCTAACATGATTTATGAACAAGAAAACACATATTTATAACTTTATTCAGTAGTTTTGGTGACACTGGCTCTTAATTTATAGAGAAATGACTTTCTGATGGTGATTTACAAAGTTTCAAGATGGATGGAAGTAACAGCAAACCTTCTGTTAGCTTGTTAGCTTGGTTAGCTGTGCAGCTTGTGGACGTAGTACTGCATCAGCCCGTCCTGCATGACCATAAAGGTCGACCATGCAAAGAGCTTATACAAACTATATTTATGTTTGGTGTTTTGGCGACATCTGGTGGCTGCAGTCATTCTTACAGCAGCAAAGGAGGAAGTCAGGTGAAGTTGTATAAAATGGCTACAAAGTCAGCAAAGGAAGGAGGAAGACGGGGTGGACGGTTAGGAAAAGTACGTATGTCCAAACATAACTGACGTTGGAGCCTACATTACCCACAATGCAACTTAGCCAAGTGACATCACTGTAGGCAGTTTATCAGATGACAACAAGCCTCCTCTGGAGCTCTTACAGCTCATTTCCATCGTCCTCAAATGGCCCCAAAAAAATAAATAAAAGATGCTTTAAAGGACAAAAAACGGCAGTTTGTTCAGTTTTGATCAAACTAATGATCACAGAGGAGACTGGGTCAAAGCAATAATAAACAGAATATGCAGATGTGATTAAAAAAACAACAAAAAAACAGGAGCAGATGGCACCAACAAGCACGACGCTGCAATAAACAGAAGAGTGTGGTAAGTTTTATAATCAGCAGCCGGATGTGTAACAAAACTCAACAGGAGACTCTGACGAGCCGAAAGATGTTTTGTGAAAATAACGCCTTTGCAAATTTGAGAGAAAATGGGATAATCAAGAAAACAAATATGCATTTAAGGAGCAAATGGCACATTTCCATATCCATTACTCGTCCTCAATGACAAGAAATAGACGGTTTTATTGAAAAGAAACGTTCCTGTTTCAGATTGGATCTTTTCTCTGACTTCTATTAAACTTCCTCCGTGGGGATCCATCTCGCTCAAAATGACTCGACTTGACGGGTGAGCTTTTTGAATTAAAAACCATAATCCTCCCCCTCTGACTTCTCCCTCACACAAATATGCAACTTGCGTCTCTCTGCACTGTTGAACTTCAAAATAACTTCAAAAAGAAGCTGGTGGTAATTTTCCTCCTGGATGCAGAGAGATTGAGGTTATGAACCGTTTTCATGTTTAAGTTCAGTTTGTTAATGGAAGTTTTTAAAAAGAGTGAAACAACATCTGAGGGGTCAAAGGTTACAGCTTGTTTCTCAGAGCCTGTCGGAGACTCAGCGGGGTCTTTTCTATTCGTTAAACTGCTGTTTGACAAATCTGACATCAAGAATGTCTCCATTGTGAGTGTTTCGTCTCTTTGTTTTTGTCTCTTTCTCCCCGTCCATCAGTTCGCCGCGACGAAACACAGAAAGATCAGTGTGTGTGTGTGTGTGTGTGTGTGTGACTAAGCTCTACGGGGATTCCAGACGATCCGTCTGAGAATAACGATGACAAAATGACAGTGAGAGATGACAACCCAGCCAACACACACGCACACAGTCTGTTCAACTGATACGGCTGCCATTTCTTATCACTTAAGTCGTCTGACAGCAGGGGAGGAAGAGACAGATGGAACGAGAGACGGAGAGCAATAAATATCTAAAAGGAAGAAGAGACGGGATAACTGACAGAGAAAAGGTGAGAGTGATAGAAGACGGACGGATGGACAAATGGTGGCAAAAATCGACATGAGAGCCGCGAAGACGGTAGAGAGTAAACCTTCACAAGTTTGTTTTCATCATCGGCCACGACTTAAAACCATTCGCAGGTGAAGCGATAAGCATTGATCATCTTGTTCCAAAGCAAAGCTCTGCTGGAGAACTTTGGGTCAGAACCTATGATGAAAAACGTCCGACAAAGACCTTTTCTCCCGCGATGAAGACGAGACGATGACAAGCTAAAAAAAGATCTTTTATAATAAAAGCTCTGACTAAATGTTTGCTTTGTTTGCCGTTGACAAGACGAGACAGGACAAAACTTGGACATTCAAAAAACAAATCATATTTTTCCCCCCAATTGTTCGTCTGGTCTGTCCGTCAAAATAAAAACAATACATTCCTGTCAGTGATTGACGTGCAGATTGATGTGACGTGTGGAGAATCCAAGAATCCCAGAATCCCAGGTGATGCTGTTCCCAAACTGACAGCAATTTAATGACAACAACGTGACGGCTTCAACTCAAAAAGACAACAAATCCATGGAGGCACTTTGAGAAAAAAAGCAAAGAGAGAGAACAACAATGCACAGTAGCAAAGGAAGGTAGTGAAAGTCCTTGTGGCTACAAATAAGTGGGAAGAACACAACTAAAAACTAGAGGTAATGTGAAGAAGTCAACAAAATCGTTAAGGTTCATCCAGTTGGGAGGATGAATGCTAACTTCACTTTGGAAACATTGGAATCTAGCTGGAAAATTACAGAAGAGACAGACATTTGTTTCCCAATTGACGTAAAAATGGTAAAAAGCAGACTTTATAGTTGGTGCATTGGGAGGGTCATTAGGTCAAAGAGTTCCTCCTCTGGGGAGCATGAATGAGTTCAGTATTATACATTAAAACCTGACTACTTCATGATATAACTTATATACAAACCTTACATTTGGTGGTTGTTAGGATGCTAATAAAGTGACTACAATTGGAAGGGTTCATCCTCTGGGGAGCATGAATGTGCCCAGTCCTCCTGACTACTAGATTAAGCCAGAACAAACATACAAGCCTGACATCTGGTCAGTTGGTGGACCAAGAGGAACACTAATAGAGTTAACACAATGAGTGAGGTTCATCCTCTGGGGAGCATGAATGTGTTCAGTATTGTAAATTGAAACCTGACAACTTCATGATATAACTTGTATACAAACCTGACATTTGGTGGTTGTTAGGATGCTAATAAAGTGACTACAATTGGAAGGGTTCATCCTCTGGGGAGCATGAATGTGCTCCGGCCTCCTGACTATTAGATTAAGCTAGAACAAACATACAAGCCTGCCATCTGGTCAGTTGGTGGACCATGACGGACACTAAAAGAGTTAACACAATGGATGAGGTTCATCCACTGGGGAGCATGAATGTGTTCAGTATTATAAATTGAAACCTGACTACTTCATGATATAATTCATATACAAACCTGACATTTGGTGGTTGTTAGGATGCTAATAAAGTGACTAAAGCTGGAAAGGTTCATCCTCTGGGGAGCATGAATGTGCTCCAGCCTCCTGACTATTAGATTAAGCTAACATACAAGCCTGACATCTGGTCAGTTAGTGGACCAAGAGAGACACTAATAGGGTTAACACAATCGGTGAGGTTCATCTTCTGGGGAGCATGAATATGTCTAGCATCATCCCAGAAACCTGACTATTATTTCCGGATATATCTACTGGATAACCTGACCTTTGGTAGTGTTAGAGGGATGCTAATAAAGCGTCCTCCTCTGGGGAGCATGAACATTTCAGCTGAATAACTTTCATGGAAATCTGTTCATTATATTTTGATATTTAATGAGTACAAAAGAGAAAATTGGGCAGGATGCCAGTCGAGGTCAATGAAATCAGCGGAACTCATAAATATATTAAAATTCATGGCAATCTGGTCAGTTGTTTGTATGTTTTTGCTCCAGATCTTCTCTCAATGTGAACATTATGTACAAACAATCTTTTTAATGAGGCTGAGAGATGGAAGCCACCCACGCCGAAGCGTTCTCAAGGCAAGACAGAGCAGAAAGGGGGAAGAGGGGGTTCAACGCAGGCACGTCAATCAGGAAATCACAAAAAACAAAGTTCTGACTGATTTGATTTGTCAAGTAAACAAAACGACAGATATTCTTTCTTATTTCTCTTTCTCCTACCAAACATGCCTGAAAGTTACAGACTTGAGGAGCTACTGAGGTGAAAATATCAATAACAGTCCTCAAAAAAAGCCCTAATGACTGAAGATCATCACATCACAAACAGCCTCAGTTTCATATCTGTGCGTCGATGTCGAGCGCTGGCTAGGTGACTGCAGTCCTGCAATGATCGCTGACAGATCCATTCATCAAGACAGAGTTTTAGCGCTGGAATCAGCAGGGGGCTAATTACCTCGAACAGCCTCCTAATACCGAGTTCACTGAGCCGATGTGTCCAAAAAAAAAGCTTAAGGAAGCTTTTTCTTAAAATGTTAAGTCACGAAAGATCCACAAAGTTAAAGAAGGCTCTGTGTCAGGGGTTGTTGTGTAGTACGACTTCTTTGTGATACCAGCAAACAACAAATGTAGACACACTGAGGCCAAACTTTATATTAAAGGGTAGTTCCACCAATTTTATACATTAAAGTGTGTCACAGATCTATCGGAGTACGACTGTATATGTGGAAAAGTAATATGAAGAGGAAGCTGCATGTAATCTGATAATGCATCCAGTGATGTCACTCAATGGCTAAGTTGCATTGTGGGTAATGTAGGCGGTCTAACATTGCACTCCTATAACACTCACAGTGGAAAGTTTATAAACAAATAATCAAAACAGCCAAATTCAGAATTAAGATGTTTAACGTTAACTTATTTAATTCCCAGAGAAGTTTACTGTTTATTATCAATATTTATTATTGTTAAACTGCCTCTATAACATTTCTTATAAATCAACATTAACATCTAAATGCAGAATGAGTCCGGCTCTAGTTTTCAGGAAGCACGTCGGGTGAAGGGAAGTTTCTAAAAAGAGGACAGATTTGCACACCTGAAGCTCAACAGGTCGTGTTTGCATGAAGGAGCCTCATGTTTTTACTATGACCAAAGTTTTCTACCAGACTCTGAACAACAGCACAGACACAGAAGGCAGCAGCAGCTTCTTCTTCTACACTTTTCACCGCTCATTTTGTAATTTTTTTAAAAATGGAGTGGAGTAAACACAATTTAGTATCGGCGACGTCTGCTCTGAATGTGAATGTGCCGTACTTCACTGAGGCGTTAAATGAAAGCAGAGAGAACGACGCCGATGATAACAGAGCCAAGTTTTTTTACACTAAAAATTTAGCTTCTAATATTATTGATTCAGGTGATTTGGCAGCATGTGGAAACTATCCTGTTTTTTATTGGCCAGATCTGAGTCGTCCACACCGACAGTTTATTGATGAAGTGCTTTGCTCAAAAGGTCCAAGGAAAAGTTCTTCTTCTTTTCCACTGCCCTCATTTTCTTTCTGGTTCCCCCACTTAACATGTGCAGCCATTTGCACGAGTGTGTGTGTGTGTGTGTGTGTGTGTGTGTGTGTGTTCGTTGTGTTTGGGCAGTTTCATCCCAGCCCCCATAAGGGTTCCTAATGACCAATTTACATAATTAACACGCTGAGGCATGGCAGGCTGCCTCTGCCATGCTCACACACACACACACACACACACACACACACACACACACACACACACACACACAGAGGGGAGTTCAGCGGTAGTCAATTTGACTCGAAGCCAAAAAACTCTCTCCTCCTTTCTTGGCTTCTGTTCCACCATTTACTCAGAGTTCATTCTTTTCTCTCTCGTTGTCAATATTCTCATTATGAACTCTCTGCGGTCCGTCTTTGTGTCTGGATCGTCTCAGCGCTGTCAAATTTTAATACTCAGCCGCCGTATCAGCGGAGACGTTCTGCCTACGTGATGCGCGACAAAAACAGACACATTTAACATTTCACGTCAACACAACAACTGTGAGAAGAAACAACATTCTCAGATTTATTTTGTCCTGGTTAACATAAAATATGGAGAGTCAAGTATTCGTATAACTGCATAATAAATGTTCCACAGGGTTTTATACCTCACCTGCCCCTGCTAGGTGAGGTGGTTAGCCGCTCGACCTGCGGAAGTCTCTGATGGAGGCCGAACAATACAGAAGTTATTCAGAACATCTCGGTAATCTAAGTCAACCGTTGAACGGGTTTGGGCCTCTGTATGTGTTTTTGCAACCATGGCCACGTGGTGCTGTGGCTGAGGGTGGTGACTGTACAGTTATGACATCACAACATAAAGCAGGACGTCTAATTGTTTACCACCCCTGTGAGACCAATCACACATCCTGTGAC
>CAEMYA010000213.1:802796-813913 GCA_903131615.1 Diplodus sargus
CTCGTTGATCTCTGAGACCTGAAGAGTTTCATTACTGATACCTACATCGCTTTAAAACTGAGATAATAAATGATAATATTTAAACGGGTGGGATTATTATGTACAAAGTCAGAGAGGTCAGTTGTGCAGATGAACTCTGAGGGATTATCTTCTGACCCGGCAGCGCCGCTCAGATCTGCTGAGATTACAGTTCAGTTTTACGGCTCAACCTTTCATGTTTTGGTTCAGACTCTCACAACCAGGATTTACAAGCATCATCCAGGTGAAACGTGTCAATATTCAAAAAACTAGTTCCCCAACTGCTGTGATCAAAAACATTGATCTGAAGCTCGATTCTGAGGCGGTTCGGTCAATAATTTTTGAATAAATAATCAATAATGCGACTTCTGATCAACCTGCATCAATTTCAGGTTTTAAATTAGAAACATCACGTCAGTTCAGTTCACTTCCAGGACGGATACGAAGAGCAAAAAGTGATATTTATGTTGGAAACCCAACGTACATGACCTGCTCAGAACCAAACAGCAGCTAGTTGGTGAATGAAGTTGAACATTTAGCGGCTGAAGCACCAAATATTTATCTCAGGTGTTTGTTGGAGACCAAAATGTAGCTGAAAGAGTGAATCTTGGTTTTAAATTCATCAGATTGACACAAACACGACTACAAAGTTGCTCCAATGTCGGCTGAAGTTCCCATGAAGTCAAAACGGATGTAATAACAAAAGCACTTCTGTATCTTTAGCTAACATTTTAGCAATAGCAACTTTAAATCTAAATAAATAAAAATGTATGCAGCACTTTTTGCATCCAGCTCACAGAAAGTAAATCAGTATAATATCGATATATTGCCCTGTCGTCCTTGCAGGACACAGAACATGTTATTTTCTGTCCGTCTGTGAGACGCTGTGACGTCAAACGTAAAGTCTTCACACATCAGGCAGAAAATGTGCCACTTCAACGTCTTTACAATCTCTATCAAAGCTACACAGCTTCAAAAAGACAGAAAGCCGTCTAAATTCAACAACTGTATTTATTCAATTTAACACTTAATGTTCGTCCATACAAGATATCGTAACTGTAACTCCACTAAACGTCTCCCACGCCATCCAAACACGAGCACCACTTTAACCTGCAGCTCGAGCCGCGCTGTGTTTTCCTCCCTGACGGCAGCAGCGTGTCCGTCAGACTAACCGTCTGCAGTCCGTCATCGTTTCCTCAGACTGATAGTTTATAGAGAGGCCGCGCCAATACAAACACGATTTAACATGCAGGGAAAGGAGAATGCAAATTCACCTGGGAGGACAGAGAGTGTATATGTGTGTGTGTGTGTGTGTGTGTGTGTGTGTGTGTTGACTCTCACAGTGAGGGGTGTGTCTGGTGTTGTATTTCCAATCCCTGGTCTGAATAGAGAGTCCGAGAACACACTTGACCGCCATAATGAGGTTCTCTCTCACTCTAAAGATACTCTACTCTCAGTGTGTGTGTGTGTGTGTGTGTGTGTGTGTGTGTGTGTGTGTGTGTGTGTGCGTAAGCAGACTGAACCCAGGGCTTTACGGGCGCCGAGGGAGGGGGTGAAAGAGAGAGTGAAGAAAATGGATAAAAGTAAGAAAGACTGAAGAGCGCTGAAAGAGGAACAAGAATCCCTGGAGTTCCTCCCCCCTCCTCCCCCCTCCTCTCCCCTTTATTCCTCCTCTCTCGCCTGTACAAACATGTCGCTGCACTCCTCCACCTCCCCCCTTCTTCATCCCCCCACCCATCTTTTCAACTGCCCTCTTTATCTCTCTTCTTCCTCCTCATCTTTCTCGCCGCTGAAACACAAAACCCTTGTAATCCTCATGATCCGGGCCGGTCCGGAGGGGAAGGGAAGAGACGCTGGAGCGAGAGAGTCTGAAGCGATGAACGGAAAGTGAATGAGGAGGAGAGAAAATCATGTTATTATTAAATATTTAATAAGAGATAAGATTTAAAATATTTCAATAAACAAGAGAGACGACTCAGTTATTGTTCATTTCTTTCTTTAAGATTTAAATTCTCATCAATTTTTGGTTCTTAAATAAGAAAAGCCACTAAAATACATTAAAATCCAGCCACAGCTTGTTTCCAGGAGACAATAAAGGAGCAATAAACACCCCAAAACCTACAAATCTCCATCGCTGAGCAAAGCCATCCCTTCTGTTCTGTCTTCCTTTTCTGCTCCGAGCTGAAGTAAATCAGTTTTTATGATGCGACAACCTCATGGTGGAGTTTCAGTTCGATTTAGGCACAAAAACAAACCGCTGTTAGGTTTGTGGAAACACCTTGGTTTGGTTTTAAAACAAGTGTTTTGATTATCAAGGTTGCAGTGATGAAAACATGGTGAAGTCTCAGGAAAAAAATCAAGGTCAGTTTTTAAAAGAAACTAAAATTCTTGTCATTGTCGAAAGAAAATGCAGTTTAATACTCGATGTTGCATAATTCTTGTGGCAACCAAACACATTGCTGTTGTTTTAATAAAGAAATCAGGCAAAAATTCACTTTTTTAGATTGTTCTGTGAGTGTGTGAACTGAGGGAACAGCTGAAAGAGTTAGTCACCTCACTGAGAAGTTGCAGAGCTCTTCATCTCCTCTTTCAAAAAACGCTAAAATGCTTCTTGTTTTGCAAACGATAGCGCTACACATCAGGCTAACTAACTAACCTGAACCCTGGTTGCACTTCCTGTGACTGCTTCACGATAAAAAACAGGGCTGAGAAATGTGTCTCCTCAGTGTAAAAAGCCTCTTTTCCGATTCGATGCCACATAATTGCTTTATTAGAAACAGGACGCTGCTGCTTCCCAGCAGCTCTTAAAGATCTGTGTCAAGTTATCAAGATCTGTTTAATGTGAAGCTGCAGCTGTAGGAAATGTGCATTCAAGTCTGGTGTTTCGCTGACCCATCTTCACATCATCGGCCCCATCGCTCTCTGATAACGATAGCTGTTTTTAGAGTACCTGCTGGAAGGACTGAGGTCTAAAAACCTGCTCATTAAAGCTTTTATACTGAACGTGTCAGTGCAAAGAGCAAGGTGCTCGTTTTTTTATTCATTTTATTCAAACAGGGTTTGCAGTCAAAGTTGAACTGGACTGAACTTTAAACAGACTGGAGATATTCTGACGGCATCACAGTCGACCGTCTCTCTGTTCGCTCTACAACCAATTTAAGGCTTTTATTGTGACGCAGCTTCAGCTTCCTGTAGTTTTAGTCCCCGAGTTTGAGAACAGCAACTTTACAAAAACTTACGTATGATCTGTGAATGTGGCACGAGACAAAACTCAGTAATCTGACTACTCAAAGATTACTTCAAGGTAAGTTTTTAGAAAGCAGTTTGGACCGCGGATGTTTGTGTTGTTTGAGGATTTAGTCGGCCATGTTGTAAACACTTGACGGGGGAAATACGAGGTCGTAACGCGGGTCAAGAAATCCCAAAATTTACAAGTTTAATAGTCTTTGCTGTATTTTACGATACAGGCCACCATTTTAAAAGTGTGTGGATGTGTAGAAGGTGAAGCTGATGGAAGCAGAGCGGTCAGATTCCATCTTTACTCAGAGTTTCATCAGAATTTAACATAACTGAACTCCTGACATCTTTTAAGATTCAGAAGCCCCTGAAGCCGGAGGGACACGACTATCACGCGCCGCATCGATCCGTCATAGCACACCCGGTTTTAAAAGCAGTTCAGGCCTCTTACACAACCGGTGACACACTGTTCATCTTTAATGGAGGTCCTGCCCAAAGAGATGAAACCGCTGATGAGCTGGGATTCAAACGGAGGAGCTGTGACGAGAACAAAGGCTCCTCTTCCTCTCCGCGAGCTTCGGTTTGCATCAGAGGACGACCGGGAGAGTCTTTGGGCGCCAGAGTCGCCGAGGAGACGACGGCGGGAGTCCACCTACTTCACTCTGCAATTCATTTCAGGGGGAAAGTGGACGGGTATTTGGCAGCAGACAAAAACCCATCAGAGCAAAGCTATCAGGTGGCTTCAGGACACACACACACACACAGTCATCTAGTCGCTGCTGATAATAAGAGTCTGTTAGCGCTCCTTTTCTCATTCCAATCTCGACGTGATTTAAAGGCAGCAAAGCGTCTCAGGCGACTCAAACTATTTACATCACATTTTCTCCCGACTCTGTGTTGAGCGCGGCGTCGGCGTGTTTCTCACACAGCTGAGCGGTCACCTCCAGGCTGCACAGCTCCGCTCGCAAAACTGTGATTCTACCGGCAGCAGCTCACACGGAGAATTCATCTTCTCCTGCTGGAGAAGAAGAAACACCACTTCTGGCACTTTACTTGTTTTAAAAGAGTAATAGACAGTTTCTGAAAAGGCTGCACTCAGAGTTCGGCTTGTTTTTCTGCACAGTTTAAGACTTTTAAAGAGTCGCAATTCATGACGTTTTCCCGTCTGTACTGGCTTAACTAACGTGACTTAAGTGACGTTATAATCTGGGAACACTTCGTCTCTCCTACGTCTTCATCAGTCGCTGGATATCATGTGAGCAGTTCAAACTGCAGATACGTTCAGGGTTGACATTTGCACTAAACGTGGCAAATCACGTTCACGTTATGTGCTTATTAGCTGACATTCACATCAGGAAGTGGAGGGAACGGTGATGTTATTACAGCCGACAAGGCTGAAAAATGACACGCAAAGCTCAAGTCACACCACTGGATATTTTAAAGGACACCTGAAGACAGTTTGAGCTGTTTTTGTGCAGATCAGTACCAGCAATTTTCACAGGAAGTCGGATCATCTCCGTCTGTGACCAAAACAGGTATTCTAACCCTCACAGAGTGGTTACTGTACATAAACCTAACCAAAGCATAAGCACAGTGTTGTGACGAGAAAGACAGAAACTGAAAATTCAACCTCAACACACGTTTAGTTGCAACATCAAGTTTTAAACACAAAAGCAACAGCCGGCAGAACAGAAACGCTGCTGCTACAAACTAACCGAGATGGTTTAATAAGTAAATATTGCGCCGTAACAAACAACAACTCCTGTCTTACGGTAACTTTGCAGTCAGTTTTCTTCTCTCTTACTGCGATGACTGAGCGCAGAACGACTCCTTGGCAAATTAACTGCGTCGATAATTAAGTTTCTGTTTCTGATTCTAAAATCCAGCCATTACATCATGTCAGGGAAGTACTGACAGCATTTCATAGGAGCTGCTGTTAGACAGAACAAGCATTTTCTTTAAAAAAAACGGCCTCTCAAGACTGATAAAAGTGAATTTACGACCTAAAACACAATAATTTAAGTGTGTCGAAGAGCTTTTACAGCCTGGAGTTAGTTGTAAAAGATGTTTTAAGACTTTCTCAGGACCTACAAACACCCTGATGATCAAAACACAAAAGGGAAAAGTGGGAAAATAATTGCTTCTTGTTGCACAATGCAGGAAGAAAAAAAAAAAAACAAGCCCCGACTAGAAGGCAGACGCAGCAGAGCAGCAGCGAAATGGTTTAATTCAAAATGATGACAGTGAATGATTCAGGAGATCAAAATGATCCAGGAGATTAAAAATCCAGCCGGTAGCGAATACGGGGGAGAGGAGGGGAGATAGTAGGGAGGAAGAAATCTTCAGAAAATAGTTTCATTATCTCACTCAATCCTTCGTCAAGCTTTTGGAAAACGTTTGAATAGTTGAAAAGAAGAAGTGCACTCTTGTTCACATGCACACACACATGCACCCACACACATAGATGTAGCTCTAAGGGAAGATAATCTTTAGAGAATAATTTTATTCTTCCATTAAATCCTCCCAGATGCTTCCGAAGAATATCTGAATGGGGCAGAAAAAAAAAACCCACACCACAGGCTGGCGGCATTCACGCTTAACTGCGAAAAAGCGACACACTCATTTGTCACGGGCCACAGCCCCGTCACACACACACACACGCACACACGCACACACGCACACACACTAACACACATGAACACACACACACACTGCAGGAGTTAGGAAGTTGTCTGAAAAGGACGATCGCAGCTCTGACAGACAGACGTGTGTGTTTGTAATTATCCCGAAGCTTTTCATGTCACTTCACTTGATTTGTCGATGCTCTTTCATTATATGGCTGTGTGTGTGTGTGTGTGTGTGTGTGTGTGTGTGTGTGTGTGTGTGTGTGTGTGTGCTCCCACTCCCTCTCCGTGCTGTGACATCCTAGTTCATTAATTTTGACGGTGCTGTATAAACTTTAAACTCTTCACGACTCCCATGTGGCTCAAAGCGCCTCCATGCAGATCATCAAACCGAAAAGTTACCCCGCAGTGTGTGTGTGTGTGTGTGTGTGAGTGTGTGTGTGTGTGTGTGTGAAACTGTGACCACCACTGTGCAGAAAATATCCAAAAGCAAAAGAATCATCAAGGCTGACTATATCTTTTTTTAATAATTAAGCAAGTCAATCAGGAAATCAAAGGCGTGTGGGGGCAGCATATCGCCATAGAAATCTAAACCTGCTGCTCTTTGCAAGCTATTCTTAGCTCTAGCTAACTATGTTAGCTAATTAGCAAGTCATCTCGGACCACCAGGACTCACCAGGGCCCGGCTCAACTTGATTTGGCAGCCTAACATGAGAGCGAACGCGACTGGACAGCGAACAGAAGCTGAACACAGCCTCTGAGTCCGACAGATTCCAGTTTAAAGACGGGGGATAAAGTAAGGAGGCGATTTACAGCAGCTCTGATCAGAGCTGTCTGTAACAGTCTGATGGTCTTGTTTGCCGTTACAGGTAATTTATCATCTGACGGTCACGAAACTGATTCATAAACACTTAAAAGTTCCTCGTAGTCACTTTAATATGATACAGAAACAAAGAAAAGCTCATTATTATTTCATTTTATCTGATTATTTTATTATTTCATCAGAATTGTTGACGATTAATAGTTGAGTACTAAGTAAAATCAAGCCAAACTGCCACGCTTTGATTAAACGCTCAGTCTCATGTGTCACTTTTTCACCTAATTGTGACCTCACATTAACAAAACAAGTCCAGCGAGATGACAAGCGTCTCCTGTAACACTCCTCTCGCCGCCCGCTGCACAAAGGTCAGCCAATCTTTGAAGACTAACAGAGATAATTAACAAGCTGCCAATCAAACATCAAAGACGACACCCAGGAGAGAAAGTAGTTCGACCGACACGACCACAAACGGACCGAACTCACACATAATGTGCACAAACCTAATGAACTCCTCGAGGAATAACAACTAACGACTAAAGACAAGACTTTCTTTTCTTTCTTTTTTAAAAAGGAGGCACAAACTCTCCCTCTTAATGCCCATTAAATTCTATTTTTAGGACCCTTGAGCCTCTCGAAACGTTGACGTGATGTAGCGAAGAATGTGATGAGTCACGCGTAAAAAAACAACAACACAAAAATAAATCTGTGGTTTCTGCGACGAGGAGTCGGAGGAGAGACGACACTTATCGCTGAGTGCATCGCTGGGAGTCAATAAAGCTGCATGGAGATCGGGTCCATATGTGGAGGACGTTAAAACCTGAACCTGTTGCGGTGGACACACACACACACACACAAACACACACACACTCAGAGTCCATTTTAAAAGTGAGGAACGAGGAGAATAATGGAGAAAGAGGCTGTGGAGAGCAGTGAAGTAAGCTGTTTAAGCCATCAGAGGCTGGGAGGATCCCCGCTGTTGTCCATAAAAGCTTAAATGTAGCAGACAGCTTAGAGAGCTGCTTCAGTACTTCGCCTCCTCCCATCCTGCTCTTCACTTTTCACTCCTTCTTCTACTTCTTCTTCTTCTTCTTCCCCTCCTCCTCCTCCTCTGAGAGCCTGCCAGCGTTTCAGAGTGCACGGATAATAAGAAATGAGCTGCAGGTAACTCCTGATTCAGCGACTTCTCTGATGGAAGAGAAAGAAGAATGAAAGGAGCGAAACAGTCGAGTCTCGCTGGGTAACAACAAAGCGCTGCTGTTGGACCGAGAGCACGAGTTGAAAGCAAACACATTCAGCGACATCCAAAGGAAGAAGAATCTGCGCCTGGGGACGACGGCGGACCAGCACTTACCAGCAAACAGGGGAAAAAAAAGAAAAGAAGAAGCAGTTTGTCACTGTCACATATGCAGGAACGATGAAGCGATGACTGATAACGTGACTGATTGATCCCTGCAGGCCAAACACGTGCCGATTATCAGCTGTCACAAACAGTAACGACACCACAGATGATTCACGATGACCTCCGTGTCTTCTAGTTTCTCTGCGAGAGGAGAAGAGAGTCGCAGTGAAGGATGAAGCTTCATTAACTCGGTGGAAAAACACTCAAAGATGCTTCAGCGTGGAGAGAGAAAAACAAAAGAGCAGCACTTTTATTCCAGGTTTTGTTTCCAACACTAGAAAGAAAAAACAGATGGAAGCAAATGTCCCAGTTTTTCGGTAATTACCAGCAGATTCTTCTAAATAAAAGGAGGCGACAATAAATGTGTTGTTTACTCTTCGCTAACAAGTAGCCAGGGAGTAAACATACAAAGGTAGGAAGTAACGGAGTACAAATACTTTGTGGTGGAAAACAGTCTGGTCGGGTGAAGAACGAGCTCGCTACACTGGATTTGGTTTAAAAATGTGCTGATGAGATGCAACATTATGAATTCTGAGTTAAAAAAGAATTGCCAGAAGCACAATTCAGCAAAACCGAGCTGGTCCGAAGGCCACGGAGGTCCAGGAGGGCACCGGGGAGGGCAGGGGAATGAAAGACGGAGGTCTCGACTCTGAGGCGACCTCGAGTAAGAGAGCAGAGGTCCGGAACACCAGAACTTCTCCAGATTAAACACTCAGCGACCTGTGGACAGCTTCCGGGCCTGAAAGTGTGGATTCAGCCTGGTCTGAGCCCGAAACGGGTCGTTTGACTGGAGGAGTGGGACGAAGTTCTGGTGAAGACTGACGGAGGAGGAGACACTCGATGAATCATCTGATTGATCAACGAGTTCTCTTTCATTTCCAGGGTCCGATCACTTCATACTTCATTTTGTTCGTTCCTTCCTTCCATCCTTCTTCCTACATTCCTCATTTTCTTACTTCTTTCCTTTCCTTCCCAGTCAGGGTGACAGATTTTACACTTATGTATTTTTTGGCGAACTCCAGAGAACTTTAATGACTCTGAACATGTTCGGACTCGTGTGCGATGCTTCAAATCCAGAACATGTTTACATACGATGACGGTAAATCAGGCCTCCTTGATCCAGACTGCCTGAACACAGTTCAGGTGTTGGAGCAGATTCTCCAAAGGGAAACTTTGCAGCAGAGCCAAGAATCGCTCAAGAACAACGACGCAACCAGAACCAGATGTTCCTCTGACAGAGAAGAAGAATAAAGCAGATAACAGCTGCAGAACGAGACATTCCTGCATAAGAACACTTCAAAAAGCAAATTGATAACATGCATCTGTGGAAGTTCACGACAAAGAGCATTTAGCAAACAAACAAAGGAGCCGACCAACTTTCTCTTCTTCTTCGTTGGTGCCGACCCAGTTCAGCTCGGAGCAGCTGGAAGAAAAGATTCCGAAGAGACAGAAGCCACATTCTGCTGGCGAACACAGAAAAGAAAATAGTAGAAACCACACATGAGCATCCATTCACCCACGCCCTCCCAACACACACACACGCAAACAACACACACACACACACACACACACACACACACACACAAACAACACACACACACACACACTCTCCTGGCAACAGTCCTGAAGCTATTCACTCACCACACACACACATAAACACACCACAGAACCAGTTGGCAGCTGATAAAAGTCCGATCCAAGTCATCAACTCTGACTTCTAAAGTCTCTCCAGCTTTCTCACAAACTTTTTCCCTCCTTCACTTCTTCTTCTTCTTCTTCTTCTCCTCTTTTCATTCTACTTTTTCTTCTTTTGTGCAGTTTTTTGTGCTTTCATCCTTCTTGGCTTCCCTCCATCCATTTTTAAATTTGTTCTTTCCATCCTTTTCACTTTTTGTGTGTGCGCACTCTTCCACCACTTTTCATTTATCATTACCCAGAAAACCAAAACTCTTTTCTTTCACCCTTCCCTTCGTTCTTTTCTTACTTCTTCTCCTCTTCTCATTTCAGTCCTTCCTCATCTCTTTCTTTCTTTATTCCTTTCTTTCTTTTCTTTTCTAACCCTTTCCTTCCTTCCAACCTTCCGATCTTATTTCTTTTGCCCTTCTTTTTTCATTTCCCTTCTTCCCTCCTTCCTTATTTCCATCCTACCTTCCTTTCCTCTTCCTTATTTCCTCCCATCCTTCCCTCTCTCCTCATCTCCTCCCTCCTTCCTTCCTCGCCTCATGTCTTATATAAGCTGCTCCAGTTGACTTTCTGACGGCCTGTAATAGTTTCCAAGGTAATGTTCCAAAGATAGAAATTCCAGTATTGTGATAAAACTGTCGATGTAATGATCGCGTACATTTCACCGAGAAGTTCATGACCACACATATTATACACGTTTTGACAGAGATGGGTATAAACTGCAGCTCCACAGGTTGGTTTACGACCGCGAGACGGCGATTATAGTTTATTTATCACGTCTCCAAAGTATTTAACAGCTTCATTAAATAGAAACGACCACACAGACACTCAGAAACACTGTTTGCTCTTTAGATATTAAACACGAGGACGAGACGCGAGCCGTCAGCAGATTTTAAGTCCAGGAGATGTCGATGCCGACCCGCTCAGAGCCGGATCAGTCGGACTCCGGTGAATGATTCCTGCCGGGCCGAGTTTCCAGCAGACGTGTTGATATCGAGAGGAGCTTCCATCAACTGCTCCGCTTCTCACTTTTCTATTAATCTCCTTCATCACTTCATCACTTACCTCACCATGTCTGCCGCTGCTGGAGTTTAGACGTGACTCAAACACTGTGTGAGTGTGTGTGTGTGTGTGTGTGTGTGTGTGTTCGGTGTGTGTGTGTGTTCGGTGTGTGTGTGTGTGAGTGTGAGTGTGTGTGTCTGGCTGTTTGACTGTTGTGTTTGGATTTAGTCCCAGAATTGTATCGCTGCATGAAATGTGAGGTGTGTGGGTTTGACTGGGTGCCATTTTTGTCTGTCACACACACACAGACACACACACACACACACACACACAC
>CAEMYA010000213.1:824267-858352 GCA_903131615.1 Diplodus sargus
CAGAACCCAGAACCCAGACGGCCGTCAGCGGTCAGTTTGTGTATCTGAGAGTCTCAAACTTCAGTTTTCCTCCTCCTGGACTCCTTAATCCTAAAAATGTGACTCAGCTCTGACGCACGGATTTTAAAACACATTGCAAAGTGTGAGTCAGCCGTTACACTTCAGCCTCATCGAGCTCAGCTGCTACTTGTTTCGTCTTTTCTTAATAATTAACAGAAGAGAAAACTGTTCGGCAGCTTCTCCTGGAACTGAGCAGGTAAATCTGGCAGATGATATCGTCCTGTATCTTCATTTTTGGCCGTTGTACCTCGAAAGTCCAGCATGAAGCTACGAGCTAAAGACGGAGCGGCTCCGTCAGGATCCAGTGAATTAACGTAACTTTGACCAAAAATGTCCCGCGGCGACTGGGAGAACTAATGTATTGTGAGTGAATTTGACTGTGATGCTCAGTTTGAGGTGAAGTTCAGCGTGAGGTCGCCAAGTGAAGTCGAGCGTGAAACCACAGCTCCAAACAGCTGAAGTGATTTTTCACAGAATCGCAGGAGGATTTCACAGGATTACAGATAAATTAGCTTCCAGACGGCAGCGAGCTCCTTTCAGAGTCGTACACACACACACACACACACACACACACACACACACACACACACACACACACACACACACCTACGTAGACACACATGCTTCCTCTCACGCGTGTAACATCAACCCGTACTGACGAATCCATCAGTCAGTCCCGCGTCTGTGGCTGAATCCTTTGGTTACACAGGTGCTGAGATCGTGACGGCTTTATGTTCAGGTCAGCAGACCTCACGGCCTGTTTTTAAAAAAATCTGTTTTACAGCAGACACTTTGATGTTACAGTAGGAGATGCACAGGTGTAAATAATACAGTTAATAACGGCTGAACTACATGAACCGCCTCAGTCTGAGGGTTCAGTGCGTGATGTCGGTGGATGGATCGTGTTCACGGGGAACATCGAGGGACTGAAGCATCAGCGGTTTCACTTCCAGGATTAGGAACTGAACAGCATTGTGTCTTTTCCCCAAAAACCCTGGCAAGTGTTGGAAGAACACCACAGATAAGTTAATGTAACATTCATTTAAGCTGAGCTTTCCATTTCTTGGTGAGGGTTAGGAAAACATTGTGGTTTGGCTTCACGATCACTGATGGAAAATGGTCCAACTTCCCATGAAAAACAGACAGTTTTGGTTGCCAAAAAACAGCAACAATAGTGAAAAATGCCTGTCGTTTTATCTCAGATGCTTTATTTTCTCAGACTAACGATCAAAAACACAAAGATATTCACTTTAGAATTAAAAACAGCAGACAAAAGCAACAAACTCTCAAATCGGAGAAGCATAAACAAGCTTTATGTTACAATTTGTGACAATATTCATGTATTAATCTCTTTTTCATCGGCCGTGTGTGAGCCGTTTGTAACGTGGTGTGAAAGTTGAGGCTGTCAGCGTCTCGCTCGGTTGTCTGTACGATCATGTGGATGAATTGTTGAAGCTGTTTAATGCTGCTGGACTTTATGCACGTTCCGCTAACGGAGAGCAACAGCAGCTAACGTAAGTTAAACATAATCGACTGACCTCCAGCACAACGTAGAGAAATCCAAAATGAGAAAAAATCCCCCAGATAACATCTTCAAATGCTTTCACTCTGTCTGACTGACAGCCCGAAACACAAACATATTCAGCTCACAGTGATTAAAAACAGACAAAAGCAGCAGATCTTCACGTCGGAGGAGCTGCAGACGGCTTCAAAAAACTAACTCTGATGATTAAATCTGCATCAAAATAATTGACAGTTCATTCTCAGTTGATTGACTGATGCATTAATGGAGCGATTACGGCTCTATGCTAAACCATCCTGCACGTGAAGTCCCTCAAAATCATGATATCGCAATCGTGGTTGAGTGATTAAAATTGTGAATCCGCTTCCGAAAGAAAAAGGAGAACAGAGGTTTTGTTTTTGCGCCCTACCACCCGACTCCGGTGACGAATGTGAGAGAGTTCAACAAACCAAAAAGGAAAAAGGCGCCGGTAAATGAGTGATGGAGGTTCTGTCAGAAAGACAAATGAGCAACTCTGTCAACATGTTTAATCCACGAGCGACAGCCTCAAACTCTGAACTAACTACATAATTCCTTTTTAAACACAGGATTGTAAAAAAAAGCGAGTAAATGAGTGCAGACGTGTGCATCCGTGCCGAGCGAGGAGGTTTATCTGAGGAGGATTTTAAGCAATTAGGACAGGAAGCAGAGGAGCTGTTGCTTTGGCTTCCCCGCGGAATTAAACTATGCAACACACACACACACACAAAAAGAGCGAATTCCCACACTGACCGACAACACGGTCTCAGCTGTGAAACATCACACACAAACACACACACACACACACACTTAAACACACTCCCTCAACTTCCTCTTGACCCACTTCCCAAACACAACACACCACCTCTCTGTGTTCATCCCTCCATCCCTCTCTCTCTCTCTATCCTCATCGGCTGGAGGCGAAGCAGACCAGACCACTTCTGCTTTGTGTCACCAGATCAGAGGACACACACACACACACACACACACACACACACACACACACACACACACGGTTAATCAGTTTGTTTATGAGGCCAAAGGCATGCAGGGTATAAAAATCCTCCTTCCCAGAGTTCAGGAGGGTAATGACTCCACTGTACGGCTGATAAATTGGGGGTTTATTAAAAGACTGGGATGTTTGCTTTAAAAGATGCTAATCACAGGTTTTTTTTTGTTTTTTTATCAGCCTTCCTCACAAATTAACAAGCAGCTACTGGAAGCGAGGACGTCACTTCCACTGAAGGAAACGTCCTCCTCATTAAAATCCCTCTGAAGCGTCTCCTCTTACTGTCGAGACGCGATAATACAGACGCAGAAGAGAAGAGCCGATTAAAATGTTGTTTTCTTTGACACCAGGTGACTTTACGAGCGCGTGAAACCGAATAATATCTGTGATCACGATTAACAGCCTATAAACACTGAATAATCTGAAATCTGCAAAGTAACTTGTAACTAAATGCATCAAATAAATGTCGTGGAGAGGAAGTTTGAAGTCACGGAAAGTGGAAATACTCTGAAAATTGTTCATACAAGACTGGTTATACCTGCAAGTGAACATCAGCTCCAAATATCACTTGCTGGTCTCTTTGATTTCTAATAATCTGTATCAATATTGGCCATGAAAAAGCCACATCGGTGCATCGTTAATAAAAATACTGATGTGCTCATCACACCTGAGCTTCACTTTCTAACACTACTACCTTTTGACGGCTGTTTTTCAGGAATACAAACATCAAAAATAGATTTAAAACACCTTTTCTTCATTTTATATAAGCAGCCAAACGTCTCAGTGTTACAACACAAATAGCTAAAACTAGCAGAATTGTGATTTTAATGGGAAGTTGTTTAATTAAAGAACAAGCAAAGACGTTTATAATCATTCCAGGCGGAGGATTAAAGTTTGACGCCCCGGCTCCGTTCGCTGGAGGCCAGAAGAGTTGTTGTTGTCTGTTCTATTTCAAACACATAATCGCAGACCGGTGTGCAGTCAGATTGTGTGCTGCAGCGTAAATTAAGTGGGTGATTAGACAACTTTTGGTGAGAATCTCACAAGCAGGAGTCGCGGTGATTAGTGAGAAAAGAACGCCCACGTGAGGGTCTGAGGAGATGAAACGGAGGAAGGACGGAAGGTAAAAACAAAGATGAGGCGGAAAACGGAGGAAGGAGATAAAAGTCGGGGAGTTTAAACAAGAGCTGCAGCCGTTTGTTTAACGCTTCCGACAGGAAATGTTGAATCTGGCTCTATCGGTGTGCTCCGATCAAGACCGACCCGCTCGGAAAATGAAGTGGAAACTAAACGAATCCGTGTTGATGTGTTTGGAGAGAGGAAACGAGTAAAAGACAAGAGGGCAGAGCAAACTTAAATACTCCAACCGAGAACCAATATGTGAGAAAAACTTCTCTCTATCTCGCGTTCGTCTTCTTCACCTCCCTCCGTATCTCACCTCCCGTTCCTCGCGCTGTGAAAAACTCATTTCTGAGGATTTATAAACAAATATTATCTTACAGCACGGCTGATATTTCTTTATTTCCCCGGACAGCGTTGAGTCATTCAGTTAATGCAACACATTCGTACGAGAAGCCAAATAAAACAAAACTCCACAGTGTCGTTGCACATTCAGACGACGGTTTCTGACACTTGAATGCTTCTATAAAACGTCAAATAAGCTACAAAAATGACACATTTCTGTAGATATTGACTTTCGATAAGACCTCAAAATCAAGGTATATATCGTATATCGCGATATTATTTTAAAGGTAATACCGCCCAGCGCTACTTGTTAGCGTATTAGTCACTAGCTCATCAACTATAGCAAATGATTAACTACTTCTGGTGTGCAAAATTTAAAGAGGCCCAATAAACAAATCCATTAATTGTTTCACCGCTAGAATCAGTCACGACTTTTAGCCATTATCTTGTTCCAAAACCACAGGGAAAAAAGACAAATCTGACTCTATTTTCAGTCTCAAAACATTTAAGAAAGCAAATATAAGTTTAAACTTTTGGCAGCGCCCCAGGGTGATGTAGAAACAAATGGACTGCTGTAATGTGAGTGCAGCTCTGGCAGCTCTCCCGCGAGCAGGGTGAATAATATTTTTTAAGAAACTACTGGCAACATTTTCAAAAATATCTCCATCATCCTTTAAAAAATACAGATATCGACTGACACAACTGTTACAGAGGAGGGATGGAGAGGTGGTACAAACACATCTGGTTCTGCTCAACGTGACGGACGCTCCTCGGGGAGGACTGAGTCAGAGGCTGGATGGTAATGAACTGGTCTTCCACTCCAGCATCAGCTTCATTGAATCCGTCTCCCAACGGGCGTCTGGGCCAATCAAGTCCGAGGTGTCGACCGTGTAAACAAAATACCACAGCGTGATGTGATGCAAGCGGAGGGTGTGGGAGCTGCGATGTGAAGTTCTGACTTTTCCAACGCTGTCCGTTACTTTGTCAGAGCGCTTCAGTGACTTCAGTCAATAAAAATGTTCTTTCCTGGTTTATTACTTAAGTTTTTCAAAAAATATCTCCCCCGGTATGACTTCAGAGAATTTTCCAGATCTACTTTTGTCTTTCCACTTCGCACTCACGTCTCGACCTTTTATGAGATTCCAAGAATTCCTTGACTAAAAGCCCGCTCTCCTCTGCTCCCTCTTTCTTTTCCTCGATTGTTCCATGAAAATGAATTATTTTCTCTATTCCAGTCTGAGGCTGCGTTTCAGATCAGGAGTACATGACGGGAATGCAGCCTCCTCGTTCACTGCAGGGAGGCGATGGTGCCAACGTTTGTCTCACCGTCTGATCAGCCTTCAAACTCACGCAAGTGCCAATCAAAGTGGACGAGCACACGTCTTCAACACTACTGTTTTCATATAACTCACTGTTATTGTTCTGTACTTGTGCTTGAATACGGCAGGACAAGCTTAGCTAAAAGATGATGATAGCAAGTAGAAAAAGACTCACTCAGTGCGTTTACATGCACAGCGTAGTCGGATTACAGCCATAGTTCGACTCTGCTACTCAAACAGACAACTGCAATTGTCCGAGTATACATGACGGTGAGAAAAGCAAATTACTGGTCGCAGCATGTACGCTACTGGTACGCTAGGTGGCGCTGTACCCATTTCAACTAGTGGTAACAAATCCACCTCCGGCTGACCTCTTTACGTCACCAGCTGCCTCGGCATTCCAGAAAAAAGCTGCACGAAGAGCGAGACGAAGCTCCATCTTTGTACACTTCGTACAAAATCCGATCCGATCTGATGGAACGTATACATGCAGGAGTAATGCGACTATCAATCAAAAAATCTAGGTGTTTTAATCCAACTTTGAGAAATCTGGTCCAATATTAGTCAGACTAAGTTGTATACATGCATCTTAAAAATCCAATCATAGTCGGACTAACACAGTAATTCGGTTTTCTTGAGTGAGCAATCAGTGGCTAAATTCCTAGATCTGTCAACCAACCAACCAACCAACCAACAGTTCCATCAACCAACCAAACAGCGACATGGGTGGAAACCTAATCCTCCTGGCAGAGATAATTATCTTCATTGTTGTTTAATGTTTTTCTTGATACCGTAAGTGATGTAAAAACTTAATTATCTAAACACTTTACATGTTTTCCTGTCAACTAATCAATCATCTAAATAACTGTTGGCGCCTGTGGTCCTAGTTTTTGGGCTTTTGTCCGGCACCGTTGGCTTTTGGTTTCCCTTTTTGAATAACGAATACAGACTATCACCACCTGGTGTTACGGAGAGGAAGTTCCTCTCACACAGGTGTTCAAACTAGTCGGCCATCAGCTGAAGTCTTCACAAGGTTTTCAAGTGCAGCTTTTTTTAGATTTTAATAGTGCTGCACGATCCATCTTGTCCGATTCTCCAATATCAAACTCTTCTGCCGGTAACTACTTAATAACGACAATTTGTTCTAAATGTAGCTGTGAAAACACGAGTATTACTTTTATAAAATCTACAAAGCCACGCGAGCTACAGGGTGAACACATTTTGTCTCAAGCAGCTGCTTCAGTTTGATTTCTCTCAAATCGCAGACACCTATTCTGGGAGGTGAATACAATCCATCACACCTCATACCCCTGTCTCTCTCCGTGGAGCTTAATCGAGCAGAAATGCAATATAAAAAAATAAAAAATATTCCAAACACACAATCGAAACCCAGTCAGAGGACGACGTGGCTCCCACCCCAAATCAGCAGCGGCGGCAGAGAAAATCAGAACTTCTCTCTCTCTGTGATGGAAAAAATGAAATGCCAAGCCCGACTAAGGACATAATGAAAAAGCTATTATCAGCATGAGCTTTCATCAGCACTGCATTCAACCATGTTCAATACAAACTGATTCTCTCATCTCATGCTGCACCCATCTGAATGCTGGGATATAATAAAGGAGGTGAGATAAGAGAGAGAGAGATCACATTTTCGTTTTTTTCCCCCCTTGTTGCATCAGCACATTTACAGACGAGAGGAGACACACACGGACACGTTCGCCGCCACAAAGGCCGGCAACAATCCACCTCTGGTTGTAGGAATGTGATCGAATCATTAGCACGGCCTGTACGTACGTATACACGTTCACTTTCTTTACCTCCTAATTATCTGTAAGCTTCCTTGTGTCCGATTCTAAGAAGTATTTAGTCTCTTCCCGTCCTCCGCCTCCAGCGTTACTGCCTCTGAATTCAAATACATCCTCTTCATGCAATATTCAGAAAAATGGTGAATTATATATATATAATAATACAATATTCAAACAATACCCAGCATATATTAAGGTCTAATGAGGAGGGGATGAAGTCAGGACTGTCAACTATGAACTGTGAGATATGGCAGCGAGGATGTGACTCTCTAAGCTGCTTAAATATTTTGTAAAAGCTTCTCTGGAAAAAAAAACACTTAGAGGCTGACATGAAATCCTCTGCAGGACCCTTCTGAATACATTTCATAATTTAGCGTTTTACTTCTGTGCAGTGCTAGACGGGATATTTTAAAGGATTTGAAGGATGATTTCAGTTAATTACAGCATTCCTACTTCTTTTCAAAGCGTCTGGTCATCGTTTCTGTCGGCGGCGATAACATCGTGCTCTCCAGACGACCCGGCGTGACCGGAATATGATTCAAGGATGTGGAGATTATTCTCTTGTGAAGACAGGATTTGTTTCAGTTGTTGTCAGATGTCGGAAATGTTGGAGAGAGTTAAGATCAACTCGTGAAAAACACTTGCATGCTTTTGGGAAAAATAACCGTTTTCTTCCCAGTCGGCAGGATGAAATATTCACGTTTCCGCAGACGTGTTGAGGTTTCTACGCGTCAGAGGTTTTCTTTTCTCTTTAGTCGGAGGCGATGATGGTGGTGTGAGTTTGACAAGCCAGTGACCGACGTTCAAGACCGCGTTTCAACATTCATAAGCAAACCTGAGCCAGAAATATTTGACAGGAAGTTGGGACATTTCCAGTCGTGTTTGTGGCAACAAAAACAGGTATTTCATGCCAAAACACGATCTCTTCGTTGTCTGAAACTACAGGATATCTTTGACGAGCGCAGCGGCATTTCAGCGTCTTCAAGCAGTTTGTTTATCGTGGCAAAATTTTTTATATTTTTGACTGGAAGTTGGGACATTTCCAGCTGTGAATAGAAGCATTTTCCTAGTGTGAATCCACTGGATATTTCTGACAAGTGACAACTGCGTTTCAACATCTTTGAGTCGAACGTTGACGGCGACAAAAAAAGAGATATTTTTGACAGGATGTCAGTTCACCTGCAGTAGAGTATGTTGTTGTTTTTAACAAGACTTTTGCATGTTTGGAGCAACCAAAACATGTTTTCCAAACCTTAACCAAGTGATTGTCGTGTATGAACCCAACCGGATCATGAGCAAAGTGTTGGGACAAGAAAAGTAAGATGCTTATGATTTGTTTATTGGTAAAACATACAGTTGGAAGCAGGTAGAATAATACATATTATAAAGGGGAAAGGTGCTGCCACTGACACAAGACTGATGACTAATGATGACTGAAGAAATCTACGAATCTGACACAAATCTGGAGGAGAAAAGAAGCACGACTGGAAGACAGATGGACATTAAATGAAATTCAAAAATAGCAAAGTCTTCCTCTAAATGTGCAATTCCTACAATTATTCAGCTCTCACTCTGCTGGACTGAATAATCCGTCCACAGTGGTGCTCGTGTTCACTGCGCTGACTTTAAGCTTTGATACTCAATCAGCATTTGAGCCTTTTAAAAAGAGACTTTTCTGGAGCAGGAAAAGAGAGACTGTTACATCTGCTGACAGTAATACTGACAGTCCCTGTCTTCTCCAGAGAGTGTGTGTGTCTGTCTGTGTGTTTGTGTGTAGTTCACATTTCTTGTGCGAGCGTTCACAGCTGCAGCTCCCCTCCGAGACGCACAAACACCCACACAGACATAAAGATGCAAACACGCCGAACTTCCTTCGGCACAACAAACCAGAGCTTTCCTGTACAGCTCCCAGAGGAAGGTGGGAGCATGTGTGTAGGCCTGTGTGTGTGTGTGTGTGTGTGTGTGTGTGTGTGTGTGTGTGTACACTACGCTGTAACACGTGTTTTAACTTTATAACTAACTCGATATGAACGTCATACAGTCGTGGATTGGACGGATATAAAGATTCATGTGTTTGTTTCTCCGCGGTCTTTAATTAAGCGGGCTTAGTCGCACTAAAGAGGAGGCAGGACTGCAACTAATCACTGTGATTTTATTTATTGAACACTTTTATAAATCACTATCTACTCGTTTCATGTCACATAAACACAAATCCAACAATAAAGCACGGAATCTCTGTCTGTTGGGTTCGTTGCTGAAGACCCACATTGAGTTTTTAATGCTCAGCGCTACAGATATGTTTCAGTTTTGAGGTTTGACTTTAGATACACACTGTTATATATTAAAAGCCAAGCGGCAGGTTGGTGATAAACATCAGCAGCAGTTCTATTAATGTTTTGTTATAACAGCTGAAACCACTTCCTGTATCAGCGCGACTGTCAGCTCGTCTCCCACTTCGCACTGGAGGATATAATGCGCGTTTGTGTGTCATACGGCCGCATCATTAGGTAACAGCTCTGCAAAACTATGTGTTGACACAGCAAGTCCACATTAATGAACTGCTTTTATGAGAATGTTATATGACAGAGCCTATAGAGAGACAAACAGGAGGTCTTTGTCTGGAGTGCAGGAATTTATCAATAAAACAACATGAGGCGTTAACGGGCTCACGAGGCTGGAGAAGAGTTGGTGCCAGAAAGAGGTCACGTTAATACTAAAAATACCAGAGGACGACCAAAACAATTCATCTAAAATGCTGAAAAACAATTAAACAACATTTAATCTGGTGATAAACTTTAATTTGTCATGTTTTCTTTGTGCTGTTTAGAGCAGATCTTCATTAAACGAGGTAATCAGTCCGTTATCACCCACTTACTGGAGCCACTCATGCGTTCATATTACTGTTTTAATGACTCGACTGGATGTAGAATGCAGGTTTGATCCTGTTTCACTTTGCTATCTGCAAACAGCCTCTACAGGAAACACCAGTACCTGATGCTACGTAACACAGGCGGGAGGGAGCTGACGATCTGCTGCTGCAGGTAACACACCGACCAGGTATCAGAACTTCATACAACCCCACATTTAAACACCTGAGAACATGGACAGGTGAGTTTTTTATTTTATTTTTTTATGTAAAATGTCCAAAACAACTCAGGAAATCTAAAATAAATACAGTTACCCTCCAAAATCAACCTCGAATACACAGAATATCTCTAAGCTAACCGCTAACTGCTGCTACCTGTAGCTGCGGTTATCTACTTAGCTTGGTTAGCCGTGCATTTAGTGGTCCGGACTTGGCGCATGGAGAACAGGGTGAGCATCGGTGTTAGATGTCGCGCACGGGAGCTAATTTTTTTGACTATTTTCAACTAAAACGTGAAAAAGTCAAAAAGAGTCGAGAGGAGTGAGTCCTGTTTTTACCTGTTCGGTGTTCAGGCCTGTTGAAACTCTGACGACGTGAACCTCCTCACTCTCCTCCTGCACAGAAACACAAAACAACACATTTGTTATCAGACTGTTTGTCTGCATTTTGATTTACAGGCGAGTCGTGCTAATAAAGAAATCATCGTCAAGCAAAACACACACACGTTCATGTCTGACGAGAGCGTTAAAAATCATCACAGCTGGATGAAAATCATCAGAATCTATTTTTATCTCGGTTTTATTAAAATCCTCTCACGGGGGGTTTGAGAAGTGTCTCTCCAGCCCGAGCAGTCAATTAGAGTTAAAACATGCAAATTAACGAGTGCGCAGCCACGAGGTGCAAACTGCCATTTGAGGGAAGGTTAATTACGCAGAGAAACGGCTACAAACTGAGGAAGTCAACTTCAGAGAGGACGCCCACACATTGTCTCTGAGAGTCGGTGGTGGAGTGGGCGGAGGGTGTTCGACTAAAAATGGGGACACACACACATACGCAGAGATGCTAATTAGACTTAATGGAGGCAACACTCAGCCTCCAACTTTTTTCTATGACTCAGCCTCATCAGAATTCAGTCGTCCGTGTAATCTGGACCGAACTAATCAACCACCTACACCACCAATCATCCTGAGTCAGAACACTTAACTCCGCAGCCTGGCAGGACGATCAACCTCAGATTAACGGGCTTTTAAAATCACTTCACAGTCGACACCGAGTCACTGATTTCACGACGTTCACCCTCATTCTGAAGATCTTCGCATGTAGAATCGATTAACATCAAGCAGCAAGATACTCATGAATCAATATCGCTTGAAACTTGATTTAAAAAAAAGGTAAACTTTCAGGAACAACAGGCTGCAGTGGATCAAAGACAGGATGTGGATGTGGATGAGTGTGTACACAACAGATGTAACACACTGTAGGTGTTTGATTTGGACGGCCATGAGTCGAAAAGGAAAAATCTTCAAAAAGCCAATGAGTTGCCAAGGCTGCGCAGCGCTCTGAAACGGATGTCTTTATTGAGGAGGAAAATGTTCCAACACACTGAACCAAGAAGACGATTTAGTAAAAATGTGATATTTGAACATGAGGTCGGAGATCTGTTATGATTTTTTTCATTCCGTCAGTGTTACGGGAGTCTTTGAGGATGGAAAAGATCATGAAAGAAGTCACCAACATAGGCTCCTCTCTCCCACAGAAAACACTGCACCTGAACGCCTCGTCAGTAGCCCCGCCTTTAATTCCTGCGACTTTGTGACATCAGGCTACATCACAAAGTCACACATTTGCATAATTTTATGCTTAACGGCTAGTTGGGCACGTAAGAATTGATTTAGCAAAGCTGCTCTGTTGTTGTTAGTGCTGCTGGGTCAGGCGTGTGTGAGCTGGCCAATCAGAGGAGACCAGGTATTTAAAGAGACAGGAGCGTCTCAGACGGAGCTCTAAAGCAACTAAATCTGTTCTAGTAGTAACCCAAAATAAAACTACGAGCCTGAAAATTAGTATAATCTGTCTCCTATTAAGTGACGACGAGGAACTTTCAATCTTTGTTTGATTTTAGCGCCAAAAGTGTTTCATAAACACTTTAACGTTCCTCATAGTCGCTTTAACATTCGACAACTGAAGGGATGTCTACAGATCAGCTCAGCCTGGGTTGAATCAGGTGACGTCATATTCTTAAAATATAATTCGATGAAGACAAAATGTCAAAAAGTCAAACTTGCACTCAGTAAATCCTCATTCTTTTTAGTATGCTGCCGTCTATTTTTAAACCATAACACAACTAGAGTGACAGCTAACAATTGTGTTATTATCGACTCATCTGCAGATTATTTTTATAACGTATTTCCACGTTAAGTCTATAAAATATCAGAAAATTGTGGAATACACTCATCACAACTTCCCAGAAACCAAAGTGACGTCTTCTAAATTGCTTCCTTTGTCCAACCGACCCAAAAGTTTCCTCATTTATTGTCATAAATCACAAAGAAAAGGCAGTAAATCCTCACATTTAAGAGGCTTGAACCATAAGCGTTTGACACATTTGCTTGAAAAAATGACCGAAACCTTTAATCAACTAATCGTTGCAGCTCCGCAGTCGACTGACTTAATGACACAGAATTTCAAAGCGCTCCATTTCCACTCGTCCTCTTCAAGTGCGTCCAACATTTCATCGGCTACTTTTCCACTGGAGGACGTTTCACTTCTCTTACAAAGTCGAGTGACAGTTGGAAGGATTTTAACACGTTCGCTCTTTAATTAAGTGGATATTATGCATCCGTCCGACCATCTGTCAGTCAACTCTCCGTCTATCCAGCTGTAAATACAACCTTCTGTATCACAACACAGAACGTCCTCGGGACTTAATGAACACTCCGGCACTCAGCGGCAGCAGCTCTGAAATTTCATCTCTAACTGGAAGTGTTTGCGATCAATAGTGTTTATATATTAGACCATTTTTTTATGCATTTCTCCAACGAGTCCAAAGAGATCAATGTGGGAAAGATTTGAGTTTTTTCATATGGAGATAAATCACGGAAATATTCAATCACAGGAGATAAAAGTGTGACAGTAAAGTCTTTTCTTAATTAAATAGTCTATGACAAGAGGAGGACAAGATGATTAAATCTTTGAGATGTGCCATGAACTTTGTCTCCACTTGTCTTCCTCCTTAGAAAATCGTACCAAAGCTTTGTGACCCCAGAAAAGAGAGTGATGTCTTCTCTTTTATTACGGATTTCTATGATTTATGAAGCTTTCCTCACCTGTAAAAGAAAGTTCACAGTAGAAAGTAAGAGGAGGTCTGGATAGAAGAAGACAGATGTGGGGGAACTCTAAAAGCTTCCAAGAAATTTGGGGACATATTGGATCTTTATGATGCCGCCAAAAGAGAAGAAATGTCCATTGAAATGTGCAAACTGACATGCACCAGATAACAAAACGTCTGCGGCAATAACAAGGCCGCAAAATAACTTCCTCACATGTTGAAGTGCTCTTAAGTCATGGCTTGATCTGATAGGTATAAAGACCAAAACCACCATCAAAGAATGAGCAGCAACAAAGGCCGACTGTCGAGTCTCCGGTTAAAAAGCTGCACTTGAACACAACACAAAGACTTCAGCTGAGGACCAACTACT
Organism: Diplodus sargus; assembly: GCA_903131615.1. Taxonomy (NCBI): domain Eukaryota; kingdom Metazoa; phylum Chordata; class Actinopteri; order Spariformes; family Sparidae; genus Diplodus; species Diplodus sargus. The sequence goes on from CAEMYA010000213.1 coordinate 838,026, forward strand.
CGTACAATGTGGAAGGAAATATCTCTCCATACCACCAGTTGGAGGTAGTCTGTGTTTGGTTATCAAGACTCAAGATTAAAGATATTCAGACGGTTATTCTGATGAAGTCTAAATATCTGATAAGTCCAAAAAAAGTCCAGCAACAACTAGAGCCGCAGATGCTCACCAACGGCCCACATGGAGAGATCCCCAATATGACTTTTCTTGGCAGTCTTGGCAGATTGTTCAGCTCGGTCCCCAGATGTTTTTGTGGCGAGCAAAACAGGTGTTTTGAGCCAAACCATGAAGTTTTCCAAACCATAACCAAGTGTTTTTCAGTGCCTAAATCGAACTAGAGCACGAATAAATTGTCGTGACGAGTGGTAAATCTACCTAAAAAAAAACATACAAACGTTCAGTTTAAACGCATCTGTGGTTTCACGATAACACACTTGGCTAATATTTATTCTGGCAATTCGGTTGCATGTTTACATCGCAATGACGATGACAATGTGATTTATCGGTTAGCGTTAGTCTTGCCATGATAGTCCATGTTCCCAGTGTTACAAGGTGGTCGAACACACACTGATTATATTACCTGACCACCATCATTATCCTCTTTAAAATCAATAGGTAGTTGGATGACGAACACTAGAATAACAAGTCCCACTTATAGCATGACAACAAGATGGCAGCCGAGGATTTGTTGTCAAAGCGAAAAACAAACGCACATATTTGGATTTAAACCCGGTGCTGATAGAGAACCTGATTACATTAACGAGGGCAAAGAAGTTGATTACTGAGAAGTTGAAGGTGTGCAGCAAAACACTATCACTCCCACAATGTAAGTTAAGCTACTCAATGACATATGACAGTTGTTTTGTGGTGCTAAACTCAACAAACACTTTGCATTTCCTGAGACTAGCCTACTTCAAATTAAACTCAACTTAATGTGAAGCTGCAGTCCTTCGGTTTCTGTAAACGCTTTACAGATATTAAGCGTCCTTTCTTGTAAAAAGGGGATTACCGGTGTTGTCACGATCTTATTAGCCAGTGGGAATATTTCCTCGCTAACCCCTGACAGCACTGCTGCTGCTGTATGTGGTCAGAGGTCAGCGGAATGAACACCTTCCAGCTCGGCGTCGAGTTACTCTGTAAGGATACTCCAGAAAAAAGCCCCAGTGGCAGAAAATCCAATAAAAGAAGGAGTTAACGCCGGCATTCTTGGAATTCCCCCCGCTGTTATATCGATGCGCGTATCAAATGACTGTCGCTCGGAGAAGAAGACGTACGAGAGCGTGAAAAGAATCGGGAGCGAAGTCAACAAATACACCCAACAAGCTGGAGGAACGCCAGACGAGGAACATTACACAGAAGACAGGAGGAGGGTGAAGAGAACGAGATTTAGTGTTACAGTACACACACACACACACACACACCTACACACACCTGTGCTGTATGACAGATGGAGAACCGGCGTTGAACGCTGTGATGTGATTTGCAGGTTGATGTGTTTTTGCCGTCGTAGTATTTCATGATTGTTTATTAGACTTTGAGTCTTTTAAATCAACGACAACACACACACACACACACACACACACACACACTAACACACACACACACACACACACACACACGCTCACACACAGACAGGGAGGAGAGGAGGCTTGTAAATCAGTTGTGCCGGCTGCTTCTTATCTGAGAAATGCCAGCTATGAGAGCGGGGCGGTGCAGCGAGCTGACGGCTGTGCAGCTCGCTCTCTTTAATGACTCGCCGGAGTCGCTGCCTCATTGAGCAGCAGGGAGGAGGCGAGCGGCTGCCAGGTTGAGGTAAGAACGGCGTCGCAGTGTGCAAGTAATGATGAAACGTTATGAAACAACGCGGTGTGTCTAAGCGTCTCAACGCGGATCGCGGCGTGACATAACCAGCAGAGTCGCCACTGAACTGGTTATCCACTGACCGATTTACAGCTGAAGATAATATCAGTGTGTTCGTCCAACGCTGATGATGACACGTGTTAAAAGGACGACACTGTTCACAATTTATACTTTTCTCTCCCCCCCGCCTCGTTCTGGTTTGGCAAGACTCAACACATTGTAAATATCACTGCTCAAATCCATCACAATTAACTCTTCAGACATAAATCTGGATGACAGTGTTGCTGACTCAGCTGTCACTGGTGTTTGTTTCTGTACTCTTAAGTGGAAAATCACGACAGCTGTTGTGGAAACTGCCAAATTCTGGGCGAGAAATACAATATATTATGTAGCAACTGGAACATTTTTAACAAGAGTTAGATAACACCGCTATAATGATGCACTCTGCAGGACTGGGAACCCAACGAGAAGATATTTTTCAACACTTTTCTTTCCCGAGATAACAGATTGTTTATTTTATCTCACAAAAATGGGACAAAATCAGAGCCAAGAAGTAGAAAAAAGTTAGCATCTGAAAAAGTATTTATTATACAAAGTATTTGTAATATATTACCAGCCACTATTGTGTTTATCAGTTTATCACAGATTTATCAGCATTGGCGTATAAGTTTTTAAGTTTTAAGTTTGTACCATTGAAGAAACAATAGTTTTGACATTTTTGCCTCATTAACCTGATCGAGTTACGAATCATAATGAATCTGCACATCTGTCCAATTTGTATCCATCATAATCAAAACTTTCTTGTTCAATCTGCCATCATATTCTACATGTGCATTCACTGGATGAATAGGACCACTAGCTGCACGGCTAACTGAGCTAAGTGGCTAACAACAGCTGTGGTTACCAGCAGTCAACTGTCAGGAGATGTACTGCCCCCTATTTGTTTGGAGTTTGGATCTGACAGGTGGTTAACTTCTACAAATTGAACCAACAAAGGTTGTATTTGTAAGAAAAGTTGATTTTTTGAGTTAAATAACGGCGCCTTACGATGGCGACTGGCCTGAGCTACAATCCCAAAGCATCAGTGTTCCATCATTCTCCAGTTTCAGCTTCTCAAACATGACGATTTGCTGCCTTCAAACATTTGTTTTTCAGCCTCTCCGGTGGAGAAGCTGAGCTGTGTAAAGACGTTTAACTGGACTCCGGGAAAACCGTGGCAGTCATTTCTCAGAAACACTGACGGACTTTGAAAACAGCCACAGAAACCTCCAAAACTCCTGCAGCTGATCCAGTTCTCTGTTAATCTGTGTTCACTTTGTTTCCCAACAACGCGGAGAAATAAACTCCCTCCCTCGCCTCCTAATACCTGCAAAGCTCCACAAGCTGGATCATATTTACTGATTTACTGCATGTGTTTCTGCAGGCGCACGCCATCAACTATCGGCTGTGTTAAAATTAAATCATCTATTATTATTTGTCTTAATAAGCCTTTGTTTTCTGCTTGCCAGCGTCACCGAAGGGATTCGACTTATCTGCAAGACAGAAAAAAATGTGACGAGTGTAGCTCACAAGAAAAAACAGACGCTCACACCGAAGGCTGTAATAATCAGTCTTTTTTTTTTTGAATGGAGGATTAATTAACGCTGGTGGTAATTTCTTGTTTCTTGAAGGGAAAATGCGTTTTTTAAAATCCCTTTTCCATCAATCTTTCACCGTCGTCGAGCTGCTTCACGCTTTCTGTTTTCCTCCCTGAATCTCTCCTTCACAGCCTCAGTGTTACTGCTCGAACCGTGTGGTTAATCCACTGTGGCATGCTAAAGGCTTTACACGCACACACACACACACAAACACACGCGTGCACACACACACACACACACTCACATGCACACACACACACTCACACACAGGTCCGTGCCTGTAGTGGAAGCCTTGCAGACATGGGATTTCCTTTCACATCCAATTGAGACCAAAGAAACTTGGTGAGAAGAGCATGGAAGAGATAAGCTGCAAACACACACACACTCACACACACACACACACACTCTCTCTCACACACACTCACACACACACACGCACAAGCATCTGTGTAAATATCAAACCAGCATCGAGCACAAACATCAATAGCCCAAACACAATGTTAACGTGATATAACACGCAGCTTATAAACCCCCCAAAGAGACACCAACTGTACACAAAAAAGCGACCACCCTCCACCCACAAACACACACACCGAACACACACCAAACACACACACACACACACACACTTTTCTGTAGGAGTATGCAGACAGGAATTTGTTGGGACGTAATTACAATGTGGAGTCTGAACAGCATCCGATTAAGATCCAGAGGTTTTATGGCAGCCCTTTGAAGAGCTCAGAGTGCAGCGGCTCAACCTGGCTCAGCAAACCACACACACACACACTGAACACACACACACACACACACTGAACACACAGAACACACACTGCAGAGACTGATGCCTAATCTGGTGCCATTTTTCCAGCTCCAATAGCCAAAAGAAAAGGAATATTTATAAGGAATAATCTCACTTCTCGGCTGATATCTGAAGATGCAGCGGCTCTAAAAGTAACAGAATAACAAGTAATATGTAGAGAAACCTGGAACATGTCGCAGTAACACGGTACGCTACACTGACGTGATGCTTTTGTTAAACGCGGCTAGTGTGTTTTTTATCCTTGATTCTTCTTGGAGATAGTGGAGAGCACAGGGAAGTATGGAAGACAAATGATATGCAACGCAGATACCAGATCGTATCGGGACGCAGGATATTGTGAACACACGGATGGAGGCGGAGGCCACCAGCGCCGTCACTGCCGTGAATACAGAAGTTAAAGCTGCAATAATAAATTATACGACTACGTGTGAGATGAACCGGATGAAACGCCAAACTTTCCTCAACTTATCAGAGAGTTTTAGTGTTTTTCAGCTCACAGTTTTGGTTTTAGGCAAATGTCGAGTAAGGTAAATAAACTTCAACACCTCCTCGTTGCTTCAACGAGAGTCGCCTGCACAATATAACGTATTGTACTCTGGTTAGAGAGTCAGGTGCAGATCCAGAGCTCCTGGAGGAATAAACACCTGAAAGTCACATCAGATTCTGCTCTGATCCGACGGGAGGAGAGCTCAGAGATTACTTTAACTTTTCAGATTTAAAAAAGGTGGATTTATCTTCACTCCTGTTAATCGGCCTGACTGCAGCAGCGATCCGCGGAGGTCACCTCCATCATCGGTTGTTTTATGTTCTCCAATATCGACTGCTGGAACAGAATACATATCATATCTTTATTGTTGGAGTCTCTCCAGAGTTGCTGGTCTTGGTGGAGCTTCTGAAGTGTTTTTGGGGTTGTGGGAAGAACTAAATGGACTTTTTCCCAAGTTGATTGAACTCTGCTACGATTCTTTCCCTTTGTCTGACCAACACTGATACTACTTCACTTGCTTGATGAGAAAAAGTGCCTGTAAAGTCCTTGTTGTCCACTGTTTCGCTTTAAGGCACAGTTTTTCAGGGAGTTTTTAGCCGTGGTAGGACGCGTGACAGTCCCCGAGCTGTTGATATATAGCGTATATTATATAAAAGCGCATTTCTGCTGCAGCTCAAGTTCCCAAAACTCAATAATAATCAGCGTAATGTTGGTTTCTAACAGCTGAAATGGTGAGAATCAAGTCCAGCCACTACATCTCTGGTTTCTTCAAGGGACAAGTAATCAATAAATCACCACAATAAGGCAGAATTACACATCATTAACGCAACTTCTTGTCTTTTACAATCTTTGACCCTCTTTCTTGCATTTAAGTGGTGTCCTGATAGGGAATATAATACTCCTACACTTTATTGGCACAAGAGGAATAAGAGCTAATGTTCACGTGAAGACGGAGAAGGGCAGGAAACAAATGTAATTACCAGAGTTGAGAACTTTCCAGAAGGTGCTATTGATTTTCTATGATGCAGAGACGAGTTTATGCTTAGAGAGGCAGAAATGAAGCTTCTCTCAGGGAAAGTGTTCAATCCAACAGCTCCTAGCAAACATAAATCGTGTTGTCCGCCTGTGATGTGATGGATGACACTCATTTAGGTTTGAGATTATTAATACTACCCTGGTTCTCTGTAGGGAAATCTTCACCAAATTGATTCTAAGTGTTCGTGTCCATCAGAATTTATGGGCTAAAATAGTTTTATTTGTGCTTTTAGGAGCAGCCACCACAGTGGAAACACCAAAACCTTGGAATAAACGCTTGACTTGCCTATAGTAGCAACAGATATTTGTGTCTGTTTCAACTGATCCAACCACTGAATTAGTTACCAGACTCCCTTAACAAATCGCATGATTTTCAGAGCAGTTCAGTGAGGAGAAACTTTACAAACTTTGTGAAACTTTGCTGCAACAGATTTAATATTATCGAAGCATTCTCTTAAATTCGGTATTAAAACAAATACATAAAGTTGTTTTATGTTACATAAAGATGCAACATAATGTTTGCTTCTTACACGCAAACATTTAGCAGTTGTTTTAACACAGTTACGACTGATTTAACCATTAACACGGAATTTATGAAAGAAGACAGCTTTTCATCAACAGTAAACATGTCAAATGAATAAATACATTAACAGTAACCAATATATAGGTGCCTTCTTTGTCATCCATGGGGAACATCCCCAGACTCCCTTGAAAAATCGGTCAATTTTGCAAGTTGTTGAGTTAAGAGAAACTTTCTAAACATTATGAGACACTATTTATGACAGATTATAAATCATTCATGCCTTCCTGAAATTTCGTCATTAAATGCAATACATCAAGTTGTTTCTTTATGTGTAAAAAAGTGTCAGTTTGTGGCGGCACTGCTGCACCTGTCAACACGAAGCAGCTGTTTGAAGACACAGTCTCAACTCTTTTCAGCATTGACACTAAATTTATGATATAAGCGTTATGTTGACAGTAAACATGTTAAATTTGGCAAAACAGTAACCAATATTGGCTACTTCTTGGACACCTGTGGAGAAAGTAACCAGACTCCCTTGAAAAAACGCACAATTTTGGGAGTCTCTGAGTGAGGAAGGACTTTAAAAACTTTGTAATAAGGTGACTTTGACACATTCTTAACAATGTGACCATTGTTTTAAATTCAGCAAATGTTACATTGAGTTCTTTCTTCCCTTGTGTATAGAACATTGTGTCTATTTTTCCCAGTAAAGTACATGTTAACTTCTATGGATACTAAGAGCCGTCCACTTGTGATCGGATCAATCAGGACGGATGTTGATAACAGGTCTGAACAGGGCCTGTGTGTCTATTTAATAGATCACGTCAATATCCAGTATGTAAATATATAATTGTAAGTCTCAATTCTGTTCCACTCAAAGAACAAACTCCTGTCCTGCAGCTTCAGAGAGGAAACAACGGATATAAACAAATCATTTAGTTTTAGACCATAAAATCTCCTTCAACTACAAAAACAGGGACAAAAAAAATCCCTGGTATGTTTTGCTCCGGCTTTGTCTTGTGAGGCTCCACCACAGAAAAACATTTGTAAGCCAGTTTACATAAGCTCCTCTCTAAACACCACAACATTGATCAACAGTCCTCTGTGAGCACGAGGAGTAGTTCAGCTTTCAGAGGAGATTCACCCGCCGGTGAACCTGAGGGAGGAACAGAAAAGTCAGCTGACGGAGAGTTTCATCCTTCAACCCTGAAACTAGAGCAGCTGCAGAAAACATACAATGTGATGAGACAGACGAAGAAGCTGCTGTTCACAAAGCGACTGACTTTTTCTTTTTGACGCCCTCTCAGAAGTTGGATTTTAGCGCCTCCTCTCAACATTTAATCTTCCTGACATTAATACGTGTCGTGTTCCGACCTTTACGTGTTCTTGAGGCTTTACAGACGGTTTACAAGGTTTTCTGGTGTCAGCGAGCGAAAGTTCGACACAATTACAAGACATCAGGGACACATTCAGACAATTTCCTGCTCTGTTAAACTGGCTCTAAAATGGCCGGTCTGAACCTGATGTTTGGTTATTTATTTTTTTACGTCATCTGGCAGTGACAGAAACTGTGAAACTTCCACAATAATAGTTAACACATGAAATTACAAATTAGCGCTGCAACAAACAATTATTTTCACTGTCAACTAGTCGGTTGATTATTTTCATGAATAATTGATTAGTTGTTCGGTCTATAAAATGACAGAAAATGGTGAAAAATGTCAGAAGTGTTTCCTAAAGCCTGGGATGACATCCGCAAACATCTTGTTTTGTCTACAACCCAAAGATACTCTGTTTACTGTCACAGAAGAGGAGAGAAACCGTATCATAACCGTGTTGTGCCGACATGTTGAGCTTCGACAGTCTGGTCGGCTGCGGTTGTTTTGAACCAAACAGATCAGATTAGCTTCTTGATGTTTCAAGCTGCGACGCTCAGACTGCAGCCTGCACTTGCTTTACATTATGATTTTCAGGCGACACAATCCAGAACACAACGATGCCTTAAACCACTTGAGGCATTCGTGCATTCCTCACAATTTAAGCATGTGCAATGTTCACCGTCTTGGAAATTAAGTGATTTGGGAAAAGACAGATGATTGTTGCGCCTCATATCCAGGTCAACAAATACCAACGGTTACAGTTGGTGGCTTAGTCTGAGTCTGAATTTGACAACCTGGGAACAAGGTCCAGTCCTTTTCAGACTATAAATGTTCAGTATCGCACCGCACCCGCCAATTATTGGATGACAGTTGACAAATAAAATAGATGACAACGACAATGTCATTAAATTTGTGGGTGGTTTTGATCTCATGATGGCGCCAAATGGACCATGAAGTTTATTACAATTCCTCCTGATGGTGTCATGAATATCTGAACCAAATTTAATGACAACTCATCCACATAGACATCAAGATATTTCACTAAAACCTCATGATGGCACACGATGAATAGTCTTCAGAAGACATCCTCTGGGGTCCGTGAATGTCTGGTCCAAATTTCATGCCGATCCATCTGATAGATAAACACCTACTGATGGCACTGGATGAAAAGTCAGGTAACAACTGGCGTCATCAGAACACATCTACTGGGGACCGTGAATGTCTGGCCCGAATTTGATTTCAATCATCCGATAGATATTTTAGTCTGGACCAACGTGGAGGACAAACGCAGAGCTGCACCTCGAGGGATGCTCAAAATTAAAGAGATAAAACCTGAAAAAGAAATGCTGCGTTTAATACAATATTGATAATTTTAAAGAAGATACATCCTGTGAATCTATAGGCCATAAAACCAAACTTTTAACAAAACATTATTACATCTATAACTCATAGCAGCTCCGGTCTGTTATCAGTGGAACCAACAATCCACAGGAGGACGCATGGATTTCTTGAGTCATGGATAAGTCTTGGTGTAAAAAAAAGAGACTGAAAGACTTCAAAAATCAATAAGAATCCTCTTGTGATTAGCTTCCAGGGAGCAGATCACTGGTGTTCCTCTTCAGATCAATGGAGAACTCGTGGGAGAACTCCCTCTCTTTGATGATACAGAAAGCAAATCAACATGCCACTGAACATTCCTCCTCTGTGTTAGCCACTGGCAAACAGTAGCATGCCAGCGTGAACACAAAAAGACTTTTTGTCTTTCAAGCGAGACACACAAAAAAAAGAAATACCGCCATTAAAAAAACGTCTCCCAGGAGGAGAGAGAGGGAAAAACAAAGACGTGAGAGCCGAGAGAAGAAGAAGGTGTGTCATCAAAAAAACAAAACGTGATGTCTAACCGCACAGACGCGTTTCATCATGTGGGGAAAATTTACAGCTTCTGACGGGAGTTTCTGCTGCAGCTGCTACGTATCGTCAGGTCCACTGAGGGAAAAACGAAAATCTCATAATCCTTTGGACAGAAAAAGGCAATAAACAAAGTGCGAGCAGAAGGCTGGAATGAGTCAGCAGAGGTTAGGAGCTACAAAGTGGCACAGAAAGACAGATCTGCTCTGCATTTTGTTTCTCATACATCTTACGGCTCGGCAAAAATCCTCGGAGGGAAACAGTAATAGAGCTCATAGATCTGGAGCAAAAATTTTAATGCACACTATTTAATATCCAACAAAGTACTTTCTGTTTTAATATAGCTGGTGAAAACCTCAACCTCTGAGCGAATTACCTCACTGGTGTTGAGGATTGTTAAGTTTGTTATTTGGCCCTGTTGTGACACCTCCCCACATTTCCAAGACCAGAGTTGGAGCTTGTTTTTCACTGTGATTGTTTTGTATATTACTGTCTTGTTCTGTCTCCTTTTGTATATTACTGTCTTGACTGACCTGAACAAAATGAATTTCCCTGGTGGACAATAAAAAACATCCATCTATCTATATAGACGAGTAGGTAGGTTTCCATAAATCATTCACCAAATGTTCTGAGAGGTTTGCTTTTCAGTCCAGCTTGTTAAATGTGAATATTTTCTGGTGTCTTTCATCCTCGAGGACAGTAAACTGAATATATTTGGGTTTGAGGACACCATCTTGGGCACTGATTAACATTTTTCTGACATTTTATAGGCCGAACAACTGATCGATTAACTAACCAACACAACAAAAGAGTCATTATTCACTTAAAGTTTGTCTAAATTCAGAAACGTTACAACAACGAGGAGTGAAGCCGCTGTTGCTCTGTCCCACTCGGTAACATATTATAGTAATACCTTCATTTTTATTTAGCACCTTTCAAGAGACAGAGGGACACTTTGAGTTTTGATTCCACCTTGTTAAATGTGAATATTCACTGTTTTCCTTCCTCCTCTGTGACAGTAAACTGAGAATATTTGGGTTCGAGGACGCAATCTTCAGCACTGATCAACATTTTGCACAATTTTTTGACATTTCATAAAACAAAAAAGTCATCAAGGGTATAATAAAATAAAAATAAGGTAAAGAAAATAATCTTTGGTGGTTATCTAAACATGTCACCTAAATTCACAAACGTTACAGATACAACGAGGAGTGAAGCTGCTGTTGCTCTGTCCCAGTTGGTAACATATCATAATAATAACTTAAGTTTATATAGCACTTTTCAAGAGACAGAAGGATGCTTTGAGTTTTAATTCCAGCTTGTCAAATGTGAATATTTTCTGGTTTCTTTGGAGGTTATCTACAAACCAGACGCTATGCATTACTCACCTAAAAGTTGTGACCTAAATTGACAAACGATACAGATATGAGGAGGAGTGAAGCTGCTGTTTCCACAGATGTATGATCTCTAACAGTCTTGGCTCTCTGTCTCACTCAGTAACTCCATCTTGCAGAAATCTCGCTGTCATTTTTGATCAATGCCTTCGTTTACACAAACATGTAAATTCAGTTGTTCAACCCGGCTTCCAGAAATACTTCCAGGATCACATCATTTATTTCAAAAGAAACATCTGGAAACTGTTATTCACACACTCATAACCAGTCAATTAGATTATTGAAACTCCTTCTCTGGCTTTATCCCAAAACTCTGACTACAAGACATGACCACATCACACCAATCCTGGCTCCCCTACACTGGTTACCTTATTGATTACTCAAAAAGCCCAGAGAGGCCTTACTGACTCATCTATTATTGCCCTTTGTTCCTTCTCTTGCTCTGAGATCCTAAACTGCTTCTTTTCCTGTTGTTCCAAGGTCTAGATTAATCCACAAAGGTTGTCGTCAGAGCTACTAGACTTTGTAATGCTGCTATATAAATAAAGCTTATCATTATCATATGATTGGTTAAACAGGATCATTTTTCACCAAACTTTTGACCAAATGATCTTTTTCTTATTTATACATAAAAGGTCGGTAGTTTACATTTGTTCAAAGTTTAGTTTTATGTGTTTTTTTTAGTGAGTTTGGTTAATTTACATGTAGCTATAAAGTTAAAGCCGGTATCAATAGGTTAAGTAGCCATTAGCTTTATCTGTTATACCAACATTGTGTTGTCCAGAGCAACAACAAAGCCTGATGGGGAATAAAACTGGTTCTCAGATGATGAAACAGGTCGTAAGTTTAATTAAAAACCACATTATTTGAGGGTAAAACACGTCAGTAGGCCAACTGTGCATCGCTGCATTGTTTCCTTGCACTTTCACAACTTCAGCGAGCTTGTTAGGTCAAAGTTGAACCATAAACTCGGTCTGTAAACTGAGAGTGGAGAGTTTATTGTTGGACTTTAAGTTTTTCTTTCTTTTGAACGAGTCTGAATAATCTGGAGGTTTTGAGTGCAGCATAAGCAGAAGCACTCACCAAATCAACAGAAATATGATCCAAGTTCTACTAAAAAAAGACTTATTGTTTTAACTTCATTTCAAGCCTGCACACACAGGCAGGTAAGAGTGATCCATCTGTTCTGTTTCACAACTTTTACATCATCCTACAGCCGCGACCGACTCCCTGTTATGAGAGAAAGAGACGGATGGAGGAAGCAGAGTCTCATGTAAGGAGGTCCCTACAGAGGTCATTTGTCCTTTGCAGTGGAGCAGAGAAGTACGTCTGTTCTTAATTAACTCCTACAACGTCATTCCAGAGCCATGCAGGATTCCTCAGAGACCGCAGGGGCTTTCCCTCTTTCCCATGTACTGTACCATAATGTAATGGACTCTTTGAGGGGAGTGAACGTCCAGGGAACACAAAAAACCAAAAGATAAAACAAGGTTGGGATTGAGAAAGAAAAAGCTCAGTTCGAACCACAACAACACCCGAAGGACGGAAAGAAATCTTAAATTAAGTAGACATGAAGGAAGTTTTCTGGCAGAATCGTGTTGTGAAACGTCCAAATGTACTTCGGTTTGGTGTCACAACAAGTATATAGCAGAAAAACACAGACTCAATATTAATTATCTTCATCTTCTGTTCTGTCGGACAAAAGAAACCCACAGAGAAGTGTCAACACGTCCGACCTCCGACCTCTGGCTTTATGACTTTCACACTGGGGCACATGTTTACAAGAGAACACATGTTTGAGCTTCATCCTGCAGACAAAGCTCTCACAGTGAAAACTCGTCAGGGATCACACAGAGGTCTTCTGAAGGCCGTGACCCTCGACTCCGACAATGAACCACCAGACTACTGAGGGAAAGGTCAAAAGGTTAACTTTCAGGATTGACTGCAGGGAGGGAGACGATGATGTGGAAGGAAAAGTGTCGGCACTCCTCTTACATTTAAATAAGTGTGTTTGCTTCTGTGTTTGTAATGTTAAACGGCTGGGAGGACTCTTACATTAGCTGTTGGAGAAGATACTCTGATGTATAATGACAGGATTCTCAACGTGTAAAGAAGGTAGATTACATCAACAAACATCATTTTGCTCCGTAAATATTAATTATCAAATCAATTTATACATCAACAGAGATGTAAATTGTAATATTTGTTTCATTTTCTCATACATTTGCTGCTTCAGCATCTCAAATGTGAGAGTTTCCTGCCTTTTACAGTTTTATACTACAAGACATTTAAAGACTGACCTTGTACTCTGGGAGGTTATTATATATAAAAAGGCACATCAATAAATTAAATGTATAATCTGCTGATTAACAGCTCATGAATATCATTTAAGTTCCAAATCTAGCTGACAGCATTTTAATATGAACATTTAAAAAGAATAATGTCGGATAACTTTTAATTAAGATTATTTGGCTTCATCACAGGGACAACTTTAAGTTGAGGGCTACTCATAGTAAAGGTTGAAAAGATTATCGCATCCAATATTTAGCGTTTTTACCATTATATCAGTCAGTTTCTAGATGCATTAATCATCTGAATTTGCAAAGAAACCAGTAACTACACTTAAAGATCGTATTTGATCAGACAGTCAGAAGAACTTGCTGAAGTTCGACAGCCAGGTGAGTGACTGTGTTGCTAAATACTAACATCAGCATGGTTTAATATTTACCATGTTCAACAACTCTTAGAGTGTTTGCATGCTAACATTTGCTAATTAGCTCTAAGTACAGCTGAGGCTATAGAGAATGTCATTAGCTTTGCAGACATTTCATCATGAACCAAATAGTCCCATTTGACCTGATGGTGGCGCTAGAGAGAAACACATACGATCACCAGATTTCTTAGTATTCATCCTCTGGGGACCGTGAACGTTTGCACCAAATTTCATTCCAATCTATGCAGCAGTTGTTGAGATATTTCAGTCACGACCAACCGAACGACACTGCCGTCCCTCGAGCTGCTAGCGTTAGCTAAAAACAACTAAAACGACCAGAACAACAATCTAAGTGTCATTTCAGTCGGTACCAAAGTTACATTACGACAAAATACCTAACAGTGGGAGGCATTTACCCTCAAAACTGCACTCGGATACAGAAGATAAAGATTTTAACAAGCCAGAGGAGACTCGTTAAATTTAAGAAGGTGCCTTTTTTTTGCTCCGTCTGTGGAAGTCTCATTCGTCCTCATGAAACTGTAAAATCCTGGCATTAAGTATGCATCAGAGAACCACAAAACTGCAGTTACAGGTCCGGTTCTGAACAATATGGAGGACTGAATCTTTCTCTGCAGCCTCACACACACACACACACACACACACACCTACACACACACACACACACACCTGTAGGGACAAATACATATGCAACGAAGCAATCAGAAATGTTGCCCATTTCCATAATGAGGTTCAGGAGGTGAAACTAAGTTTTATCCGGCTGCTCTTCATCTCTCCGGTTTCTCTGTTGGTGGTCTTATTAAATCCTCTCCATCTCCACGACCTCGTCTTTCCTGCGGCCGTTCAGAAACTCATTAGACTCACAAGCAGCTGTTGAATCCGTCTCTCCGGTTGTCGATCCGTCTCCCAAGCTTATTGTCTCAATGTGGCGCTGAACATTTTTAATATCCCAAAAAAAATCAATCCTGATCTATCGGGAGTATTGAGAAGGCTGTTAATGAGTTCGGAGATAATTATGTGATCTGGAACCAGAGAGGGGGAAAAGCAGGATAAATGTTAATATCTATTAATTTCTCTTTTGTGCACTTTCAGTTCCTAAATCAGTCTTCTGGACGGCCATCTTGAGATCTATTACTTCTTTTGAGTCGACGCTCATGTCTGATGAATGAAGCATACAAAATGAAGAATCAGCACGATCGTTTCTGCTAATTAAGCACTAGTTATTAAAATATACGAACAATTAAATGCAACCTTTTGGGAGAGGATAATGGATTATCAGAAGTCTTCTTGGTTTGAACTTGAGTTTACTCCCGTGTCTCCTCTGGTTGGGTGAAATCTTACATGTTACTCTTTAAAACATTTACTCTTTTGTTGTAGAATACCTTTAGAAAAGGATGTTTAAAGGCAACTGTGGTTAAAACTTTCCCCTCAAAACATCCTGAATCTCAACTGTCCACCTGATCGTGTAAAGATATTACAGTACGTGGTTAAAACTAGGGCTGAAACTAAACACTGTTTTTATTATTAATCGATGGCTTTTCAACCAACACATACACACCAGAGATTAAATGAATGTTCTCACGTACTGATGCGCCAAAAAAGCCACTGAAAGACAATTTACACTCATACTTTATATTAAAAAATGAATCCCCATTTGTCTAAAACTTGTTCTAAATGTAAGACTGAAGAGGCTTTATCACATATTGTCTTAGAAATTAATAAAACACTGGGATTAAACTCCCAGTCTTGCCCCAGGTGCATGCTGGGTATCCCTCCCACAAGGTTCACGACTACAGACGACCTCTGAAACATCCTGCATTTTTACACAAAGGATGAAATCCATCTCGGCTCGATGAAATATCTGATCTTTTTTTCCTTCCTGGTTTCTGGGTGAACAAAAAAAAGAATCACAGGAGAATTCGTGCAGTTTCGCTTCGATCTCTGTCTCTCGGTTCGGGCAGAAAACTGAAGGTTCTCAGGATTCAGCTCTGCTTTGTGCAAAAAAACGTTAATTTTACGAGTGAGCAGTTTACAGACAGGGAGACAGCGACACATCATATTTCATTAACGCCCGTCTTCTGTATTATAAGGGAGGCAATAACAAAGATTTCTAGCAGCCCTCATAGTGGAAAAATGACCACAATATATCAGCTCAGGTTGATCAATACCAGCAACTCGACCGCTCCTCCGTGTGTGTGTGTGTGTGTGTGTGTGTGTGTGTGTGTGTGTGTGTGTGTGTGTGTGTGTGTGTGTGTGAAGATTTTTTGGCTTTCATCACTCCTCATTTCAAGTTGTGCTCTGTTTTGGAACAAAAACCCACTGGACTTTAAAGAAACTCCCCAAAGTCATCAATTATTTGGCACCTTTAGTCACAGAAGAGCTGGACTGTGCACATCGGGTTCTGGTTTTTAGGGGCAGGCGGCGGATAAAAGCCTGAGTGTGCTGCAGGACAAATATATCCCTGATATTAGTCAAAAAAAACCATTGCAGTGCAGCAGATTTCCTGCTTCTCAGAGCTCAAAAACCCTTTTGGTATTCTATTAAATCAATTACCTTATCAGATTTTGTGTAAAGACTTTCTTACTAAGAATAATGACGATTTATAGGGTCAGACATAAAAGTTTAAGCTTCACTGGTGCTTCATTTCCTCTAAAAAAAAAAGTTCTTATCTGTTGTGTTTGTGTTGCTTGGAAGCAGCAGAACAAGCCGAGACATGTAGAGACATGTTGGAAGATCTGCACAAGTTAGTCTGTTGACAGAAAATAAATCTGCAAAGACTTTGATAATCAATTAATTGTTTTAATCCCAACATTCGATGGATCACGGTTCTCTACACTGAGACTTTTCTTGACCCAACATGGTCGTAAACTAAACATCTTTGGACTGTTTCTCAGGCAGAACGAGACACCTGAAGACGCTCGTAGTCTGTGATTGACATTTTCACTGATCTTTTTATAAAACAAACAAATTCACCAGTTCATGCAAGAAATATCCGGATTATGGTGAAAATAGTCGTTTATGTTGCAATCCAGCAGACACAAAACAACAACACACTGGTATTTGATTTGTCCACTCTGGGCTACTGTAGAAAATGGAAATGCTTTGCCTTCATGAACGAGGCCTCGTTTCCTGAAGCTTTATCCAAATTGTATAAACGTGCGGATGTAAGATTTAATCGCAAGACAAAACACAAAAAAGTCACAACTCACACTGACAACACGTGAAGCGTCTTCATTTAGTTCCTGTGTGTCCAAAGTCTCTCTCAGATCAAGATAACCAGCTACTTCTGACAAAGAAAGATGATTTGCACTCCTTCAGTTTCATCCGAGTTATTCTTTCGACATCCTCACAGAAAACAAAAGGACAGATAACGGACACTGAACACATCGTTTCTGATCCAGCAGGCAGACGAGCAGAAGGAAGACGGGGACAATTTATACCAAGAAAGAAAACTCGCTCATGAATCACATTAAACCACGGACATGATCTGTAGATCTAATGTGACGTTTGACTTATCCAACAGTTAACGAGATTTCCCTGTCATCTCCGCTGGAATATCACCAAAGTGAGACCGTTATTAAGGGAAACCTGCAGCGCTCCGGGCCTCGAGGACTCGGTACTGAATCCAGGTTTGTGCTTGAATTATTCCACTCATGACTTACATAATTCTGTCCTCTTTGTTCTGAAGCTTTAACTGAGGACTGTTAATCACGTGAGGAAGTGGAGTGCTGCCAGTGCAAATTGAAAATGTGCATTCAATTTAAAAAAAAGAGTCCTTAAAATGTCATGAAATTAAAGTTCATTACCCAGAAATCCTCAGCAGCGATGTCTTTTTCATGTCTCCCGCTCCGTCTCTCTGTGGACGGAGCGCTCGCACTCTCATATTTATGTATTTTTCGCTTAAAGCGCCAATTTATCAACTTTCAGAGAGCGCATTAACATCGGGCTTTGCAGAGAACAGAGCGAGTCTAAATTGTTGATAACAGGAAAATGAAGCTCGTCTGTTGTAATTTAGCAGCCTGGCGTCGCTTCCCATCGAGCTGCTGCTCTTTTGAGACCTCTAACTCGGCAGATTCAAAACAATTAGACCAGAAAAAGAGCACAGAGACGGTACACAGACAGATGCACCGCAGCAAGAGGACCGTAATAACAATTATGCTAACTATTCATCCATCTCTCTGCAGTTTACCGCCGAACGCTCCGGAGCTTTGTGGGACTAATTTCAATGAATCATCTGTGACTGGAGGTGTCCGGTTTTTAATCTCCTGCCTGCAGCAGAACGACGTCCAGATTCAGCACAAACAACGATGCACTCAACAGAAAGAGCTTGTCGGCGTTTTGTGAAAAAAATAAAGAAATAAAGGGCTTCGACACGACTTCTCCTCGAGTGTCACGCCGACTTTCGCTCCTGCAGTCAGGCCACGTCCTCCTCCACCCTCCGCAAACAGCTGACATCTTGTTTTGGCGCCGGATGTGTCAGTGATAAGGACCGGCACTGTGGTCGGCATTCAGAGCGCCCTGCTGGTATCAATCACTGTCAAGACGCTTCAGACCCACTTAAGATCCCGTTCTCATGGGTTCTCAGAGATCACAAGCTGCAAGTCATCTAAGAACAGGATGTGCCTGATAAAGAACTTTACTGTCCGTTTTAATTTCCAAAAACATCAGCGAACAGAGCTTGTGAAGATGTGATGAAAGATGATAACGTTGACGTGATGGTGTCTCGTAACAATTAGAAGAATTCAGAGTTTCCCTACAGGCTCTTTGTTCTCAGCAGGACGTTCAGACACGAATCAACAACGACTCGCTGATTCAGTTTTACAGTTTATACTAAACTTTTCATGTTTAAAGATATGAGACGAATGCAGCGATCAATAAACCTTAGAAATACAGAAAAGTCGGGGCAACAGCTACCAGAGGGTGAGAATTTAGTTGTGTCTACTTCAGTACACTGAACTTACACTAAAGAGACATTTCACCAACTTCTCAGATTGTTTAATCGAACTATAAATGCAAGGAATCTGTCTAGCTGTTCCTCGCATATCCTGAGAACTATTTGTCTGATCTACTTCACATTTAGCAGGTTTGTTGTCGACAACCGAAGACAGTGCGGTGCCGACTTTGGTGCAATTCGGACACGTTCACAGGGGTTCTTCAGAACCCTTCAGGCCGAAGCTGGGCTCACATGTGATTTCTTTCATGGGGAAGCAGACGTAAACAAAACGGAGGTCAGTGTGGTGCAACAACACTGAAAACTGGAGTTTCTGTCTGCAGTAGTCTGTTAGCTAACGTTAGCTTCAGTGTCTTAGCAGCGCCGTCAGCTGATCTGGGACGCCTCTCTCATTGGTTGTTGTTATCTGGCTCATAAAGTAAATCAGAAATATCCAACTAATTTGTCAAACATTGCCTGAAGCAGATCTCTGCAATGAAAGACATCCCTGTTCTCCATGAGATCACTTCAGCAAGCTGCCCGGTACATCTGCAACGATGAGTCAATTCATTGATTAGATAATCGGTTTTGATTTTCCTGGTTGCATCTTCTTAAATGTGAGGAGTCTTTAAGTTTTGGACTGTTGTTCGGACAGAAGAAGTGATTTGCAGACATCACTTTGAGATGTGGGAGACATCTTACAGAATAAAGGATTCACTGATAATGAAAATAATAATCTGTTGCTGCTCTAATCGTGGATTAAATCAGTGAAAACATCGATATGAAGATTTAATACTTCATTGTACGGCACAATGGTGGCAATTAGATTAAACAACCGTCCAATCGGAGCTGCAGCTTGAACTGAATAACGTTTAAAACTCCAGCAGGCTTCAGGAGGCGGGAGGATGTGAGCGTGAGGTCGACTGGGAGCTTTTTCTGTATTTATCTTCCTCGGCGTGCCGCGTCGTCAGCTGAGTGCTGGATGGATGTGGAGGGAAATCACCGCGGAGATCACACTAACCACGACGACACCGAGCATCAGCGCCGAGCTGCAGGCTGCGTCTCAACCCATCGCTCGTCTCTCACTCATATTTACTCAGTGTCACGACCTCAGGCTGAGAGCTGAGAACTCAGGCGAACACGACTCGTATCCTCTCTCTCTCTCTCTCTTTCTTTCCCTGCAGTTCAGTTTCACCATTTCTCGATCTGCTGAACATCACATTTCCTCCAGCCTCCATTTTCTGTCTCCCCTCGTCTCGACGCTCGTCTGTTTGCAGGAAGACGACTCTGCGTTTCCGTTCACATGCTCGATGACCCAAACCGAACCTCCCGCATCCTCCTCAGATGTGTGTGTGCTTCTCGCATACGTCTGTCTCTCTATATGTGTGTGTGCGCTTAAATTAGTCCCACAAAATGCAAGTGGATGGACACACACCATTGAGCGTGAGACACGGAGTGTGTGTGCGCCTGATGTTCTCTCCTGAGTGCAACTTAATCTCTCCTGACTCTGAGAGGCTTCTGGTTTATTCAATAAGCTGTGAGCCGCGGTATGACGGCTCTCAGCTGGACTGACGCCAAGATGAAGGAACTATACGTGTTGCAATAAGACGACGAGGAGAAGAAAAA
>CAEMYA010000213.1:865849-878905 GCA_903131615.1 Diplodus sargus
AGAGTGTGAGAGGCAGAAATGGAGAAAGGAGGAGGAGGAGGAGAAGAACAGCTCCAGGAAATACCCACTGATCTGAGGAATCACAACAACACACAACAGGAAATAACAGCTGGACTCAGATCAGCTTCTGATGATAAACAAAACACGTGACAGGAATAGAAACAACTTCTCCGTGCAGCCGACCATCTGTTAGAAAAGATATTCAACTGATCGACTGTTAACTTAACGACTTACGCCGAGCGGTAATGGGGTAAAAATAACTTCAGACGGAAACAGCGAGTCATTCGGCGCGACTGGCTGGACGGAGCTGTGATGTCTGGAAGTATTTTACTTGACTGATTCGCTCAATTTAAGTCAAGAATCTGACTGATAGTTTAGCAAGTCGAGTCTAACACGATGTTCTGAAGCTGTTAGAAGATAAAAGGGCTCCATCTAAGGCCTGGAGTAAAGCGGCAGCACAAGCTACTTTCAGACTGCTACAATTGGCATTTTCACGCTCAGCACCCACTTTGCGTAAATAGCAAATGTGTTGGTCTTGAATTGAGGTGTTGTCAGGCACATTGATGGCAGATTGAGGTAGCAGAAAGCAACAGCGCCAAAGACCCAAACAAAAAACTGGTCTGGAGTCAAAGGACGTATTATTCAGTAACACAAAGCATGTAAAATATGACTTACTGAGTAGAGAGGCTGATTTTGGTTATTTAAAAACCTTTTCCATGCACATTAATGTCACTCTAACGAATATAGTGGCACATTTAAGCAGCAAACCTAAAAGTTGTCAGTTATAAACTCTCCTGAGCAAATTTTTGGCGTCTTAAATTAATATTTCCAGATGGCTCTGATGGAGCTCGGGATTCACTCCAAACTATTCTTACTGCACAAATCTGACACTTGTCACTTGGCTGGTTTAATTTAAGTCACACCTAAATACACATGTTACACATACACCTAATTAAAAGTATAATTACAAGATCTTTGTGCTGTACGGTTTACTTTGAGCCCACATTATCCAGCAACTAACTCACACAATGGACTTGGTCACACCCTAAACTTGCACCTCAGATCGTTTAAATACGGCACAAAATGTTTGACTTCTGATGGACTTACTTTTTAAAAGACCATCTGCATTTCGTCACTGGACTCAGCTGCTGTTAGTCAAGAAAAGAGATCAGATGCAAACTTTTGCCAAAAACCACAACATCTTGATTTTACAACCCGACTTCTACACGTGTTAAATCAAAAAAGGACAACGTGCAAATCTGACAGTTCTGGAGTTGTTTAAAGGTTCTAGTCTTTCTGCTAAGCTAGGCTAACTTACCGTCAACCATTCCTCAAATTAGTTGTTAGTTCTGAGTTTCTGCAAAACCACAACCTTGTTTGTTCGGAACAAGCTTGTTCAGAAAAGCCCTGTGAGATAAATATCACGTAACGCGCTTCATGTTACACAGAACTTGGGGGATTTCTTCCCTCGAGCTCGTCTTCTCAGGCAACTCCCAAACTATGAGTCACCGGAGGTTAAAGTTAAACGTGTTAACCTCATCTGAACCTTTTTTCCTGCTGGCTCAGTTTTCTGCCATTTTTCACGTCCTTCTTGGGGTTTGTTGCAATCCAGATGCAGATGTGGAGCTGATGTGTTGTCCAGTCACAAACACTCAGATCTAAATGAACTGCTGGGCCAATTATTCATCCCACGCCCGACACACTTCGGTACGCTATCACAGATGACTAACAACATTCAGATGGAGCTTGATGCTCAGCGACAAGACAGCAGGACAAAAGACAAGAAATGAGATGCGTGTAATTAGCTGCACACAGCTGGATCGGAGCTGAATGTCCTGACCTTCCCACAGCCTTCCTGTCTGTTTCTACACGGCTGGTAATCAAAGCCGAGATCCCACAACGACCCAACACACACACACACACACACAAACAGACAATCAGTGAGGCCGAACTGCGGATGTAGAGACGGGCCGAGCCAGCGCGATGCAGCGTGGTGTGCATTATGTGGTGTGTGAGCGTGTGTTCGGGGGAAAATCTGACATTTGGTTTCATTTAGATGTAACAATGCGACTGTAAACGGCAGACAGGAAAACAGCAACACGGGTAATAAAAAGACGAACATATGCACGCCAGAGAGGGCCGGGTACGGCTGGACGGTTCCGCTCTGGATCCGGTTCACAGATTAGAGTCTAGATGAGCATCTGAAACAAATCGAATGTATCTTCTCTCTTCAATTATGATCATTGCAATTGATACGTGCATTTTGTTAGTTTGGATCATAAAGAAAAGGTTTAATCGTACGTTTCCAGAGTCTGTTGATCGTCTCAGGACATTTTCCAAAATCATAATCATGATATTGCCACGGCAAAATATCACGATCTCTTCCACTCAGTAAGTCCATCCGAGCTAACTCTGTGGTTCTGCCCCCTTACAGCAAACGTAGCCTCCTTCTGTCACCTGGCTCGCCATTTTCTCCAGCTTTAATTGGCGAGCTGGTGTTTTCTTACAAACTAAGTCCTCCATGTCTGCATGTCAAAGCGCTGTGTCACCAAATAACCTGTAAGTGATCCTCCCAAACATCAACGTGAGTTGCATCCTATGGCACAACAGTGTCATGTGCATTATAATTTCAAAATAAAAGCCTGAAGATGATCCAACACTGTGAGTTTGAGTTTTACTTCAGAGTAAACTGCTAAATTGAGCAAACCTCCATTAGCACATTAATAGCAATTTCCATTATGTGTTAGCATGAAGCGCCAATTATATAGAACTGGTTCATAACTTTTAACTTAATCTAATAACAACAATACATACGGCAGTTTTTAATTAAAACAACAATGCTTATTGCTCTCTGGCTCTCTTCCTGCGGTTGTTTCACAATAAAAGCCTTCCAGGGGGAGGGAAAGGATAATGCCTCTTAAACCACTGGATGGCTTTTAATGCAAAACATCTGCAGGAATTGCTGAGTTCATCTGAACAGCAAACAGCAGCAACAGCAAATTAACACAGTAAACTGGAGCAAATTAAAACACAGGAAGGCTGCAAAATCACCGCTGACCCACAAAACGTCAGTAATAACAGCCTCTCTCGTAAAGACCTGCTTCTGTCTGCAGCTCGGTTAGGTAAAGGCCAAAGCTGTTCCTCTAAACTTACACTCTGTGAGCTGCTTTCTAGGAAGAAAATGCAAGAAGGGAGGGGAAAGAAAGAAAGGAAGGAGGAGGCCAGGAAGGAGATCAGAAAGAAAAGAAACAGAGGACGGCGGGGAGCCAAATCAGGCCGGGAGACAGGAAGTGAACACACACAGCACAACAAGTCCAACTGTAACCACCACTTTCAAACTAAATATAAAGATATGTACACACAACCCAGTACAAGCACACAATGTAAGTAGTACTTGCATATATAAACACCAGGCTTTGATGGTTTTCATGTGACCTCGATGGATTCAGCGCAAGATCTCTGGGAGTAATCAGAGTCCGAGTTCGAAGAAGAAATCCTGTGAGGGAGTTTTTCTCAGAGTCGAGGTCGGAGAGATCAATGTGCAGACCGGAGCTGAAATATTCATTTCTGATCAAATGCTCCGAGAAACAAAACAAATCAAAGCTGCACTCACTGACTGAAGCGGTCAAAGCTAACATGTTAGCACACTCTGCTAACAGATCACTTGATGATTTCCAGTCTCATTCTTTTAGCTCTCGCAGTTTTTAGGCACAAATCTGGAACGTTTGATGGTTCCAGCTTCTCAGTTGTGACGATTTATTTTGTCTTTCTTTGTCTCATGTGATAGCAAACCTGAATATCTTCAGGTTTCAGGATGAAATGAGCAGTTTGATCGACGTGTTCCACTGTTTTCTGACAAAATAATCACTTGCTGCAGCAATATTTACTATAAAAACATTCCTAAAGCTGATAGTAAACGTGGTCAGCTGGTTTCACATAAACAGGCGATCGTCACGTTTTCTGCTTTAGCGTTTCGTGGCGAAACAAATGTTGATAACACATGATAATGGATGCAGAATACAGACACCGTCGTTCATATTTGTTGTTTTTCTGTCTGCAACCGGCACAAACTCTCCCGGGTAAATGATATCTGACTGGTGAGCCAGTTTCTGTCTGTTTCCACTTCTTGATTACAGAACAAATGAATAAATAAACTCGTGTTTTGCGACTCTGAGGAAACAATGGCACCACTCGGAAACGCTCGGGGAGAAGCTGCCTGTTTCCACTTTAAATATACAGACTTTCTGAGCCTCAGAAGTAATCCATGTGGTGGCAGAGAGCATAACTGATTATCAAGATCTGGAAGGACGCACAGTAACCAGGCTTTACTTACTTTACTGCAGCTTTAAGACGGACAGCCGTGTGAATGTGGGACGCGGGAGGAGGTCGAGTGTTTGGTCTGAGTTAAGGCGGGATGGAAAGCAGAGGACGGTGGAGAGGAGAGGAAAAACATTTTAAAGGAAAACTCCAAGGAGCTGCAGAGTTGAACAGATGCTCACCCAGCTGCTTAATGGTGTCGGACCACACACACACACACACACCAACACACACAGACACCAACACACACACACCACATCGACTCACACCTCGCAGTGTGTCAACAGCAGCAGCAACTCTGTTAAACTGGTTTATTCATGGGTAACGCCATGTCACATCCAGTGGAAAGTACTGACTGTCACTGATTAGAGCGTGTGTGTGTGTGTGTGTGTGTGTGTGTGTGTGTCTCTCTCCCCTCCTGCAGCCAAATGGGAAGCACTTGACAAACATTACTGAGACCTTCAGCAGACATCAGCCAATCGGGCCTCCTCGACCCAGAGTTACCTCCCGATCCCTCAGCGCTCTAACGCTGTTAACGTCGACGTTGACGTGTTACATCCCGTCGCAGCCCGACCGCGCAATAAAACTGAATCAAGACAAACAGAGAGGCTGTGAATAAAACATTCGACAGGGGGAAGAACGGGACGAAGAGCTCTGCTGAGCTGTTTTTAGGCTGAATGCTAACGTTATACTGCTAGCACACTCAGGTTTAGCATCATTAGCACTGAACACAAAGTCCACATGAGGAAGAGGACGCTGGATGAGAAGATAAAGAAACATGAGAACTGTTATAAATCATTCTGAGAGGAAATGTGAAAATTTGTACCTCATTTACTGACATCTGTTCAGGTTACCGTGACAACACGGCTCCACTGAGGCAGGTTACAGTCGCAGTTTGCTCCAAAACGGGTCAGCGCAGGAAGATCCATAAATTAAATGTTCAGACAAAAAAATCGATACAACGTTATATCGTGATACTTCCGATATGAGATGCACTTATCGATAAGCTGGCACCAAATGCCGATGCTTTTTATTATTTCTATACATTAATTAATCTCAAATTTGTGGTATTTTGCATTCAGTAAGATATTATGATGTATCAACTGTATTTCAATGTGTCGCTATCGCAGAGTCGCTATATCGCGATATTATCGTGAATCGTATCATATCGTGAATCGCATCATATCGTGAATCGTATCATATCGTGAATCGTATCATATCGTGAGCGACTTATCATGAATCGTATCATATCGTGATTTACTCTGCGGTTAAATCTGGCTGCAACTAACACCGTTTCTTTTATTAGTGGTTAATTTGCTCTTTATTCCTGTTATTAATCGATTAATTTGTCTTTAAAATGCAGAAAAAAATGTGAAAAATGCTCGTCACAATCCCCCAAAAGCCTAAAAGTGACGACTTTAACTCCAAAACACACAGACTCTTCATTCACCGTCATAAATGACAAAGAAAAGCAGCATTTTTTGTGATTGCCGTGAAGAGATTAATCGACTACTCGTTGCTGCTAAAGTTTGAAACGCAGGCGGGAAGCGTCTTCATGTAGGAGCTGCTTCCTTTCTGCTCACCTTCACCTGCCGACCGTATCAGGAGGAAGCTGCACTGACGGAGAGGCCGGCGTTTGATCCAACGTTATCTATCTCAGTAAGCAGATGCACGCTTCCTTCTCCTGGAGGAAACAGCTCTGACATGAAACTGTGGACTACGTTGAATAACCGGGTCATGATTTCTGTAAAAAAGGAACTGTGCTCCCAAAAATCAGACGTCTTCTCCTCCCAATTTCAGAACTCTTCACCAACTCCACAGGTTCTCCGCTGAAGTGAAAGTAAAAGAATAAGAAACTTCCTGATTGCCACTTTAAATCACGCATGCTTCATCTGTAATCAGCCGCGCGTGTGCATGCGTGTTGGTGATTACCATCGCGGCGTGAACCGAGGCATGTTGATTGCATGATAAGAACTGCGAGTAGTGCAAACACTTAATGGACGGGGCGGTGGGGTTCATACGAAGTCATGTGGAGACTATTTCCACCCCGACACGACGGGGAGTGGAACAAAATCAAAACGGAGAATTTAGACGATGTGAAAAAAAAAAAGACGGCAACAATCCAGAGAGACATGTGGGAAAGTTCTGGAATTAATAAACACGAAAATGTGGAGAGAAAGACAAGACAAAATATTGGACGAGAGGATTGTGGTTTTGGGTTTCCTGTGGTGGAGACGAGAGCAGCCGTGAGAACACACACATCCTCGAAAAACTGCATTTCTGTTGGGTCGGACGGAGCTGAAAAACACAGGTTACCAGGAGACATATCACCTCCGACCACATGTGAGCACACACCCACCTAAACTACACACACACATTCACACACACACACACACACACTGCAGTGCTGCGGTTGTGTCCTTCACACTCAGATTATCACAAACACACACCTCAGCAAACAGCCAGCCGTGTCGGCGAGGCCGCGGCTCGAGGTGCGATCACACTCCGATGACGCGACGTCACCAGTGACGCAGATTAACCTGCAAAAAAAAACAAAAAACAGAACTTCTTCGACACGCTTCTCGCCTTGAATGTGTGTGTGAAGATGCTTCTGCAAAGTGAGCGAGGAAATCTGAAAAATGGCAGCGCGGTGGACGAAAAAGCTTCCGAGTACGTGAATATAGTTTCAAGAATAAAAGTCGAACATTTGTTGGTTTCAGCTCCTAAAATGTGAAGATTTTCTGCTAAAATCTGAAGAGTCTTTGGGTTTTGGACTGTTACTCTCCTTCTCTATACCTCCTTTACTTTCCTTCATTCTCTTAATTACCTTCTCTTTCCTTCCTCCTTTCTTTCCTTTCCTTCCTTCTCTTTCTGTCCATCTTTTCCTTCCTCCCGTCTCTTCCTTCCCTTCCTTCCTTCCTCTCTTCCTTTCTTTCCTTCCTTCCTCTCTTTCTGTCCTTCCTCTGTTCTCTTTCTTTCCTTCCTTTCCTTCTTTCTCTTCCTTTCCTTTCCTTCCCTCTCTTCCTTTCCTTTCTCTTTCCATCCTTCCTTCCTTAAGTAAAGGAAAGGTTGACATTAAGGTTCAGAGTCAGATCTCTTGTATCTTAAAGCTGCTACACTCTTATAATCTTCCTCTTGCTTTAATATCTAATAAACAACAATCTCTGACATGTGAAAGCGTGTGACACTGTGAGCTCCACTGTTCGTCCTGATGAACTTACAGTTAATTATCACCTGGATCTGCAGCTTGTTGGAGCTGAACTGTGATAATCAGCTGATTATTTCTCTTTCCAACACATTTTTATTATTTTGTTTCATGCACACGAACAAATAAAGCTCCTCACAGACACAGTTAGAGACAGAAACCACAAGATTCGCCTCCAAACGCTGCTGGATGTGGACATCAAGCTTGTGTTTGCCAACAAGAGGCCAAACGAAGTGTTCCTGCAGGTTTATGCTCCCGAGCTGTTCACACCAGGTGTTAGCAGGCATTAACCGACACGTCTCATCCATCAGCCTTTATGTTCCAGGACCGCTTCCTCCCGACAGACGGCACCGCTGTGGACTCGACACCGTCGGCGTGAAAGCGGCTCCTCGGTGGACGACGAGTGGTTTTAATTACAGCCCACACAGAGAGACGACTCAGTCTAAATACGCTCCACTCCGACAGTCTGTTGACCTCCGTGCACTCTTTTGTATTTAAAGGAATTGTAATCAGAAGCGGCGGAGAGCTTTCTGGCACGACTTCCAACGTGCACGAAGAAGAGAAACCATCTGAAATATCAGTTACCAGACGTTTGGATCTAGATGTTACGTCAGAATCTCATTCCGTCAGTAAAGATGCTCAGAAACACACAACCTGCGTTCAATCACAGTTTATTTCTCTCCGACATGATGCTGCCTCAAAGCCACCGACTACCAGCAGACTGAAATAAAACAGTGGAAACTCCCGGAGCCAAAGATCACATCCACATTCCAGCTTTCCATCAGCTCAGAAATTCCCACTGAAGTTACGAAACTGAAAGTGCTCCGATAGGATTACAGTCGGCAGCTCAGGTCCAGACAAAAGGTCCTGTGTGGACGACGACTCTGGTTTGTGTTTCCAGTTTCTGCCAGAGCTGCCAAATCATCTACAAATTAACTTTCCTGATTAATTAACTGATAAAATGTCCCAAACAGCCCGATGTGACGTCTTCAGAATGCTTGTTGTGACTTCAGTCACAGACAAAATGTTTGTCTGAGAATATTTATTTGATCAATTATTTCTGTAAATGGACTAAACGAGCTCCAGTTTCTAAACATTTGACCGGGAGCATCAGTGTCATCACCCACAAATAAATATCAATATCTTTGTTTGACTCCAGCATTGAATTTGTAAAGATGCAGATTTTGTCTTGACGGTTTTGATCCAGTTTCTCTCTGGAGAAACTCTGAAAGTCTGTCGGCATCGTTTTTTTCTTCGTTATCCAGCCGAAAATCTAAATCTGCTGCTAACGTCAAATTGTTCGATGACAGAAACAAAAGAAACTTTACTGAGAAAGTGATAAATTAATTGTTTAATTCACTGTTTTGGCAGTTTTATTGTTCTGAAGGCGTACGCTGGTGAATCCAGTTTGGGGAACTCGTTAGAGATGAGTTAGAAGAAATTAAGTCAAAATATTCCAACTTTTAGTCCTCCGTATGGGATGAGCTTCAAAATCACGGGATCCTACATTTCCAATAACATAAAGTTCAGGATGCTTCGAGCTCGAGGAGCCGCGGAGGACAAACTCACTCAAAAATCTAAATCTGCCGCGAAAACAGAATATGTTTTGTTCTGCGGTTGTTTGGAGAGAAACCAGCGAGAAAGAGAATCATTTTCCTCAAGTGTTCTCGATTTTAAGGCGTTCGGTGCATTTCTATAAAACATAAAAGACAAAAGAAATAGTCAATGTCAAAGGAAGCAGAATATGAAATATCCAGACTTTCAGTTCTCAGTTCGGGTTCAGCCCACACTGTGTCCAACATTTCCCACAATGCAACAGAAAGGCACAGTTCAAGGCACTTTTAAAGCTTTGGAAGCCATCGAGGACGATTTTCTTTACAAGACGGAGTCGTGCTTATTTTCTGTTTCAGCGTGGAGAAAACTTGTGGTCATAAGTCATTTAATCCTTCAGAATCATAATCTGCTTTTTTACATAAAATATGCTGCGATCCGTCTTTGTTTGATGACACTAACAAGAGAAACTTCAGCGAGATGGAGACAAATTAATTCACTCCTCTGGCAGAAGAGTTTTCTGTTTTGAAGGTGCACAATGGTGATTTAACTGCACTGGGTGGGTCCATTATTTCCCACAATGCAACTGAAAGGTCCAGTTCAAGGTAAAAAGCTTTAGGAGCCATCGAGGACGACTTTCTTTACAAAACTGACTCGTTATTTTCTGTTTCCAGCTGGAGAAAACCTGCAGCCTGTGGTTGTAACTCATTTAGTTAGAAACTGAGAGAAAATCATCATCATAAAATATATCAGGATCCATCTTTGTTTGGTGACGCAGACAAAAAACAAAAGATATGAAGAGTTTAAAGTTCATTCACTTGTTTGGCAGAACCGTTCCTGTTTCCGAAGGCGTACGTTGGCGTTTTGATCAGATTTGAAAAGCAGAAACAGTGAGAGACAACAATGGATCCATTATTTCCCATAATGCAACTCAAAAGGCACACAGATGCACTTCATCAGGCTTTAGAAAGCTTTAGGAGCCACCGAGGACAACTCGTTAAAGTCATTCAAGACGGCAAACAGCAACAGCAATCTACTCACCTTAAGAACGTGTGCTGAACGTCACAGAACAATTAAACCACCGACGTATTGTTTTCTTCAGACACGTGAACTTGAAGCTGAGTGAAAGGCTGCGAGGATTGTGAGCTGTGATCCCGGCAGGCAGGCAGTCGGTCGGTGGAGGGGGAGGACCTGTCAGCCAGCGAGTCACACTCTTGACAGGAATGACAAAAACTCAGATAGAGAACAATGTGGCCGAGGCCTGAGCGACGGCAGCGAGGATAAAGAGCTGAGCGAGTCGGGGCGAAGCCAAGTGAGTCAGCTCATGCGGGAACACGAGGAAGGTGACAGATGTGGAGAGAAACTGAAACCAAAGTGCAGAAATGGAAACAAGAAAGGGGAAGTTCCCAAAAATACATGGAGCACAGATTTCACTGGTACTTTAAAAAGAGAGATGTGGGCAGCTATCGCTGCTAATGCTAACCAGCTAGCCCTCTGTAAGCATGGTCAACATTACACGCGTGTAACGTGTGGGTGCAACGTTAGCATTAGCAGCTCAAAGCTAAGCTGAGTAACAGAGCTGCGAGCCGGATCGTAGACTCTAAATCTTGTTTTGTTTGTGTGATTTAAGTGTTTTAAAGATTCCAACACAACCTGACACATCATCCAACGTGCTGACAGCTTCAGAATATCCGTCCCATGACCAGGAATATTTATAGGACGTAGCAAGAACTGTTGACGCCGGTGGAAAAGTGGTTATTTCACATCCACAGGTGTGAAAGAATCACAGCAACTATGAATTCAAGTCGGTTTATTAGCTCCAGTTACCATAAAATCAATGCAGTCCAACACAGTCCTGCAATAACTGCCGCTTAATGAAGGTTTGTTTGTTGAAATTGATTAAAATAGGTCTTTAATTACACTTTAATCATTTTGGAGGTTGTAATCTTTGATGATATCCAGCAAAACAGCATTATAACCTTCATAAAAATAGGATTTATTGTAGGGTGGTTGTGTTAGATTGCTGCCGTGTGTGCGCAGTGTATACCAGCCGCTGACTTGATCAGAAACTGGATCAGAACCAGTAGAATATATCAGTAAATTCCTCCACTACATGGAAGTTTAACAAGTCATTAATCTGAAGAAAAAACCGTGTGGAAATAACAGCTCGGTTCAAAGAGAAAGTGAAGTGTGGAGGGCAGGAAGCTTCATGGCATTACCTTTATCTGCTTCACCTATCTACACAAACAGCGTGGTCAAGGACACACACACACACACACACACACCGCACACACACACACACACACCTGCTGCTGTTTCTACTGCAAACACAACCTTCGGTCGCTCTGTGGAAGCCCAAACATGGATCACACACATGCTCCGTTGCTAATGGACAAACACAAACCTAAAACCAGACGCACACACACACACACACAGAGATAACCGTCCGATAAGTGCGACCACATGTCAGCTGGGAGCCGAAGCGACCCGAAACCTGATGGTACACGTTGACCCGAGACTGCAGAGCTTAGAACAAAATGTCTTTTCAATGAGCAGCAAACTTCCGGATTCATCCTTTATTTACTGGACGAGCCACGAAACACCAGAAAATACATGAATATATCACAAAATATATATAAATACTGCAATCATTGTCTAGAAAATGTCCAACAAGTGAAAATGTGAATATTAAAGATAACGGCGACCACAGAGAGATCTTTAAACATCTTGTTTTGTCACATTAACAGTCTCAAACCCAAAGAATATTCAATTTACGATGACTTAAAGGTGCAACATGTCCGTATATTAGTTCAAATCAGTCAAATTATCAAAAGAACGTAAAGAAATAAGTTCTCATGTCACGACCGAGTGTATTTTGCTCAGATTATCTACTGATGTTAGCATGCTAGCCACCTAGCCTCTTTCCCCTACAACTCTGAGCTCCCAGTCTGGACCGCTAGCTGCACTGCTAACTGAGCTAACTAGCTAATGGCAGCTGCTAGTGATTCACTGATGCTTATTTGTTTAGAGTAAGACTCGGACACATTTTATATCTTTAAAACAAAGGAAAGTCACAAATCTAACCACACAATCTGCAAATTAATCTAAAGAATGTGTTCCAGCACGGAGTTGTTATCAGGTTGTGTCTTCGTTAAGAGCTCCACAACTCATATTCCAGTTAAAGGAGAAGAGACACGTCTTCAGAAAGGTCTGTGTGACCCAAAACTGACCTTGTTCAATAAATCTATCATCTCCGGGGTGAAAAGTGTGTGCAGGAATTTGACTCGCTGCACCGAGAGATAAAGCGAGCGCTGTGCGTGTTGCCTTATGACTTATTGTGCTGCAGCTGCAGCTTCATTACTCAGCGATGCGCCTGACGAATGAACTTTCTTTATTCTTTTAGCTCGAATGCTTCTCCTTCTATTTTTTATCTCGGCTGCTTTTAGACGCAATGTAAAGCCGAGCCAACGCCGAAGCAACGCCGCAGTGATGCAACACCGACATGAGCAGCGGCAACCTCGGCTCATAATGACTTTATACTTTGTCCTCAGGGTGTTTGGCTGATGGTGGAGCTCGAGGGGGGTGGAAGGGTTTTTTTTAAAGATTTGGAAAGCTGATTATAAAACATGCAGGGACGCCGAGGCTGCTTTTAAACGAGGAACCTCTTCCAAAATACATCTAGTTGAGATGGATAACCAAGATGTCCAGGATCTGAAAGTGTAAAAGGACAGTCAGGACTTAAAACCTTAAATACAGTTTGTTTTTTTAACAAATCAGGACACGATCGACCAACAAAAGCAAAAACATCAGTGCTGAAAAACAAAGCGAGATTTAATCGAATCAAAATCGGAAGATAAACCAAATCACAGATTTACAGAATCGTTACACGCCTTCTTCGCGTGCTAAAGCAAAGAAAAGTCTATCGGCACGTTAAACGATCCATAAAAAACATTAGAAAAGATGAAATATATCTGCACGCTGAC